>CM053032.1:105215541-105635541 GCA_028564925.1 Lithobates sylvaticus
TCTCCTACCCTTGGCGCAGTTAGTGCTCTAGGCAGTTCCCTTTTACAACGCTTACAACTTCCCAATGATTAGAATAGATGGACAAGCCAGGGGTTCGTGGTCTCATTACCGTACCACAGTAACGGTATCGGATTAAAGTATATGTCCTTCTCTGCAATATTCCTCTGGTCAGCTTTCTCCCTTTCCCCATGCACCATGCATCCTCTCACTACAAACAGTTCATTCTCATGTCCAGGTTTACCTTCCAAAATTAGGCTTGAATCCTAAACCCTTTTCTGGATATTCGTCAGGATCAGAGGCAACTTTTTTAGGTCCCGAACAGGGGGTCCCTTCTTTTATCATCAGGTACATGGGGCGCTGGACATCCTCCTGTTTTAGCAGTTACATACGTAATCTCCTTTTTATAGTCATCCGGGCATTCACTATTTTCTGGACTGATGGTTGTTGCTGGCCCTTAATTGAAGCTTTCACATCACACCTACTTTCACATCACACCTACTTTGTGTCTCTTTTTTCCCTCTTTTAGGCATACTGACCAGCTAGGCCAAGGCACACCTTAGGTCTTGGTAGTTAGGATTATCGTATTTCCAAGCGAAGACTCTGACTACAAATGTATACAGTCAATCTAGTATATATTGTGATGGTATGCGAGGTGAGGTCATTGATAATCGGTAAATTTCACCTAGCATTTGTTCTATTGTCAGAGACTAAACCAGAATCCGGCCCGGATTTTAACAGCCTCTGTGGCAGGCCTGGTTCCGGACGGGTCTTCTGGTCCATTTGAGTCCATCCTTAGGTGGACTTTAAATGACCAGGAAGAGAGCACAGCAGTGCTCTGGCCTGAGACTCAGAAGTAAGGATGAGCTCTGGCGTGTTCTCACAGCCTACGTGCAGAGCCCACCAGGAAGTTCATCATCATTTTCCATAGATCAATTGCTGTCATTTAGAGACTATTTACATTGCAAGATCACTACAGATGAGTAGTTTTCTTTTTCTTCACTTTTAATAAAATATCTCCAAAGGATAATGCACAAGGCTGGTGCGCCTTTTTCTTCCTTTTCTATTTGACTGTTAGGATGTCCCTATCCTTGAGGGCAGCAAGGCCTATGACATATATCATCATGATACATTGACTGTCTGGTAATCCACTCGTGCGCAGGAGCGTTTGTTTTCTGCTATCAAAGTTCTGGTAAGAGTGTTCCAGGGTTCAAGAGCATGGGGAAATTAAGACTGTTACGGCTGATGAGACTGTGGGTCCTAGACCTGAAGACTGGGCAAAGAAGCCAGAAAGGTCTTTGGGATCATTAAGAGGACTGGGGGTAGAGCATATATGGTGTTTTCGGTGCCATGCATTAGGGCATATTGCTGCAAACTGTCCTATAAATGATGAACCTATGCAATGCGATTATGCTTATATGAAAAGACGCATGTTTGTTTGCACAGGTCACATGTCAGACTCGCATTGAAAAACAAATGTGTTTATTTCAGTGGATGCAAAGCCACTCACAGACCTGCTAGACTCTGGTAGTGTGGTGACCCTAGTCAGAGATACAGAAAAAAAGGAGAATAAAGGTCTCCTAAGAGGGCCGACACAGAACACTATGGTGAATACAAAAACTTGCCTTATTATCAATTACAAAAAGATTACCAACTACTTAAATTAATGAAAAGGGGGAGGGGTTTACAGATGTGCGGTAACAAAGACTCATTAAAAAAGTATGACAACGTTGTCAAAACAGTATGAAAACAAAGGAAGACCAAACGTCAACTCCGCATAAGGATTGGCGAACACATCAGTAGTATCAAGAAAAAAAGGATGATGATCGTCCGATTCCCTTGCATTTTGCTAAATACCATAATGGTGATCCAAGGGGGCCGTATAGTGAAGGGGATTTATGTGTTAAATTTACCCCCTAGAAGGGGAGATTTCGATACCATACTTCTCCAGAAAGAGAAGATGTGGACATACTATTTGGACTCCCTGGTGCCCAAGGGGTTAAAGAGAGTGTAGTCTGCAGCCCTTTTTGGAGAAGTAACTCTGATGGTATAGTAAATACTACCTTTCATGCCCGGGGGACCGCTATGATTTTGTTTTATTTTTTTATTTAATCTTTTATTATAGAATTTTTGTTACATACAAAAGTCAATGCATTACATCTTAGCATACTTAATTTTTATTTCTCATACAAAAAATATTTATTTCCCATTGCCCCCCCCACCCACCCTTTTTAACCTGTTGACCCCCCCTATAAATCCTCTTTAAACTGTTTCTATCATTGCCTGAAAATAAGATTCTGTTGTTTTAAACATTCTCCATTTTTCCCAAATTACTCCATAAATTTCCATTCGGTCTTTCTCCATATTACTCAGGTATTACATATCATTGATATACTCTACTCTCTGTATCCATTCTCTGATACTAGGTTTCTTAATATCCAACCATTTTTTTGGGATGAGGGCTTTTGCTGCATTAAGCAGATATGGTACTAAGGTTTTTTTATATTGATTTTTTTGTTTTACTCGTGCCATGGAATAGGCAGGCCCAGGAACAAAGTGGGATCCTCTCTCCAGTAATTATCTGTATGTGGTCTAATATATCTCACCAATATTGTTTTATCTCTGGGCATTCCCACCATATATGAAAAGTTGAGCCAAGTAGTTTACATTTTCTCCAACACTGTGGAGATTTAGTGGGATATATTCTATGTACCTTTTCCGGTGTCAAATGCCACCTTATCAGACACTTATAATTTGCCTCTATCGACATTATATCAGATGCATAATTGTATACAGCGTCATTTGCGACTTATCTAGTTTCAGGCCCAGATCCTGTTCCCATTTTCCTATAACAGGTATGGTCCCCTGACCATCTAATTCTGTGAGGATTTCGTATACTCGCGATATACTATGTTTTACCATATTTTTTGAGTTACAGAGCATTTCTATTGGTAATAAAGCATTCTCATCTCTGATAGGGCCAGGGATCATATTTACAAAATGTTGTATCTGTAGGTATTCCCAATCTTTTAAGTTTTGCCACCCATGTTTCTTTATTAAATCCTTTTTTATCATTATTTCACCCCGTGATGTGATGTATTTTAATTGTATATTAGCCATTTGTTTCCCAAGCTGTGTACCCTTTCCTGGGATAAAAAAATGTTGTACCGCCCAATGGGATTAACGGGAAATTGTACCTCCATTTTTCCTTACGATATAGTGCATCCCATAATTTAAGTGCTGTGAAAGTTATCCCATGAGTCCTATTACTACTTATTCTGTGTTTTGGCAGTATCCATATATTTAATCGTAATTGTGTGCCATATAGTGTATCTTCCATTTTTACCCATTTCTTGTTAGTGTTTATATTAGCCCATTCAACTAGTCTAGCTAAAATAATTGTAGTGTGGGTGTCCTTCGCGCTGTTTCTGAACTAGATACTATACTTAGATAAATAAATAAGTGAATAAAAATAGGATAAAATATAAAGATATATAAATAAATATATATAAATAAAGTGCCAGCACAGTGCTGTGTGTGGAAAAATTCCTAAAAGAGCAGCAAAATCTAAGGGTGAACGCAATCCCGTAAATGGCAAATAATAAGTGATGATTTTGCGCTAATGTGCTCCCCTGATGAAGTCACGAGCACGTGACGCAACGCGTAGGGATTGGCCGGACACACGATACCGGAAGTGCTGGAGAACGGACAGCAAATGACCATCTGCCTTGCTGTTTGTACACCATTTTAATGTAAGGATTTTTATATCATTAAAAGTTTGTATTATCAAGACATACTTCACGATTGGGCCCCCCTTTGTTTTTACCTTTATCCCTATCCCATTGTGAGTGAGTCATCCCTGCGGGATCGCAGCCCCCATCACATACAAGGACCTGGAGGGATATCTTTTATCAGAGGCTAACAGGGAAGGGCGACACCGTGCAAAGAGTCAGATTGGATCCATTTCAGCAGAAGGAGGATTGTTTTGGGAGTGGAGCTGATGACCTGTGCCGTTTAGATGCCCCTTTATATCATTTGAGAGGTGAGAGGCTAGAGAGCACTATTCAGGATCAGGTCCTCACTACCCTACATCCCCCACCTTGGAGAGAGAATAATATTACCTGTTTTTTTAAAAAAAAGACACTTCCAGAGCCTGTGTTGCACTTGGGCATTAATATTTTTCACTTCCACATGAACTTTATGAGTTATTATCTCTAATCCTCTACCCATCGGATATATACATTTATGTTGATTCATCCATTTCTATCTGTGGTTCATATCATGCACTTTATTATATTTATTTATAGAGAGTGTTCACTTATATTATTTATTCATTTGATAATCTTAGTGCTTTGTCACCTTTTTTAGCACTTGTTGCACTTTAGGTCACTTCTTAGGCACTTTATTTTATATATTTATACAATCACTTTAAATTCGGATTATGGTTAGTGTATGCCTGTTTATTCATGTGTTACTGGTTAGTGATCACTAGTATTTATACAGTTCATGTTGCACTGGATACACGTTTTTAGCATTTTTTGTCTACACTTACACTGATTGTAATATTTTGGTGCACATTAGCGCAAAATCATCACTTATTATTAGCTAAAATAATTGCTGTGTAGTACCTATGAACGTCTGGGAGTACCATCCCTCCTTTTTTTTTTTTCGTTAATAGATTGTAGTTTACCCTTGGTTTTTTATTTTGCCATATGCATTTTAAGAATTGTGATTTTATTACACTAAAACTTTTTGGGATACTTATCGGGAGCATTTGGAATTTATATGTAATTTTTGGTAGAATCACCATCTTTAACATATTAATTCTACCTATCCACGAAATAGACCCACTTCTTATATTCAATATATCTGTTTTTAATTTCATTGAGTAATGGGATATAATTTGCTTGGTATAGATCGTGTTCATTAGGTGTAATTTTTATTCCTAAGTAAGTATGTTATTTCTTTTTTCTCCCATGAAAAGGGGAACTCTTGTTGTAGTAATTTTTCTTCCTTTTTATCTATTCCTATATTATGGATGGCACAGTGGTGTAGTGGTTAGCACTCTCACCTAGCAGTAAGAAGGGTCGCTGGTTCAAATCCCAACCACGACACTTCCTGCCTGGAGTTTGCATGTTCTCCCTGTGCCTGCATGGGTTTCCTCCAGGTACTCCGGTTTCCTCCCACAATCCAAAGACATGCAGGTAGGTTAATTGGCTTCTGTCCAAAAATTGGCCCTAGTATATGAATGGGGACCTTGAATTGTGGGCTCCTTGAGGGTAGGGACTGATGTGAGTGTGCAATGTATAGGGATGGGGACAATTGTAGACACTCGCTCAGGATGGACTGATGTCTTTATTCAACCTTACTAACTATGAAAATAACTGTTTTTGTGGGGTTTATTTTGAAATGTGAGAGAGCTCCATATTCCTTAATTTCCTTAATCAAACAGGGAAGTGCCAATCGTGGGTTGGTCATATATAGGAGTATGTCATCTGCATATGTCGCTATTTTATGTTCTTCCTCCCCAAAATGTACCCCCCTTATGTCAACATTATTTCGTATTTTTGTAAGTAATGGTTCTAGGGCAATCACATACAGGAGTGGCGAGAGCGGACACCCCTGCCTTGTCTGTTAAGCATCTCAAATGCAGATGACATACTCCCATTGACCGCTACTCTAGCTGATGGCTGCGTATATAAATTGTTTATCCATCTCAACATCTTTGGTCCCATACCTATACTCTGAAGTGTTTCGATCAAGAAGCACTAATCTACTCGATCAAATGCCTTTTCGGCATCGATTGATATTAATATCATAGGGGGCTTGTTTTCATTTAGTTTTTTCATAAGTAACATAGTTCTTAAACTGTTATCCCTCCCCTCTCTTCCTGGGACAAATCCTGCTTGGTCGTCATTTATTAGTTTAGGCATGAGGTTTTTTAATCTTGTTGCTAACACTTTGGTATATCATTTTGTGTCAGCGTTTAGTAGCGCTATAGGCCGGTAGTTAGAGCAAATTGTTCTATCCTTACCAGGCTTCGGGATAACAGTTATATTTGCCAACAGGGATTCCTTCCTTATTTCTTCATTCTCACCTATTTTGTTCAAATATCTACATAATTATGGGACTAGTTGTTCTTTAAATTTCTTATAATATTTTATTGAAAAGCCATTTGGGCCCGGGCACTTCCCGTTAGGTGTTTCATTTAACCACTTCGCATCCGGCCGTAGCCGAATGACGGCCACAGCGCGGATGCCAAATCCCGGGAGGCCGTCATATGACGGCCTCCCCTTTCCTCGTTCCCTGTGCGCGCTCACGAGCGCGCAGCAGGGAAATTCTGTGTTGGCCGTGTCCCTCGGACACGGCCAATCACAGATCGCTGTAAACGGCCAATAACAGAGGCCGTTTACAGCGCGATCGCCCTGGCCAATGAGAGATGATCTCATATGTAAACATATGAGATCATCTCTCAGCGCCGCTCCTCCTCCTCACACAGAGACAGCGTGTGAGGAGGGGGAGATGAACGGCTGCAGCGCCGTAAGTTTAACAAAAAAAAAAAAAATGCCATCTGTGCCCACTGCAACCTGTCCCCAATGACATCTGTGCCCAATGACATCCCCAGTGCCATCTGCCAGTGCCATCCCCAGTGCCATCTGCCAGTGCCATCCCCAGTGCCATCTGCCAGTGCCATCCCCAGTGCCATCCCCAGTGCCATCTGCCAGTGCCATCCCCAGTGCCATCTGCCAGTGCCATCCCCAGTGTCATCCCCAGTGCCATCTGCCAGTGCCATCCCCAGTGCCATCTGCCAGTGCCATCCCCAGTGCCATCTGCCAGTGCCATCTGCCAGTGCCACCCCCAGTGCCATCTGCCAGTGCCATCCCCAGTGCCATCTGCCAGTGCCATCCCCAGTGCCATCCGCCAGTGCCATCCCCAGTGCCATCTGCCAGTGCCATCTTCCAGTGCCACCCCCAGTGCCATCTGCCAGTGCCATCCCCAGTGCCATCTGCCAGTGCCATCTGCCAGTGCCATCTGCCAGTGCCATCCCCAGTGCCATCCGCCAGTGCCATCTGCCAGTGCCATCCCCAGTGCCATCTGCCAGTGCCACCCCCAGTGCCATCCCCAGTGCCACCTGTAGTCAGTGCCACCTGTAGTCAGTGCCATCTGTTGTCAGTGCCACATAGTGCCATCTGTCATCAGTGCCACATATTAGTGCCACCTGTCAGTGCCACGTGCCATCTGTTATCAGTGTCACCTGTCATCAATGCCACGTATCAGTGCCATCTGTCATCAGTGTCATGTGTCATCAGTGCCACGTATTAGTGCCGTCTGTCATCAGTGCCACGTATTAGTGCCATCTCTCATCAGTGCCACATATTAGTGCCACGTGATATCAGTGCCATGTATGAGTGCCATCTCTCATCAGTGCCACATATTAGTGCCATCTGTCATCAGTGTCACGTGTCATCAGTGCCCCGTATTAATACCATCTGTCATCAGTGCCACGTCAGTGTCACGTGTCATCAGTGCCACGTCAGTGTCACGTGTCATCAGTGCCACGTCAGTGTCACGTGTCATCAGTGTCACGTGTCATTGTCCTGGTGCTCCAGGGCCTTCAAAAGTGTAATAGGTAGTCAACAATTTAGATGTGTAATTTATGCTCCTAGAACACGTGATGGCACTCCCTGCATGTTGGGCCTCTCTATGTGGTCAGGCTGTGGAAAAGTCCCACATATGTGGTATTGTAATAATCAGGAGGAGTAGCAGAATTTATTTTGGGGTGTCATTTGTGGTATACACATGCCATATGAGAGAAATAACCTATTACAATGACAATTTTGTAGAAAAAAAATAAAAAATAAAAAAATAATTCATTTTGCAAAGAATTGTGGGAAAAAATGACAACATCAAAAAGCTCACCATGCCTCTTACTAAATACCTTGGAATGTCTACTTTCAAAAAAAGGGTCATTTGGGGGGTATTTGTACTTTCCTGGCATGTTAGGGTCACAAGAAATGAGATAGGCCACCAGTACATCAGATGTGATCAATTTTGTATAATTCGCACCACAGATTGTAGAGTCTGTAACTTTCACAAAGACCAAATAATATCCACTAATTTGGGTTATTTTTACCAAAGATATGTGGCAGTATAAATTGTGGCCAAAATTTATGAAGAAAAATTAATAATTTCCTAAATTGTATCACAGAAACAAAGAAAAATGCGTTTTTTTTCTAAATTTTCGGTCTTTTTTCAATTATAGCGCAAAAAATAAAAAACCCAGAGGTGATCAAATACCACCAAAAGAAAGCTCTATTTGTGGGAAAAAAAGGACAAAAAAATAATTTGGGTACAGTGTTGCATGACTGAGTAATTGTCAGTCAAAGCGTGAGAGCACCGAAAGCTGAAAATTGGTCTGGATGGGAGGGGGGTGTTGGTGCCTGGTAAAAGTGGTTAAAGCTTTATAAATTTTGTCTGAGGTAATTGGCTCATCTAATCTCTTTACATTTACTACTGACATTTTTGGTAAGTTAACTTCGGCTAAATATTCTTGTATTTTAACTTTTCTAGTCTGATTTTCTTCTCTTGTCTCATTACTTCTAATTGAATATAATGCACTATAATATGTTTTGAAGGCATTGGCTATCTCCGATGTTTTAAATTTCATTTCACAGTTCTCATTTTTAATCTTTTCAATGTAATTTAAGGTTCTTTTTTCCCTTGAGATCCTTGCAAGGTGTTTCCCCGACTTGTTTCCCCACATGTATCTTTCTTTTGCTACATTCTTAAATACTTTTCTGGTCTCCTGCTCCATCATATCATTTAATTGTCCTCGCTTTATAATTATCTTCTGTTGTATGTTTCTGTCTATATGCGTCTTATGCTTTTGCTCTAACTCATATAATTCTTTGATTGTGTTTTCCATTTTCTGTTCTCTTTCCTTTTTTTTCCCCAGATCCGATGGAAATTTATTTCCCCCGTATCAAGGCCTTATGGGCTCCCCAGAGTGTTGCTTTAGACACATCTGTTGTATCGTTGATTTTAAAATATTGTTCAATCTCAGTTTTTATAGTTCTCTCAACTTGTGCATCTTCTAATAGGGCTTCATTAAGTCTCCAGGTACCCTTTCTACTTTCCACATCCCTAAATATAATTTTGACTGTCGCTGGCGCGTGGTCAGACGCAGTGATAATTTCGATCGCCGCGTCCAGCACGTTTTCCAGTGTTTCATGATTAACAAGGATATAGTCCAATCTTGCATACATATCATGCACCATAGAATAATATGTATAGTCCTTTTTTTGGGGGGTTACTTATTCTCCATATATCCACTAGTTGTTGGGTACACATTTTTTTTATTTTTTTTTTTATAATCTTAGTTGTTTATTTTCTTGAGATGGTGCATGAGACTATCAAGGTCAGAGTCCATTGAAAAAATAAAATCTCCTGCTAGAATCACCTGTCCTTGCCTAAATTCAGATAGAGCATTCAAGATCCTATTTAAATACTTTTTTGGGCACTTATTGGGACAGTTAACATTCACCAATGTATATCTTTTTCCCTGCAGGGTCCCTTTTAGAAACAAGAAATGGCCTTCTGGGTCCATCTTCCTTTCTTCCACTACGAAACTCACATTTTTTCCTATTCCAATAGCGACTCCTTTTGACCCCCTATCTGGGGAATCAGCATAGTACCAAGTTGGAACAGCCCGTGAATACAGTCTGATATTAGAATTAAGGGATATATGAGTCTCTTGTAAGAAGGCGATATCTGAAATATACCTCTCAACCTCTTTAAGAATAACATGTCTTTTTTTAGGAGAATTCAAGCCTCTTATGTTAAATGTTTATAACCTTAACGTCTATCATTACATAGTTTAAAAAAAAATCTTATCTCAGTAAGTGGATATGGGTCAACAGATTTTTTCCCCCTTTCTCCCCCCCTCCCTCCTCCCTCTCCACCCCCCTCTCCCTCCCCCCCATTTGATGTACTCCTGACCCTTTGGTCCGGGGCAGCTTACCAGGGACCTCCTTGACCCTCTGCTCCCTATGACCTGAGGTGGAGTTCTGTTTGGCCATGCCACAATCCATCTCACGTATTACCTGTGAGATGATATCCCAGCTTGCCAGAGGTACCGGTCCCCGATTCCCAGTTAGTTACCATTTTTTTCCTTTTCCAAGTTACCTTCAGAAACCACTCTGCCCTCTCCTCTAACCGCCCGCCCTCCCCCTCAGCTTCCCCCACATCACCACCTTCCCATACCTTGATATCCTATTACCTTCACGGAAAGAGGGGGCTTATAGAGGGGAAAAAAAAAAACCCAAGGGGAGAGGGGGGAGAAGCTCCAAAAATGATTATACTTTTAGTCTCGGCATCACATCTATTATGTCTTTGGCATGGGAATATTTCGTTTTTTACAAAATTCTGTGGTGTCTTCTATAAATCTCAGTCTTGCTGTACGACTGTTTTTTCTGCCTATTAGGCATGAAGGGAAACCCCAATTATACTGAACCTCATTCTCTATCAAGATTGCTAATAGAGGTTTTAGAGCTCTTCTCTTCAGAGTTTCCTGGGAAAGGTCTTGATATAACTGAATGCAATTTCCCTCATGTTCTATAGGTGAATTCTCTCTTGTATTTCTCCATATGTGCTTTTTATCTTCCCAGTTCTGAAATCGCACAATGATGTCACGAGGGTTATCCTGTGGAAATTCCTTTGGCCTTTTTATCCGATGTACCCTTTCGATTTTTATTGGATTTGTAATGTCTTTAGCCATCAACGGGTTGCAAATCTTTTTTATAATATCTATTAAATCCTCTTGTTGGGGGGTTTCTAGGACACGTATTCTTATATTTTTTCTTCTGTCCCTATTTTCCTGGTCCTCTATCTTGTATGCTTGTTCTTGTTGTGCTTTTTTTAGGACTTCAATTTCTGTTTCTAATTTCCCAATGATTTTACTATTATTTTCATTTTTTTTTCTCCACTTCCTCTACTCGTTCCAGGATCTGGCCGAGGTTTTTATGAAGTCTTTCCATTTCGGATTTCAGGGATTTTTCCAGGGCAGCAAACATATATATAATTTCCTGTTTAGTTGGCAGGGATAGGGGATTTTCTTGCTGTGTCTGTATCTGTTCAGTTTCAGACTCTAGTTCTAAACGTTGTTCCATACCAGACTCTAATGATGTTTCTCTCTCCTGTGTAGTTTTGTTTTGCCCTTGTTTTTTTTTTCCTTTTTGTCTTTATTTTCTGCTTGAGTACTTCTGGTATTTTGTTGTTTTTCTGTCAGTTGTTTCTCTGTAGGTACTGCTTGTGTAACATACTTGTTCATTGGGCCGGGGCTGGTGATTAAGCTTAGATGGGGCGATTTGGGGGTTGTTCCCGCTTTAGCTGGCTTTCCCTTCATTTGTGTGAACTAAAGATCTCCGTATTATAAGAACAAGAAAAAAAAAAGAGAAAAGAAAAATTCCACTTATGTCCAAAGGAACAAATGAGGGGCAGTGAAGGAGGGTATCTGTCTCCCTAAATCCTCCTGCGTCGCACCTTCTTATGAGAAAAAACTTCAATAAGACTTCTTCTTTGTAGTATATCTTTGCGTATTGGTACAACTTTTAAGCAAGGTGGCAAGATGCTTTTACATATACATACAACAGTCTGTTAAGCATCACTGTGTGATTTTGTTCCTCTTTCTTTTTCCTCCTTCCCTTCCTCCCGATTAGTCCCTATTTATCCTTTCTTAGTGCAGGCAAAAAAGAGCACAAGTCCACTTAGGCCCAAAAAAGAGTAGTAATAAAAATAGCCCGACGGGTATATAAATGTTATTGTGTAGGACACAGCTTCAGTAAAACGGCCTCTCATGCGATTATTGTAGGAATGTTATGCGGTATGGAACTCCAATAAAGCGATTTCTTGGATAATTAATTGTATAGCATGTATTCCAACATTTAGGCAAGGTATTTTTTTTCTAATAGTCATAGAGCTCCCCCCTCTTTTTTTTTTATTTTTTTAAGGAAAGCCCTAATATGTTCACACCGCTGGGCTTAATTTCTATCTTGTGTACTTTTTATTTCGCTTGCCTGTTAAGTCTGCATATCACTCCAACCAAAAAAAAAAAACAGGGGCTCCTCTCAAAACCAGTTCATCAAATAGGTGGAAATTAAATCTCACCCAGAATATCTATTCGCAGAGGTGTAACTATACAGCACTGTTCTGGTCTGCTCCATATATAGTGTCCACAATAATACTTCTATAGACCAGGGTTTTGTGTTTCTATTTATAGAGTTCACCTAATGCCGCGTACACACGAAGGGACAATCCCGCGGGATTATCCTCTGGACTCAAGTCCAGCGGACAATCCCCTCATGTGTGGGCGTCGGTGGACTTTTTGGCGCCAAAGTCCGGCGGACCAAAGTTTTAAGTTTGGTTTTAAAATTATCCGCTGGACTTGGCAGTCCGGCGGACAATCCCGCCGTTAGTAGGCTAGTCCGCCGGACTTTTTAAATGAACAGACTTGCCGCTCATCGGCAAGTCCGTTCATTTAGCACATGACTTCAGGTTACGTAGCTAGTGTAGGCAGTAAATGCGCCGCGCTAGCTCCGTCACCTGGCATGGATTTAAAGGGACTCCCCACGCCGAAAAAACGGCGTGGGGGTTCCCCCGAATCCATCTCAGACCCTTATCCGAGCACGCAGCCCGGCCGGCCAGGAAAGGGGTGGGGACGAACGAGCGCCCCCCCTCCTGAGCCGTACCAGGCCGCGTGCCCTCAACATGGGGGGTGCCCTGGGGAAAGGGGGGCCATGCGGCCCCCCCACCCCAAAGCACCTTGTTCCCATGTTGATGAGGACAAGGGCCTCTTCCCGACAACCCTGGCCATTGGTTGTCGGGGTCTGCGGACGGGGGCTTATCGGAATCTGGGAGCCCCCTTTTATAAGGGGGCCCTCAGATCCTGGCCCCCCACCCTATGTGAATGAGTATGGGGTACGATGTACCCCTACCCATTCACCTAAGGTGTAAAATGTAAAGTAAAAAAGCGCTGTCGTCGCTTTCTGCGCCGCCGGCGCCGCCTTCTTCTTCTTTTTTCTTCTTCTTGTTCTTCTTGTTCTTGTTCTTCTTCCGATGTTGACACGTCGCTCCCTCTGGCCGGAATGCCAGAGCCGCGCTGTGCTGGCACTTATATAGGGACAAGGGGACAGGGTCACATGCTCATGTCACATGGTGACCCCGCCCCCTTGTGATGTCACAGTCCCAGCATCCTCCGGGACTGTGACATCACAAGGGGGCGGGGTCACCATGTGACAAGAGCATGTGACCCTGTCCCCTTGTCCCTATATAAGTGCCAGCACAGCGCGGCTCTGGCATTCCGGCCAGAGGGAGCGACGTGTCAACATCGGAAGAAGAAGAAGAATAAGAAGAACAAGAAGAAGAAAAAGAAGAAAAAGAAGAAGAAGGCGGCGCCGGCGGCGCAGAAAGCGACGACAGCGGCAAGAACAGAAGAGACCCCGGAAGACCCCTGAAGGTGGATCAAGACCCCCAGACGACGGCGGCGACGCCGAAGAAGGTAGCCGGACTTCTCCACTCGGTAAAAGAGCATGGTAAATGGCGGAGGAGTCCGGCGAGAAGACCCCCAAGACGGAAGAAGACCCCCGGAGCAGTGCAATAAAATATTTTTTCAAAAGTGTGTTTTTTTTACTTTACATTTTACACCTTAGGTGAATGGGTAGGGGTACATCGTACCCCATACTCATTCACATAGGGTGGGGGGCCGGGATCTGGGGTCCCCCTTATAAAAGGGGGCTCCCAGATTCCGATAAGCCCCCGCCCGCAAGCCCCGACAACCAACGGCCAGGGTTGTCGGGAAGAGGCCCTTGTCCTCATCAACATGGGGACAAGGTGCTTTGGGGTGGGGTGGCCGCACGGCCCCCCTTTCCCCAGGGCACCCCCCATGTTGAGGGCACGCGGCCTGGTACGGCTCAGGAGGGGGGGGCGATCGCTCGTCCCAACCCCTTTCCTGGCCTGCCGGCTGCGTGATCGGATAAGGGTCTGAGATGGATTTGGGGGGGACCCCCACGCCGTTTGTCGGCGTGGGGATTCCCTTTAAATCCATGCCAGGTGACGGACCTAGCGCGCCGGCATTTACTGCCTACGCTAGCTACGTACCTGAAGTTACGTTCTAAATGAACGGACTGCTCCGTGTGTGGGCAAGTCCGTTCATTTTCAAAAGTCCAGCGGACTTTGTCCAGCGGATTGTCCGCCGGAGAAGTCCGGGCATGTGTGGGCAAGTCCACACGCTCGGAAAGTCCGGCGAAGCCAGCTGGAAAGTCCGGCGGATTGTCCGCTGGACTAGGTCCGCCGGGAAAAGTCTGCACGTGTGTACGCGGCATAAGATGCACCTTTCATATACACGGCAGACACCTTTTTTTTTTTTTTGATAAAAGTTTTTCATCCAGGATATGCTTCCCAGGATTTTTCACACAACCGTGAGGTATATCGTATAGTTTGTACATGCAGTGTTATAATGTACTCACCGCTGTTGTCCTTTCTAACGTTTTCATTTAATTTCATTGGTCCATTTAAGTCCATGTTCAGCAAAAGTATCAAATAAAGGTAAAGTGTAGCAATGTGAAACAGTAAGGAAAAAGTAAGGGATTAGAAGGTACTAGCCTCAGCTGCTTCCTATGTACTTCTTGTGCGGTATGGAGCTCAGAAAGCCGACTTCAGGGCTATCAGGGGAAATCACTCACAGCCTGGAATCCCCCGTAAGCTCCGTCTCTACCGAGACCTATAGCGGTCTCCTCCACACAGCTCGACACTCTTCTGCAGGGGGCGCAGGCCAGGTAGCTCCATGAGGAATCCCAACACGCTGTGAAGCGGCACAGGAACAGACCGAGAGCCGCCACGTCTCGTACACACCTCAGTGTCTGCTCTCGTACGCTCGGGAACCCAGTGCAACAGGTACTCTGGAAAATGTCCTGTAATAGGATTTAACCCTCGTTGTAGCTGCAGCTGCCGGGTTAGAGGGGATTGCGGAAGCCGGGGTGGGATACCGGGATGCCAGGATCAGAGAGACAGGTGCGCTCTCTATAGCATAGTCTCTACCGGGACTGGGAGCGGAGACCTAGACCTCTCCTCAGCATGCTAGGTGCAGACACGCGCCATTACTAGGCTCCTCCCTCCTCCGGGACCGCTATGATTGATCCTGTTCCTATACCAGGTATTTTTCTGCTGGTACATATATCTAATTTTCTCATCATCTACATTCTCCCCTTCGTTGTTTATATACTGGGAATTTATTACCATTATAATTCTCTTTCTTTATAGTCTCAATGATCTTCTCCACAAGTTATCGTTGCTGTGTTTTTTCAATATTACAATTACTAAGTGCTTGCTGAATGTTTGCTTTGAAAGGTGATTTGGATGACATCTGGTGGCTAAAGATAGTAATTACACTACGGACGGCCTATTTAAACTAGTTCTCTCCGATCCCTTCTTGCTCTGAAGAAACCAACGGCTATTGGTTGGTGAAACGCGTTAGTGGCGTGACGTCAGCACGTCACAACGAGACCACGCGCTGTTTGATTCCTAGTGTTTGCATGAAGTCTAACAGCTGATGGCTTATACTTTTCCTGGAGGAAGATACGCAGATTCGGAAGGTCTCTGCTTCATAGTATGAAAATTCCTTTCCTGTTTACAAACAGGCAATTGGCGACACGAACAGTACGGGAAGCAGCTTTGGTTCCGAAGCGCTCAGGGGTAGAGGAATGTGTCTGAAGGCAGGATGTTCGACACAGCGGAGGTGAGAGTATTCCTCCAAGCATTTTTATTCAAATTGAATTGTAAGTACTCCCCATATTACGAACTGTTCATACATTAGTGATGTCGCGTTAAACCTATATGCACTTTACTAAACAAACAGGAATATTTCACAATAAGCTGTCCTCTTTTACCTCCTCCTGCTTGATCACCAATTAGTGATTAATGTCTGAAACATCATGCTAGCAAAGACCCTGTTGAAGTGATGACATATTCACTCCCATGATCAGCACTCTAAATCATTCACTCACCCACCCAGTACACCATGCATACGACCTTTATGGACTGATTGGATTTATTGGGAACTGTTCCCTTGGATATCACATTAGTTATTCAATATCAGATGTCTGTTTATGGTGAATGTGATGTGTACAGCCGCGGCTTCCTTTGTTTTTTTACTGTTTTGACAACGTTGTCATACTTTTAATGAGTCTGTGTTACCATGCATCTGTAAACCTCTCCCCCTTTTCATTTATTTAAATAGTTGGTAATCTTTTTGTAATTGATAATAAAGCAAGTTTTTTGTATTCACCATAGTGTTCTGTGTCGGCCCTCTTAGGAGACCTTTATTCTCCTTTTTTTTCTGTATGCTTATAGTGTCACTTGAACTACATCCTACATGGTTCGTGTGGATGGAGGTGTATGCATTACTCCCAACTTTATATATCCATAAATTTTTAGGTTGATCCAGGCAATCTCTGTTATTTTGTTTTCCTAGTCAGAGATAATTGTGTAAACCCTACAAAACTACACCCCAGTACTATTGGGGTAATTTGCATCCATGGGGACACCCAGGACTACCAGACAGCAGTGGTTGATGTTGATACCCCCTGGGGCAGTGTAACACATTCAGTAGGGGTGGTACCTTAGCTGCTTAATGAGGCTTTAGTGGGGAGAGATTTTTCCCCATTTTTGGAATTTAGGGGAGAGCAAAGGGAGGCTGGTAGGTAGAGCTCCCCCAGCTGAGGAAGCACGGGAACTCTCACCAGACCCCTTTGCCAAAAGGAAGGGGATGCTGTTGGTGGGATCAAGGAAGCCGGAGATCCTCTTCCTTTCCCTGTCATGGCTGGGGAGCCGGAGGACCTGGAAGCTAGTTCCCAGCCCAAGAGTAACGAACAGGAGAACACCTCTGACCCTGACAATGAGAGTAGCCAGAATGTAGTACATGACTTAGAGGTCAGGAGAGAGGATTTCTGTACCAAACAACTCTGATGAGATGCCACCCTAATGAGAGCCAGAGAAAACATTAAGATGGTGGATGGGGAACCGGTGGATCCTAATTGGGGGGGGGGGGTGGGGGTCTCTCCCCTACATGGCCCTTAAAAAACACTTACTGTATCAGGTGATAAAACGGGGAGAGGACGTGGTAGAACAGCTACTGGTTCCCAAACCCTTCTGTAGGGTGGTGCTAGACCTGGCCCATGGTCATGTAATGGGGGAGACATCTCAGTAGCGAAAAGACCAGGGAGAGAATCACCCAGAGATTTTTCTGGCCCGGGTTGTATGCAGATGTCAGGGAGTACTGTAAATCGTGCCCCGAGTGCCAAATGTCAGCACCGTCGCCACATTTTCCCAGTCCCCTTGTTCCTCTACCAATAATCAAGGTTCTGTTTGAGAGAATTGGCATGGACCTGGTGGGGCCGGTAGTGAAGTCTGCCCATGGTCACCAGCATATTTTGGTAATCCTGGACTATGCGACGTGCTAGCCTGAGGTCATTCCCTTGCATAAGGTCCAGGTGTTTAGCCGAGTGGGGATCCCAAAAAGAGGTCTTAACCGATCAGGGCACCCCATTTATGTCCAGGGTTACCAAGGAACTGTGTAAGTTATACAAAATCTCCCATCTCCGTACCTCTGTCTACCACCCCCCAAACAGATGGTCTTGTCGAAAGATTAAATAAAACGTTGAAAAGTATACTGAAAACGTTGGTCGACAAAGATGGGAGAAACTGTGATTATTTACCATACGTAAGGTTCCGCAGGCATCCACAGGCTATTCCTCCTTTGAGCTCTTGTAAGGTAGACAATCACAGGGGGCTACTAGATGTCGCCAAAGAAATGTGGGAAGGAGAGGCCACCCCGTATAGAAGCATCATAGAGCATGTCTCCTTGTTGCAGGATCGAATCGCAGCTGTCCTGCCCCTGGTACCATATGGAGCGAGCCCAGGAGGCTCAGAGGAGGGTCTATGATCGGGGTGCCAGCCCCGGGGACAGAGTGTTGGTACTGGTGCCCACGGTGGAAAGCAAGATCCTAGCCAAGTGGCAGAGTCCCTTTGAGGTTGTCGAAAGGGTGGGGGAGGTAAACTACAAAGTCTACCAGCCAGGGAAAAGGAAACCACACCAAATTTATCAGGTGAATCTCTTAAAGCCCTGGAAGGACAGAGACTTTACTGGCTACCTCCCAGTGACACCTGACGTCCCCATAAAGGATTCCTTGTCCGTCGCACAACAAAGTGATGTTAGGGCGTTTGTGTACAAAAATAGATTTTTTTTCTCCCCCTTACCCGGACTGGCCAATGTGATCAGGCATGACATAGTGATGAAACCCAGGGTTCGTGTAAATTTAAAGCCATATAGAATCCCAGAGGCCAGGTGAAAGTCACGAAGGAAATCAAAAATATGTTAGAGTTGAATGTGATAGTCCCACAGTGAGTGGTCGAGCCCCATAGTGCTGGTCCCAAAACCTGATGGCAGTATCAGGTTTTGTAACAACTTTAGGAAACTCAACAGTGTGTCTAAGTTCGATGCATACCTGATGCCTCGGGTTGACAAACTCATGGACAGGTTGGGACAGGCTTGCTACATAACAACCCTAGACCTAACGAAAAGCTATTGGCAAATACCGCTAACTGAATCAGCCAAGGAGAAGACTGCCTTTTCCACTCCTGAGAGCTCGTTTTAGTACAAGGAGCCCCTGCATCATTCCAGCGAATGATGGACAAAACTTTGAGACCACATCGCCCGTATGCAGCTGCCTATTTGGACACCCACAGCCCAGATTGGGAACTGCACCTGCTCCGAATACAAGTAGTGGTAGATTCCCTTAGCAAAGCAGGTCTTACGGCCAACCCAAAAATGTGTGCCATAGGCCTGGAGGAGGCCAAATACCTTGGGTATGTTATTGGCCGGGGACTGGTCAAGCCTCAGACCAATAAGGTTGAGGCAATTCAAAAATTGCCCCAACCGGTAAACAAAAAACAACAAGATCGGGCCTGCCTGGGCATTACTGGGTATTAGATGGTTTATACCTAACTTTGTCACCATTACCGCCCCTCTGAATGACCCAACGAAGGGTAGGGGGGTCAGTCATGGTTAAATGGAATCCTGAAGCCGAGGAGGCGTTCCAGAAATTAAAGCAGGCCCTTTGTGTACGACCGGTGCTAGTGACCCCAGACTTAACAAAGGAGTTTGCAGTACAGACGGACGCCTCCGTCTGTACTGTTTAGTGCCGGACGGCAAGGATTTGTTTTACAGTTTTTTTGTTTATTTTTATGACTTTGCAAACCACCTGTAAATAAAGCTGGCAACCCGACAGATTTTAAAGAAACTGCCTGTATGCTGACCTTCATTTCAAGAAAAGGTGATCCCCCCACAAGCTAATCTCCCCACTAATATATATATATAATCTGCAGCATCCAGTCAGTGTAGCCTAGATCTACATTCAACAGTGCACTCCATGGTGTACTATTTCTAATATACTGCAGGCGGTGTGTGTGTGTGTAAAATAAAAAAAATATATATATATATATATATATATATATATATATATATATATATATATATATATAAAAATTAGTGTGTATATTTCTGCAGCTTGCAGTGTAGCCTATATCTACAGTGCATTCCGTGGTGTACTGTTTCTACTACTTTTCTTGTGGTGTACACATTACACAATACAGTGCAGCCGTAGTGCAGTTGCTACTACTTTTCTGGTGGTGTACACAGTTCACAATACAGTGCAGTGTGGTCCACCAAGGAGAGGCAGATGCTCACAGGCAAGCAGCCGCTGTGTCTACAGTCAACAGTGTTGGTCGTGGACATGGTGCATCCTCTGCAGGTGTGTGTGTGTGTTTTTTTTTCTGCTACTGGCCGTGTTATTGAGCCAGAACATGCTATAGAGTTCGTGGAGTGGAAAACAAAGTCGTCCTCATCCTCCTCATCCTCTGTCACCCAGGCTCAGAGTAGTTTGCCTTCCAATGCAGCTGCCAAAGCGGCCTATTTTACCGGCTCCTTGTCCAGTCACTCCTTCCGTAGCCTCGCCATCATACAAGGAGTCTCCTGAACTATTCGACCACAGTGTCGGGTACATGCTGATGGAGGATGCACAACGATTAGAAGGCTCCGATGTTGGTTCCCAGGTTGAGGAAGGGAGTAATGTGAGCCTAGAGAGGGGGTGCCCAAGAGGCACAAGAAACTGGCAGTCATGTTCCCCCACCCCCAGCCGCAGCATACTGCCAAGTTTGCTCCAGTGACGAGGAGGGAGGGGATGATGAGGTCACTGACTCTACTTGGGTGCCTGATAGAAGCGAGGAGGAGGCACAACTCCAATGAGGCAGGATGTCCTCTAGGGGGCAGCTTAAGGGCTGCATCACACCGCAGAGCTCCACAGGTGCAGGGCGCTGCTGACTCCCCGCTGACTTTGAAAAGTTCCTTGGGGTGGGCCTTTTCGACACGCGTGCAGCAGATCGCACTGTTGCTGTTTGCAACTTATGTCTGAAGTAGATCAAGCGTGGCCAAAACTGCGGCCGCTTGGGCACCACATGCTTGACCAGACATATGACGACCTCCCATGCAGTCCGTTAACAACAGCACTTGAAAGACCCACATAAAAAAAGGCGGACTTCTCCTTGCTCCTCATCTGGGATCTCCAACCCCACTATACCTAAGGTCCTCTGAAAAACCTGCACTGAGAGGAATGAAGGTATAGCAATAGGTGTCCCAAGTACTTGCAGCCAATCTACTATCAGTACACCTCCATCTGATTTTTTTAGCAGGCAAATTTCCCTACCCCAGTTGCTAAAAAGAAATTTGGTCCCAGCCATCCACATGCTCAGCGTCTGAATGCTAGCTTGGCCAAATTGCTAGCACTGAAACTGCTGCCTTTTCAGCTGGTAGACTCTGCCCTCTTTTTGTGTTGACACCATGCCAGCTTCAGCCAGGAATGGTTGTATGCGACAATGGCACCAACCTTCTCTCCGCCCTCCGAAGGGGACACTTGACCCATGTCTCATGTTTGACACCAGTCCTGAATTTGGTGGTGCAGCGGGCCAGAAAAGTCTGTGGTCATTTCCACCGGTCATACAATGCCAGTTCTCGGCTGGCTGACATTCAAAGGGAATGCAACCTGTCCACCAACCGCCTCATTTGTGACATGCCCACCAGCTATCAAGCACCTGATGCTGATGTAACTTATTGATTTTTCTATGGATGTGGGATCTCTGGAAGACTGCCTATGCTGAGTGACTATCATATTCCTCCTCAATCTTGAGGCTAGTTTCCAACAATATTTTTGGTTTAGGGCACCACCACTGCCTTAGGCCAAATGTTTCTGCCCCTGTTTAAGGGGCATATAATTATATTTTTTTAAATAATATTTAACAGCAGGGCCTGTTCCTTTGTGTAACTGTGAGTGGTTACAGTGTTCTGTCACCATCAGCACCTAAGACTCCGTTTTCTGCAGAGTATATGGGGCAGGCCGTATAGTGTGTTTATATACTTCTGTTCAGAAAGGGGGGGGGCTTTTTTTTTTTTTATTTATTTATTTGGGTGTGGGGTTTCCCTTAATATCCATACCGGACCCAAAGAGCCTGGTGATGGGGGATGGGGATCCGTACCCGACAATACATTACAGCCGCAAGCAGTGTTAAAAGACTTTT
Organism: Lithobates sylvaticus; assembly: GCA_028564925.1. Taxonomy (NCBI): domain Eukaryota; kingdom Metazoa; phylum Chordata; class Amphibia; order Anura; family Ranidae; genus Lithobates; species Lithobates sylvaticus. Next base: position 105,237,220 of record CM053032.1, read on the forward strand.
TTTTTCCATTTTAGAAATGTCATTTTGCTGTGGTAATGTTTTAAACATGGGAAAACTGCATCACTTTACAGGCATGCTGTAGACACCACCCAGGCACAATATTTAAAGGAATATTTCATTTTTATTGTTTCACTTTAAGCATTCTTAAAATCACTGCTCCCGAAAAAACGGTTGTTTTTAAAACCTTTTTTTTTGCATTGATACACGCCGGAGCTCATCCTTAATACATAGTATCATACAAGGTGTGGTGAATGCGTTCTGAGAGTTTTATCATTTCCATTCTGGCCAACACTTATGACCATGAGGTGCAACAATTTAGTGGGGTAACCCAGTGGATGGCCACAAAAACATATGAATCAGTCTTTCACATGGAGTGGGAACATCAGGGATAGATGTAAAACAAAGGAACATTTGCATGGTAAGAGTGATGACAAACTGCAATAGAAGATGTATTTGTAGCTGCTTGCGGCCAAATAGGTTTCAGATATTTACAACTTCAAAAAATATGGGTTAATGAACCCAAGTCAGAGCAGCCATGGAAACACTGAGGAGACACCATAGGGTAGATGGAATGAAGTTTTATGGGTGTCATATACCATCCGGTGTGAAGCTTGACAGCTGTCTCATGAATTGACAGCAACCTTGTGTTTTTGAACATGTTTGTCAGCATCTCTTCCCAGTCAGGGGGCTCAAAAGTGTGACCCATATCTTTCCCAGCTAAGCATTTATTTTTAATTTTTTTTCACAAGAGCAGACTAATTGAGAAAGCTATAGATCTTTGATATGACACCTTTTTTTATCTCTGGATAAACACTAACAGATGTGTCCAAATTGGGTGCTATGCGTTCAGGATTCTAAGGTGCCTCTGCTGTGGAAAAGTGTCTGATTTGTGTTTATCAATATTGTTCAGAGAGGGGTATATTGTGTTCTGATTAGAGTTGGGGGAAAGTTTAAAAGTTGAGACCTCGATTTGAAAGATTGAAATGTTGTTACACCAGCCGTGCCCCACAGAAGAAAGCAATCTCTGTTATTGAAGGCTGGGGGAAAATCTGGGTCACTTTATGAAGGAGTATAGGGGGGATATTAGAAATTAATTTAAACGTTAGACCGTAAAGGGACCACAAATATAGGGATTGATAAACAATAGTATTAATTGATGCAACTTGACTTGGTCTTATGGATCTGTACCATTATAATCCACATAGAAGGAAGGGGTTTATTGAATAAGTTTCAAATGCTAGCCAAGGGATGTCTGCGGTAGGAGCATGCCACTGGGCTGTTTGAGTGAGTCTAGCCACAAAATAATAATGCCACAGGTCCGAGAGACCAAGACCACCGAGGAATTATGGGTCTGTGCAGTAGGGATCTGTGAAATTGCATTTTTTTTTTTGGAGTGCCATATGAACTTATTTACATCTCCTCGAAGGTATTCGATATAGGTTTTAGAAACGTAAATGGGGAGGGCTCTAAAAAAAAAGAGTATTCTAGGCAAAATAGACATTTTTATGTCTGTAACCCTGCCTAGGAAAGAAATATGATATTTGTCCCAAGTCTTCCAAAGGGCTCTAATATGAGAGACTATAGGATGGTAAATGGTCTAAAACAGGGCCCTATAAGGTAAAAGTGTCCTGTAGCTGTAGATAGCGAAAAGCTTGTGTGCACCATGCAAATGAAAAATGATGCTGCAAAGAGGTAGCAAGGTCATGTGGTATATTTATCGGCATAGCGGGGCATTTAGTCAGATTAATACCCAAGCCTGAGATGGTATAGAAAGATTATAATAGGGAGGTCAGGTTGGGTAATGCAATAAGGTTTGTTAAGAATAAGAGGACATCGTCTGGGTAAAGACCGAGTTTAAATTCACTGGGGCCTTTACAATATCCCTTAATGTTTGTTTTCCGAGATTGCTCTGTATAAGGGCTCTATTGCCAACGCAAATAGAAGGGGGGGGGGGGGGACAAAGTTTTTTTCAACAGGAAAAATTGGGAATTATTATGACCAGCTAAAGCTGTCAAGGCTTAGAAGTACCTGCTTAGAATGCAAATTGGCATCCTGAATAATGTTGGTAACCAGTCAAAAGTTATCAGTAATTTGTCTCCCGGGAATTAACCCGTTTGATCTGGTGAGACCAGGGTTTTAATGACCAAGGTCAATCTGTCCACCAGCAATCTGCCGAAGATCTTCAAATCATTGATGACCGAAATAGGAAGAACGTTTTGGGGAAGGGAGTGGTCTTTATGGGTTTTCGGGATAAGGGACATGTTAGCCAGTATCATCTTTGAAGGGAAATGGTTGCCCTTCAGGATATGGTTGTAGAGGGTGGCTAGTTTTGTGGTGAAAATGTCTTGGTAGACATGTGCACACTGAAATATTTCGTTTTTTGTCTGAAAAATAAATTTATTTAGTTACTCCCAAAATTTGTTTTTATTTATTTTGTTTCGTTAAAAAATGCATTCGTCTGAAAATCCGAAATAATTAAGGTTGAATCTGTCATTGAAGGCTTATGGTGTCTGTCGAATGTTCTAAGAAGATTCGACGGAGCAGCTAAACTGTACGAGTACATTTCTGGTCGAATTTTCCGCCTACAAGTTATAGTAGAATTCTAATGTTGTATGACACTAGTAATAATTATATTTATTAATTATTATTACTAGTCAACCAACATTAGAATTCTTCTATGGGCAGAGCATTTGACCATAAATGTCCGCTCGTGCCGACTGCTTCGTCGAATCTTTATGTCGAATTACGTTCATTATTGTTTGTTCGTTCCCTTGTCCATGGCCGTAGGGGCTCTTCACCATGAGATAATCCAATTCCAAGTTATTTCCTCACCTAATTTTCTGCTGGTTATTGGCTATCCTTGGTTACAGAGGCACAACCCCTCTTTTGATTTGCTCCATGCTGAGGTTCTCTCCTAGTCACCACAATGCAGTAAGAAATGCTTCCAGAAGGTAGCCAAGGTCCTGTGCACCTCTTCACTCTCCTCCCTGCTGGAGGAGTACCTCGATTTTTAGCGATGTCTTTGACAAAGGTCAAGCCGGTAGTTTGCCTCCACACTGGTTATATGATTGCGCAATTGACCTTCAACCTAATGCCATACCCCCTTGTGGCCGAGTTTAGCCTTTGTCGGTCTTGGAGGATAAGGCAATGGAGGAGTATGTTGCAGACGTACTTTATCAAGGTTTCGCCTGCAAATCCTCATCTCCTGCTGGGGCTGGTTTCTTCTTTGTGAAGAAGAGTGGTAAACTGAGACCTTGTATTGATTATAGGGGTCTCAATCATTTCACGATTAAGAATTCCTATCCGATTCCATTGATTATGGAGATATTTGACCGCCTCAAGGGAGCAACGGTTTTCACGAAGTTTGATTTGAGAGGGGCATACAATCTCATGAGGATTAAGGAGGGCAACAAGTGGAAAACTGCGTTTAATACCAGAATAGGCCATTATGAGTACCTCGTAATGCCTTTTGGCCTCTAACACCCCAGCAGTTTTCCAGGAATTTAACGATGTCCTCTGAGATTTGTTGCAATTATTTGTGGTGGTTTATCTCAACCATAGCCTCATATTTTCCAAGTCCCTGGAGAGCCACCACACAGATGTCTGTCGTGTGCTTCAGAAACTAAGAGAAAACAATCTCTATTGTAAATTAGAGAAGTGTGAATTCCATTGTGAACAGGTTAAATTCCTGGGTTATGTCATTTCCACTGCTGGTTTTTCAGGTCAAGCCCCTGACTGATATGACCAGAAAGGATGGTAACCCACAGAGTTGGTCTGCAGAGTCCATTAAGGCCTTTGAGATTCTCAAGGCTGCCTTTGTTTCTGCTCCTGTGTTGGTACATCCTGATTCTACGTTACCCTTTATCCTTGAGGTTGATGCTTCTGAGACTGGAGTTGGCGCCCTTCTGTCTCAACGTCCTACCTCTGAGAGCAGTGGTAGTGCAATTACAAGATTGGTGATAGAGAGCTGTTGGCAATCATTTTAGCCCTGAAAGAATGGAGACCATGGGCGTCCGCAGAACTTTTTTCAGGGTGGGGCGCTTCGGCAGCGGAGATACAATCGCATTTAAAAGCGCCCTGCTAGCGGCCGAATAGCGCCGCTAAAACGATGGTAAAGTGACGCTAAAACTAGCAGTGCTTTACCGATAACGCAGGCCAAATGGCAGTGTGAAAATAGCTCATGAGATAATTCAGCTTCACTCCATGCCCATATAAATATAGCCTAGCGAATGTACATCTTTCTATATTGCAATGTATTGCAATACATCTGTTGTGGCCATATTTTGATCTTTATGAAAACAGCCTATACTGTATAGGTTGTGTTCATCAAGATCAAAATATGACCACAACAGATGTATTGCAATATAAAAAGATGTACATTCTCTAGGCTATATTTATATGGGCATCATGGACTGGTATGCCTGAGAGACTGAATAACTTCCATACAAAGTGAAGAAGATATTATAACACACACAAATATATTTTTCCAGCAATAGCTCAGCTGTCCAACTTTCCAAGCAATATATATATATATATATATATATATATATATATATATATATTCTCCTCTTAAGTGGCACAGTGGCACTGCCGTGCTGTTACCTGTGGTTCTTCAGTGATGCAATAGCACTGGCAGCGTATTCTATCTCGGCCACTGCACGCACCTGTAGGAGAAGCCTGTGCCATGCTGCCTGGATCGGCATAGCGACGTTACACAGGCAGTCTGAGGCAGCCAATAACGTTTCGGAACAGCCAAGATGTTGAGCAGAGGCCCGAGCGGCAGTCAGAGCCAATCCGATGATCGGGCCTGGGGTGAGGGTGGGACGGAAGTCTGTATCAATCTGTGATAAGTCGGAACAGACTGAGAGCAGCCCCAGGCCAGCAGACGTAGAAAAAAAGTCCACAGCTGCCGCGGAGGCAGCAGCAGCGGCCATTGCGTTACACAGGGCAACTGTCTTCACTCTTCAACACCTTCTTACGATTCCAGGAGGGGAAATTGCCCCCCTGGCCCTATGCTGCAGACGCCCATGATGGAGACCTCTCCTCAAAAGGTACCACTGTGCCAGTTCTCAATCTTACTGACCATAAGAATCTAACGTTCTTGTCTGAGGCTAAACGCCTCTCTCCCAGAAGGGCGCAATGGACTCTTTTCTTGTCAAGTTTCAATTACATTGTCTCATTGTAACCCGGTACTAAGAATGTAAGGGCTCACGCTTTGCCACAACAATTTTCCTCCACTTCCAAGATGGAATCAGTTCTGTTTCCTGTGATTCCTCCTGATCGTGTTCTGGCTACGGCTCACACCAGTCTCACTTCTCCTTTGGGTGACAAAATTCTTGCGGCTCAGGTCCATGCTCCTGCTTCTTGTGACCGCTGCTTTATCCCAGAGAGTCTCCGTACTGCTGTGCTCCAGACTTTACATTCTCTGGCTGCTGGCCACCCTGGGAAGAATCAACTCTTTTGGGCCATTTCCCAACAATTCTGGTGACCTAGTCTACATGCTCCTACAACCAATACCCAATAGAGAGAGGCCCTGGACCCACCTGTCTATGGATTTCATTGTGGAGTTACCCAACTCCCAGGGCAACACAGTTATCCTTATAGTGGTTGACCGGTTCTCAAAAATGTCTGTTGCCCACTTCTAAGGAACTGACTTCCATTTTTGCTCAGAAGATCTTTTGCTTACATGGGCTACCCAAGGTGATTGTCTCGGACAGGGGTAGTCAGTTTGTGTCCCAGTTCTGGCGAGCCTTTTGTGCACAGTTGGGAATTCAGCTTGCTTTCTCCTCTGCGTATCACCTGCAGTCTAATGGGGCCACAGGACGAGACAATCAGTCCTTGGAGCAATTCCTACGTTTCTATATTTCTGACCATCATAACAACTGGTCAGACCTCTTACCGTGGGCAGAGTTTGCTTACAATAGCGCCTTTGAATTCTGCTTCCTGATTGAGTATTCTTGCGTTGGAGAAGCATCTCCGTGGTCTTTATTCCACAAAGTCCAGGAGGCTTTGCGACATACTAATGCTGGGTACAGACTCCATGCTGACCGCAGACGCCTGCCTGCGCCTTCCTACCAGGTTGGGGACATGGTCTGGCTGTCATCTCGCAACCTCAGGCTTCGTGTTCCCTCTTTTGAAGTTCGCACCTCGGTTTATTGGGCCTTTCCTTATTCTTCGCAGGATTAACCCAGTGGCTTACGCATTAGACCTTCCTTCTACTATGCTTTTCTTAAATGTATTTCATGTCTCCTTATTAAAACCTTTGGTCTGCAACCGCTTTACCAGATCGGTGCCACGTCCTCACCCTGTTCAGGTTGAGAACCCATGATGAGTATGAAATACAGTCCATTGTTGACTCCCGTAGGTGCATACAGTACATGGTGCATTGGCAAGGGTACGATCCGGAGGAACGCTCTTGGGTCCCATCCTCGGATGTACATGCCCCTGTCCACCTCAATGATTTTCATAGACCTTTCCCTTCAAGCCTGAAGGTCCTCCGAGGGGAAGGGGTCTTGAGGAGGGGGTACTGTCAGGGCTGGGCCAGCCCATCCTTCTCTGAGCTGGCCGCTCAGCTGTCGGCTTATTCCCAGCTCCTATCTCTCCACAGTGACTCACCTGTTGATGATCCTGCTTGTCAGTCCTGCCTACTTAAGCTGTCCAGTCCAGATGATCTCTGCCTTCGCCTAGGTCACATTTCTAGAGGCGCTCTCCTGTGTTCCTGTTAAAGACTTGCTTGGTTGACATTCCTTCAGGTTTCCTGACATTTTTGCTTGTCTGACTATACGTTCTGGTTCCTGAACTCTGGCTATGTTTTGACTACGTTTTACTCTGTTCACACTTGTTTAATAATAATAATAATAAAAAAAAAGGTAATTTAACTGTACTTCTGTCTCAGTCTGATTGATGGTTTCTGACACACGGATGATCACTGATGAGCCATTGATGGGCATGGATGGATGGATGAGCATGGCTGGGCATGGATTGAAGTATGAATGAGCATACCTGTGTATGGATTTAGCAAGAATGAGCATACCTGGGCCTGGATGTAGCATGAATATGGATGGATGAGCACAGATCAGCGCTGTGGGCACTTCAAATCCAGCCCACAGCGCTGCTGCACCCGGCTCGCCCCCTCTCCTTGCACACTGTACCGATTGGTGCGAGGGGAGGAGCTGAAACGGACAAGCTCCGGTTTGACAACTGATCGCTCCGTCATTGGACGGAGCGATCAGGTGGTAAAGGGTTGGCCATTGGCCCCTTACCCTGTTCCGTGAGGTGTCGGTTCCGGGGAACTGCGCTGTAGCCGTCATTTGGCTATGGCCGGGTCGGCAAGTAGTTAATCAGACTGATGAAGTTTTGTAAACTTAATTTGTGAAGGATACCATGCATTTACTTTGTTAAATTCTTACTTTGTTCTGTGACATATTCTTTATGCCATATTGATAATACCTATTGTGCCACAGAATTCACATAGCCTGCCTTCTGAACTACAGAGGTGCTGAAGGAAGAAGTTTCAGACCCCTTTTACACTAATGCCGCGTACACACGATCGGACTATCTGGCAGACAATCCGACCGTGTGTGCGCTCCGGCGGACTTTTTCTTCCCAAAAGTCCGGCGGACTTAGAAAGAAGTCTTGACTCAAAATTATCCAGCCGGTCAGGAAAGCGAGTGGGGATGAGCGAGTGCCCTCTTCCTGAGCCGTACCAGGCCGCGTGCCCTCAACATTGCCCTCACCAGTGCCCCCCCACCCCAAAGCACCTTGTCCCCATGTTGATGAGGACAAGGGCCTCTTCCTGACAACCCTGGCCGTTGGTTGTCGGGGTCTGCGGGCGGGGGGCTTATCGGAAACCGGGAGCCCCCTTTAATAAGGGGGCCCCCAGATCCCGGCCCCCCACCCTATGTGAATGAGTATGGGGTACATGGTACCCCTACCCATTCACCTGAGGGAAAAAAGTGTTTAAAAAAACACACAACACAGGTTTTTAAAGTACTTTATTAGACAGCTCGGGGGTCTTCTTCTGACTTCGGGGATCTTGTCCCGCTCTTCGTTTTCTCCTGCCGGGCCTCCGCTATCTTCTTGCAGCTCCTTTACTAGCGTTGGCCCTGTCTTCTGGTTCGTCGCTGTTGTCGCCTTCTTCTTCTCCTTCTTCTTCTCCTTCTTGTCCTTCTTCTCCTTCTCCTTCTCCCCGCCTGTAATGGCTGGGACGTGTTGCGCTGTGACTTTTATAGGGACAAGGGGCGGGGTCACCGGCTGATGTCACATGGTGACCCAGGCCCTTACGATGTCAGTCCCAGCTTCCTCCTGGAATGTGACATAAGGGGCGGGGTCACCATGTGACATCAGCCGGTGACCCCGGCCCTTGTCCCTATATAAGTCCCAGCGCAACACGTCCCGGCCATTACAGGCTGAGAGAAGAAGTAGAAGGAGAAGGATAAGAAGGCGACAACATCGACGAACCAGAAGACAGGGCCAACGCTAGTAAAAGAGCTGCAAGAAGATAGTGGAGGCCCGGCAGGAGAAACGAAGAGCGGGACAAGACCCCGAAGTCAGAAGAAGACCCCCAGAGCTGTCTAATAAAGTACTTTAAAAACCTGTGTTTTTTTTAACACTTTTTCCCTCAGGTAAATGGGTAGGGGTACCATGTACCCCATACTCATTCACATAGGGCTCCCGGATTTGATAAGCCCCCCGCCCGCAGACCCCGACAACCAACGACCAGGGTTGTCGGGAAGAGGCCCTTGTCCTCAGGGCCCCCCTTCCCCAAAGCACCCCCCCATGTTGAGGGCACGCAGCCTGGTACGGCTCAGGAGGGGGGTGCTCGCTCGTCCCCACCCCCTTTCGTGACCGGCCGGGCTGCATGCTCGGATAAGGGTCTGATATGGATTTTGGGGGGACCCCCACGCTGTTTTTTCGGCGTAGGGTTTCCCCTTTAAATCCATACCAGGTAACGGGCTAGCAAGGTATCAATCTCGCCAATGGAGGCAGCGACATTGACTTCTTTCGCTAGTCCTGTCTACCTGGAGTCACGTTCAAAATTAACAGACTTTACTCCGTGTGTGGGCAAGTCCGTTCATTTCCAAAGTCCCGCGGACCTCCGCCTAAAGTCTGGCGGATTGTCCGCCGGATCTAGCCCGCCGGAAATGTCCGGTCGTGTGTGGGCAAGTCCGCTCGTTCGAAAAGTCCGGCGGACAACCGCTGGAAAGTCCGGCGGATTGTCCGCGGGACTAAGTCCGCCAGATAGTCCGATCGTGTGTACGCGGCATTAGGCAGAGCAGGCGTTAGTGGTAAAATGCTGCTAGTTTTAGCAGTGCTTTACCACTGTTATAGCGGGATGCTTTAAACCCCCGCTAGCAGCCAAATAATGGGTTAATAGTGCCTGTGTTGTGGCGCTTCAGCAGCGCTGCCCATTCATTTCAATGGGCAGGGGCAGTGGAGGAGCGGTGTATACACCGCTCCTGCACTGCCCCAAAGATGTTGTTTGCAGGACTTTTTTCCCTGTCCTGCAAGCGCACCGCCCCAGTGTGAAAGCACTCGGGCTTTCACACTGGGGTGGCTTGAGAGGCGCTTTTCAGGAGCTATTTTTAGAGCTAAAACGCCTGAAAAGCGCTCCAGTGTGAAAGGGGTCTTATGAGGCAGAGTTAGTACAGGAATTACTGGTTGCAAACAGCAAGGTATCATGGGATGTATAGTATTTATAAATTGAAAGTAAACATCAGAGGGAAAATGCAATCCAGGAAATCATGGAAAGATGGCTAGAAGACAGGCAGAACTCATAACATACAGTAAAGGGAGCTTTTTCAAGTAAAATTATTTTGGATTGTCAAAATGTATTTTGTTTGTATTGCTATTACAATACTGATGCTATAACATAAAAGTGCATGCTCTGACAATAGATTTTATTTAAAGGATAATTCCTAAACTTTCAAATCGTGTCATAAAAATGAATAAAATATTTTCTACTGCAGTAACTGGAAGGTTATTACATTCTTTTGTGTGGTTACCAGCCCAGGAAAAGAGGTACACGGCAATAATAACACAATAGAATTCATAATCCTTCCACAATCCAACCAAAAAACACATTTTGGCTGTAAGGGCTTTAAGAAAAGATGTGGTAGCAGACGCTAGCAGTTAGAAAGTGTATGTATGATACATTTGTATGAGGAGATGTTTGCAGGTGTAATTCCTCAGTATCTGTTAAATAACAGCAGAACTGCCTCCAACCCCCTCCCTAACATTTGGCAATTTTTTCTGGGGGGGGGGGGGGGTGGAGGGGGAGAGAGGAGTGGGTACCCAATGGCGTCCCTAGGGTACCCTTTTTTTTTTTTTTACAAAAAAGGCAATGTCTTTTTGTTTGCATTCGTAGCGGATGCGCCACATCTTACTCAGGCTGCCGCTGGAGTAACACAGTCTCTATTGAGAGGAATAGTATCCTTCTAGCCTGGACCCGTGGGTAAGTGTGTGCACTGCAGTACACTGTAATCACTGAACTGCATTATCTCCATCCCTTCTCTCCCCCATCTGTCCCTCCCCCTCTCCTGTTCTTTCAAGACCTTCACAACTTACTTTCACTTTCAGTTAGGCAGGTAATAGGCAGTGCAAATTTCTTTCCTGCATCCACAGAGTGCAGGAAAGAAACTTGCATGATTCCCCCATCAACACAGACAGTGGTGACAGGGGAATATCCTTCCTGCCCAGAAATTGTATTCTCCCAACAAACAGTCATTATCACTAGTGGCTATAGCAGCCACTAGTGATAATCATAAGAGTATCTGGCAGGCTGGTTGTTCCCAATTTGATCGATCAACTTGGTACATTCAGCCTGCTCGTTAATGGTTCAAATCTTTAAACTGCCTATGGCTGGTCTTAGCACTTAGGCAGCCCATACATTGATCACTTTTTTCATTTAACTAGGTTGCATGAAAAAAAAGAAATGATCCAATTCTCCCATCTACACATTATAGGTGGATGGGGAAATCCTCCCAGTGTGGACCAGTGGTGGAACTACCAGGGTTGCTGTCCTGTCCCGGCTATTCACAGCGCTAGTCTCTGTCTCCATGGCAGCAGATGGGTAGGGCCCATCAAAATCCCACATGCCCGAGCCCACCAGGAAGCCCACACTGCACATTGCTAAGCACAGGCAGTGAGACATTTCCCGGTCCACAGCTGCACAGATCAGGAATGTCTCACTGCCTGTGATTAGCCGTGTGCAGTGTCGGCTTCTTGGCGGGATCAGGCATGTGGGATTTCAAACACACCCGAGCCCATCTCTAATGGTTGTAAAGTAGACAGTTGACCTCCTCGCAGGTTGCTTAGCAGCAGTGCAGCCTTCTCTGACATGCTGATCGTATTGCAATCCAGGTGATGCTCCTAGTCAAATCCTAGTGTTAAATATCATAGTGATTTTTTTGATCAAAGCCCACACCTTACAGGCATAGAGCCCACATGGCTGCCGAACATACGGTGGATGTGGTTGTACTCTTGATGCTAATAAATACTTTTTTTTTTTTTAGATCTGACTGGGAGCATCACCTTGATCACATCCCGATCAGCATGTCAACAGAGAAGGTTATACAGCATTACTGCTGCTAGGTGACCAGCTGGGGGCTCGGCTCTCTACAACCAATAGTGCCAGCCTTCCCCTGCATGCACCCATAATGTCACCACCACTAGGTCCTAATAGACTGCTGCCGCTGCCAAGGAGACAGATGCCATACCAGCACTGTCAATAGCAGGGGCAGGACAGCAAGAGCAGGCTGGGGAACACCACAGTGGCAGAACATCAAGGCCCGGTGGTAAGACAACCTTTGCAACCCTGATAGTTCTCCCACTGCTTTGGACCCTTATATTTTCTTGGTATGCTGGTGACATATATCTCTTGTTTTCTGCCACCCTGGGGATCGTAGTAAAATTGCATTTTATAGTTGCCCCCTTACTTTTGTCCCTGTCCCCCACATGTGCCCCCCCTAAATATGAAAGCTGGAGACGCCACTGTGGGTACCTGCTCCCACTTCCACCGGGATTGCCTAGGTGATCCGAGTGGATGTTCAACCTCCCCTCCCCATTGCCTGCAGTCTGAAAATAAAATCTTGGAAATCTTACTTTTTTTTTTCACACAAATGTACACTTTTTATACTTCACTTAACTAAACTTAAATTAAATTTGTTCTAGGAGAAAGTGCAGCCTGTCGATGACCACTTTCTGTAATTATTTTGCCATTTGACTAAGGTTAAAAAATATACCTCTTCCTTTAATCAATCACAGAAAATTAGTGGACTAATCAATTAGCAGCCAAACACACCTATTGCTATAATGACTTTAAAAACAAAAGAGACCCAGCAATGTAATCAATCATCACAAACATAGCTATTGATTCCTTGTAGCCTTTGACATTTGTCCACATGTAGCCAAAATATAATTTAAATAGAATATCCGTTATTGCCTTAACTTGTTCAGTGCTGAAAACCACAGAACAAAGAATTCAATTTTTTGTCTAATGCATTTGCAGTATGCAGAGTTGAACTTCACTGTAAACTGTAAAAAGGTACAATTCATGTTGCATGGTAGGTTTCAAAGTAGGCAAGGTTGAATAAAGACAATAATCCTTCCAGTTCAACATGTGTAGGTGCACGTGTGTCAGTGTCTATAATTTCCCATATCCCTGTATGTTGTGTTCTTTAAGATGCACATCCAAGAGTCTCTTAAAAATATCAATACTCCCCGCAGCCACCACCAATTTTGGAAGAGAGTTCCACATCCTTATGGTCCTGACAGTGAAAACCCCCTGCGCAGTTTAAGGTTAAACAGCTTCTCCTCCAATCTCATAATGTGTCCCCTTGTCCTCTTACACTCCTTGAGACTGAATAGTTATTTTCCTATGCTGGGATCACCATTGAGTTATTTGTAAATCACTATCATATCTCCTCTCAAGCGTCATTTCTCCAGCGAGAATAAATTTAGTGTTTGCAATTGTTCCTCGAAATTTAGGTCCTTCAGCGCCCTTATTAGTTAATTAGCTATTGCTCAATCTGTCATCTACTAGGACCCTCAGATCTTTCTCCGTCCTTGATTCCTCCAGCGATTCTCCCCCTAGTAAGTAGTTTGCATTTATGTTTTTGGCCCCAAGTGCATTACCTTTTAATTTTTCCACATTAAACCTCATTTGCCATGTATTTGCCCACTCCATTTTGTTCAGGTCTTTCTGTAAAATGTTCTCTATCCTGATGTGAAGTTTTATTGCCTTGCTTAATTTTGTGTCGTCCATAAAAACTGAGATTGAGCTATTTATCCCATTCTCGATATCATTTATGAATAAATTGACTAGAATTGATCCCAAGACAAAACCTTGGGGCACCCCACCCACTTACCACTCCAGACCAGTCTGAGTACACATTATTTATCACTATACTTTGGACACTCCCCTGTAACCATTTTTTTTACCCAAGAACAGACTCTATAGTCCACACCTGTAGAACTCAGCTTGTAGATTAAGCTGTTATGGGGGACTGTATCAAATGCCTTTGCAAGATCCAGATACACTAAATACACGGCCCTTCCCCTGTCTAGATGGCAGCTCGCTTCCTCATAGAATGTTAACAGATTGGTCTGGCAAGAATGACCTTTCATAAACTCTTGCTGATAACTACTTATGACTTATTAATTTTTTCAGTACATTTTTGGATATAGTCCCTTAACTTTTTTTTAATTTTTTCCTCAGCTTGTAGATTAAGCTGTTATGGGGGACTGTATCAAATGCCTTTGCAAGATCCAGATACACTAAATACACGGCCCTTCCCCTGTCTAGATGGCAGCTCGCTTCCTCATAGAATGTTAACAGATTGGTCTGGCAAGAATGACCTTTCATAAACTCTTGCTGATAACTACTTATGACTTATTAATTTTTTCAGTACATTTTTGGATATAGTCCCTTACCATCCCCTCCAATATCTCCCCACAAGGTAAAGGCTCATTCAACAATTTGATCACTGATGTAGCTGCATATGTGTTTCCTGGAAGCTCAGAAAAACATTAGCACAGTAAAGCCTTTTTAGAACAACAGGTATTGACATTTGATTACATATACCAAAGATAAGTGGATTATTTCTCATGTCAGCAGAGCTATGCAAATCATCCCCCCCCCCCCTCCTGTAACTAACTGAATACCCAGAACTGCTGATGGATAGTACAGATACAGACTAGTATTATAGATCCATATATTTTATCTGCATCTGTAAATAATGGCTTCTATAGAGTAGGACTTGGGTAACAAGACAAAATTATTATTCATGATATTGGGGTGAAGAGGGTGTAAAGGAACCAAAAAGTCTTCCACTGAACTGGTGTGTAGTAAGAATGATGAGGATGGTTTAGTAAGCCAGTCCACCACCTCCTCTACATGCTTTGGCTGGATAGCACGGGCAACATAACTAAACAGAGTCAAAGGTGCCCTGCCTAAGGACAGACCACATCCACCTTTGCCTGTGGTTACAGACACTGACGGCCCCTTCATAGTGGCATGGGAACGAATGCCTTTCCTTGTTGGCCTCCCAGACATGATGGGGGGGGGGGGGTGTGAGGGGCTTATTACCCAAATTTGATAGATACGGGAAATGTGTAATTGGATGAAAAGTGGTGTCTGGTGCACTGTTAATTGAGGACTGACGCTGACAGAAATGAAACACCAGCATCAGTCAGAAAAACTGCGGCTGACAATTTAAAAAAAAAAAAGGGGGGGGGCAGGCAGGGGACTTAAATAATAATAATAAAAAAAGGTATACAGCACTTTATACTGCACTAAATGTTATGTAATGCTGTGTTAACCACTTCAGCCCCGGAGGATTTGGCTGCTCAATGACTAAAACACTTTTTACACTTTGGCACTGCGCTGCTTTAACTGGTAATTGCGCTGTCATGCGATGCTGTACCCAAACAAAATTTGCATCCTTTTTTTCCCACAACTAGAGGTTTCTTTTGATGATATTTGATTGCTTCTTTTATTTTTATTTTTTGCAATATAAACTGAGACTGAACATTTTGAAAAAAAATATTTTCTTTTTTTCCATAATGTTTTATTGAAAAAAGAGGTAAGGTTTACAACATATTTAAGCAAAGTGTCTGAGGTAATACATGAGATATCACATTATCTGTTAACAGAACTAGCAAGTAATAATAGTTGTAGTACACTGTTCAGTTTAAATCGTTGGCATAAACACTTGTAGAAAAACATGAGGTATGCTTGTATATGGTCTGTTCAATATACATGTCTATTACATTCTTAGTACATCTGTCTGAATCTAAGTGTGTTTGTTTCGCGGATAGGATTGGACATTTTCTAGATCGTGAGAAAATAACCAACTTTAATCATTTACATCCATAACTTACGTTGCCCAAGTTGGTTAAAATGCAGTGTTTGGAAGAATGGAGCTATGTTGGATGCAGGAGATGATTTATGGTGTAAACCTAAAGAGGGAGGAGAGAAGAGGGGTAGGGAGGGGGGGAGAAAAAGAAAGGAAGAAAGGAAGGATGGGGATGAGTTGGGTTTGAGGTACCTCACAGCCTCTGCCACCATTCCCGGAGGGTTGGGGTAGTATGGGTAGAGACGTCTGATCTGGTGATATTTGGGTGTGTGTTCAGATAGTTTGACAAGGGACCTCCCTCAATCTTCCCTTGTTTAGGTGAGGGCGGGCACTTGTTTCATGTTTTGATAGGGTTAGTTTTATGAGTGAAGTAAAAGAATCATTAAGAGTTGTCGTCGTCTTGGGGTGTGCAGTTCATGGTAGTTTGGCTTGTCAATACTTTGTATTGGTCGGTGGTGCAGAAGTGGGTCCAACAGGCCCATGTGTGTGAAAATTTAGTTGGACAGTCTTTGGCTATGGAGATAAGTTCCTCCATTTCTGCAATTTTGCCAACTCGTTTGAGCCATTCAGGGATGGTCGGAACATGGGTTGTTCCCCAGTGGAGAGGGATACACATTTTGGCTGCGTTTATTAGGGGTGGTATCAGTGTTTTGCGGTATTGATGTGTCGGTATGTCTGAGTGGTGAAGTAGGAACTGTGCTGGGGTGTGCTCTAGAGTGTATGTAGAAATTTGTGATGTGCTCTAAAGTACCTGTATCCCTGACACATCTACACGGTCAGCGTTTTTAAGGAAATGTCTGAAAATATGTCCATAGTGGAAAGGCATTATTGTCTGTGTTGGCTGGTAGGGAGGAACGATTTAGAAATATACCCGATCGGAAGAAGTGGTGGGCTAGAACCTCTGCATGTTGTCAGGTGTCCGCCAGGAAGTTGGTGGACATGCCAGGCGAGAATGCTGGATTGAGTTTTATAGATGTAAGAGGCCCAGGGTTAGAGGAAATGTGTAGTTGTTGGCAGGTGTTCTTGGAACAGCGGAGCGTCGGGGATGGTCAATGAGATTTTTCGGGATGTGTTCGGGTAAGGTCCAAGGCAGGAATCGCAAAGGGAGGGGGGAGAATGTGTGTTCAAGGATTACCCAGTCTTTGCATTGGCCGTCTATAATTCTGGAGAGGTGGCAAGCCCAGTAGTATTTCTTGAGGTCGGATAGGCCAATGTCTCCCTTTGTCTCCCTTTGTCTTTGGTTTCGTCAGTTGTTCATAAGCTATCCTAGGTCTTTTCTGTCTCCATAGGAACCTAGTACTCAGTCGTTTGTATAGCTGAAAGAAGGATGGGGGAGCTTGATGGGTATGGTCTATAAGATGTATAGAATGCGGGGGAGGATGTTCATCTTTAGAATTGCTGCCCTTCCAAACCAGGAGAAATGGGGTTTGTTCCATTTGTTTAGGTCATACTTAATAGTTTTGAGGATGGATTGATAGTTTTTGGAGAAGATATCTGAAAGGTTTGCTGTTAAGTGTACCCCTAGATATTTAAAGAGGAAGTAAAGCCTCTTTAAAAAAAAAAAAAAAAAAAAACGGAACCTGCAAGGCAAAGGCATAATGAGCTAGTATGCATAGCATACTAGCTCATTATGAATAACTTACCTGAGAACGAAGCCCCCAGAGCGGTCCTCAGCCACGACCTTCTCCACCGACATCAATATGGGAGTGACTTCCGGGTCTCGTCGCTCCAGCGCTGTGATTCGCTGGAGCAGCGATGACGTATTAGAAAATAACTTTGATTAAGTCTGTATCAGAAAGCTCTCATTTCCACGTGTTAGTTTGGATGGGTAGCGACTAATTTGTTGCCGACTTTGTATCAAAATCTAGTTTGAGTAGTGTTGTGTGTGTGGGTGGGATCAGCATGGACTTTAAGGTGTGTTCAGCATCCCAGAGATCGTAAGGTGAGATAGCCCTGTAACACCTTGTGGTGGGGATGGTTAGGTGCATGTATTAAATGCGGTTGAATTTCAAAATAGATTTTTATTGGCATATTGTGAAATATACAATACATTTGTAACATGGCGTTTGAGAGGTACTCAAAAAAAAAACAGCAGAAACACATGTCAACTAGAAAAGCGTCTCACATACAAGACCGATGTAGTATAACAAACACAGAATAGAAATGCAAATATAACACATTGAGGTTATAACGTGAAACCTGGAGATAGCTATGTCTAGCAGGTAATGATGTCTTGCAGGATGAATTAATCTAAAGCCCCATACACACGGTCGGATTTTCCGATGGATTCTGTCCTATCGGACAATGTTGTCGTAAATTCCGACCATGTGTAGGCACCATCGGACAGTGTACGTCGGATTGTTAGACGGACAAAGTCCTATCTCCTGCTAGATTTTTTGACAACAAAGTCCGATCACACCAAATCCGATCGTGTGTAGCGTAGTCCAACGGACAAAGTGCTACGCATGCTCAGAAGAAATTCTGTGACGGAAGCGCTCGGTCAGGTAAAACTACCTTTCCTAATCGACACAGCACATTCGTCACGCTGCAATGTTAAAATGTCTTTAATGCAGCGCATTCTCTTTTTCTTTACAATGCAACAAGAATGACATGTTTTAGCTGCTCCTATTCACCCGCACTTCTCACAAACTTAGTTCTTTATTACTTTTCAGCATTTATACACTACATGTTTATTTTTACTCAGATCGTAAAAGAATCTTTGTTATATTTTTAGCATGATTTGTCATTTTTTTTATTTTGTTTGGAATACATATTTTAAGGAAAGTTTATTTAGATTTTTGAGGGGGGTTGTGTGTCTCAACTTAGCAAAACAACATTATTAACATTTGTATTTGTTGCTTAAATTTAGTAAGAGTTTTTGTTGTTGGTGCCCCTTGTTAATTGGACTTTATGATTTGTGAAATGTACCTGCCTACTCACAAATAAACTGTCATTGTAGAAAAGTAAAACACATAGGCAATGATTCTTTCAACTCAAAAATACCTTTATTTAGGTCTCAGCAACAAACCAAAGAGGAACGCAGCGATGGAGAAACTTGGGGAATTTGCAAAGCCTTGGACACCCACGGCAAACATCGTTTTTCAAGCTTCTAAAATTGGGGGCCTGAGGAGTACGTATCTTAAGGGGAGTGCTATCTGGTCCTGAAGTCCAAAACATCCGGAACTGCAGCAGATGCCATCTAGGTCCCCATGCTCTGGTACTACGAGAGGTTCCATCTTCTCTCAGACCAGACTGAATCCAGGTCGTAACTCTCTTGTCTTCCTTGCGCGCTTCCTTGCACGCTGTGGCTGTGGTGCTGGTGGGGTGGCAGAAGGAGGAGGAGGAGGCGGAGCAAGGTGACTATCGCAAACATGTGTGAGTGGAGTCATCCCCCCAGCCATCCCCTTATTTAGGACTTTGAGGATGACATCCTCATACATGTTGCGTTGCTCCACCTCCATAGCAATCATTTTCGTGGCAACCACGGAGCCAAAGGTCTCCTCGTCGGTGGGTGTGGCATGTAGGGAGGCTGAAGCCTCTCTGATCAGCCGGAGCGCTGACTCTCCCGCCTCACCCCCCCCTTCTCGCCCTTTTGTAGGGAAGGCGGAGGGGAGGGACTTGGGAGTCAGTCAGGCTCCTAGGCCTACCCCCCTCTTGGCTGCCACTACCCACCTCTTGGCTGCCACTAACCCCTTCCTCCTCCTGACTGCCACATTCCACAGCCACCTCCTGGCTGAGGTCTTCCTGTGTATGAAAAAGGGACATAGTTTCAGTTATTTGTTCATCAAACACACACAATTTTCATCTAGTGACTGTTGCAAAATGTTTACAAATAGAAAAACCATACAATTCTCAGCCCTGCAGTTTAGATTCTGGCCCCAAATGTCTACAACACTACTGTCAGTTGATATGTCAAACACGTTTGGAACTAAGCAATTGGGGATCCTGAATTAACTGAACATCATTTAGTTTTCACAAAATTGGTTCCCAAACTACTATACCTGGCTCAAGCTGGGCTCCTCCACATCTTCCAGACTGGAAGGCCCAGGTTGCTCCTCAGAAGCCTCATCGGGGTGGCCTGCGCGCAAGGAAGCGTGGAAGGAGGAGGCGAGAGTGACTCCGTGACATCAGCCTGGTCTTTGAGAAAATGGAGCCTGTCATAATACCAGAGCTTGGAGAAATAGACCTGATCTGCTGCAGCTCCAGATGCTTGGGACTTCAGGACCTTCTTGTGCTCCCTGAAATACGCACTCCTCCGGCTGCCAATTTTCTGTCTTAACTTACGAACGGTTGCCGTGGGCATCCTTGGCTTTACAAATTCCAAAAGTTTCAGCATGGCTGCGTACCTCTTTGGTTTGTGACCATAATAGGGGTGTTTGCCCTGCCATAAAAGGGGCATTTCCCTGTATTTATCAATGAACAGGGGGAGAAAACTCACGTCGTTGAATCCGTGCATAATCTCTGCAAGACACAACACCACACAAAACACTATAAATAATGTCAGGCTAAACTCTCCTAAGCTTCTCCATAAAGAAGCCTCAAGGTCTAATCAGTCTAGGCTAGTTATGTACCAACTTCAAATTGTACCTTCGTTATAGCGATCGTCTCGTGCGTGAGCTTTCTCTCCCCTCGTCTCACAGATCGTGGCTACGACACAGGCGTGTGACGTTTTATATACAGTGCGCATGCGTCAAACTCCGCCCGCCCCTGACGATCTTTCTCGTCTATTCCCCACCCCTTCTCTTTACGGCGCAGTGGGGAGAGCACATGGCGGGGACACAGCAGGTGCGCCCCAAATATTGCAGCAACGAGGAGGAGGACGAGGAAAGGCCGGAGACAGAAACGTCCCGATCCCGGAGCCTGAAATTTAAGGCCTCCAATATGTCTTTTGGAGAAATGTTGGAGATGGTGGACATATGGAAGAGGAGCGACTATGATGGGAAGTATGGGCCTTACCTCAACCCCAATGTCCGAAAGGCCAAGATCATGTCTAAAGTTGTGAGGAGGCTGTACAATCATTTTGGGGTACAACGATCTAAGGAGCAACTGAGGAAACGCTGGTCAGACCTGAAACTGAGGGAGCCCGACCAGTACAGAAAGATCAAGCGAGTTCTTCAAAAAAGTAAGTAGTTGTGTTTTGTGTTTGATTTTTGGCTTGCATACTGCTCCATGTGTTTGTATTTTTACAAAGTTGTACATTAGAAAATGGCCACTTTCATGTTCGTCTGTACATTCGATCATACTCAACCTCGATCTTTCTGCCAGTGTCATGTTCGTGTGTGTCCATTCGATCGTACTCAACCTCGATCGTTCGGCCACTTATAATACGATGTTTGGTGAATTATTTTGGGAAAGGAAGTTTGTTCTCACTAGAGATGTCATCAAGAATGTAAAGCCAATTTAGTCAATGTAAAGGAGAGGTCACCCAGTAGCTGTTTACCCATCTGGACTCTAGAGCACTAGTGCTGGGACACCCAAACCCACTTTTTATTATGCTTTTCCACACATGTGCTCCAGTGGATACTAGAGGGGGGTCTCCATCAGACAAACTTCTACCAAAAAGCTAGTAAGTTTAGCACCTTTACAAAGTGACTACATTCATGTTGTTGTCATTTGTAACTGGCCAACCAAAAATATTGTCCCTCACTTTCAAGCAATGTTTAACATTTCCTATTTCTGCCCTCAATAGATTGTGGTGCTAAATCTTCCTTTTCTACATTCTCATAGGGGAGCGAAAACTCGGGACGTCTGAGGAAACCACAAAACCCACATCTCCCAAAGAAGGGGAAAGACCAGAAGCAGAGGAGGAGGAGGAGGAAGGAGAGATTAGAGAAATTGGAGAACTTGTCACCCCAACAGGTGAGTGTGGGAGAACACAGCTACTGGTAAGCTAATCAATGTATGCCTGCCTCATTTCCAAGCGACATTTTTTTTTGTTTTGGTTGTTTTTAGGTGACGTGGATGTTGTGGAAGAAGAATCGCACTTTACCACAGAAAGTGCCCACGTCCTCATCGGGGAGATAATGGTCTGCAATCGAGATCAAGATGACATAAAGCAAAACATCAATGATGTTCAACAAAAATTGAAGAACATCATTGATGTTTTAGGAAAAATCTGAAAACGCACCAAGTAATTAACACACATTTGTGGCTGTTTCTGAACACATTTGTAACTTAAGAACTGTTTGAAATTTGGAACATGCACACATTGTGTCCACATGTGCTAGCTCCCATCATGGTGGATGAATGACAACGTTTTTTTGGGGGTGCAACCACTTTACGAACTACTAAAGTGGTTGTGGTGAAGGGGTTGCACCCCCAAAAAACGTCCATTCATCCCCATGATGGAAAATGGCACTTTTGAACATTCTAGGAATGTGTTTTACCATCTAATGTCCATTTTCAGACCCAAATTGTGTGCATGTTCTAAATTTCCAGTTTCCAGGGGTGACCCCCCATGTGATGAAGGCAAGATCAAACACACTTTGAACATATAGTCATGTCTGATCTTGTCTTCACTTTAGAAAGTTGAACTTTCCTAGTTCCTATGTTCTGTTTTGCTCCATGCCTGGTTTTAACAAATGCGGAATGTTTGTAAACAATGTTGGAAAGAACCAAGATCTTGTCAGTTTTGCCAAGAAGTTTGTAAACCCACTTGTGAATGTGTTGCAAGTAAACTTTTTTAATTTTCGAAATGTGTGGCTTCCTTATTGAAAAACACAAAAGCATTATGTATGTCAAATGTAAAGGATTTGGGGGGCAATGGGTGTTATTTACTAAAGGCAATTCCAGTTTGCACTGCAAGTTTATTTTCCAGGGCACTTTTGCACTGCACTTGTAGAGCATAGTGGATTTGGCTTATGTAAATGACACCCACAGTGCTTTGTACGAAAACACGTAGCACACCATTTTTGGGAATACACACATGTCTGACATGGTGATGAAAAGGAGTATTTTGGGTGTCAGTTATGCACTACAAACCTTCTCTAGACAAAAGATTAGGTATCAAACACACAACATGAGAAGATTCTTTATGGGAAGAAGAGACTGTTACCTCCTTTTGCCCAGAAAGTGCATTCCCACTGTTGAAGCTAAAGGGCAAAAATGTATATCTCAAATAAGCTAGAATATGGAAATGACAAGAAATCATAGGTTTGGTTAAAAAAGATATTTATTTAAAAATGCCTCTCACACATCGTCAGGCAGAGCAATGGCCCCCCTACCCACAAAGTACTCCATATATTGTTTGCGGACCTCGCAGGCATTTAGAGGGGGCAAGCCTGGACGTGCCGCTTGAAGGGCTGTGAGGTCGGCATTGGAAGGGCCCTCCACATCTGGGCCAACGGTCACCACATAGTTGCTGTTGTGTCTTTTCAAAAAGTTGTGCAATATGCAACAGGCAAGAACTATGTGGTTCAGTTTGTATTCCGCCAAGTTACTAGCCGTCAAAAACAGGCGGAAGCGGCTGGCCAGGATCCCAAAGGTGTTCTCCACCACTCTGCGGGCTCTCAACAGCCTGTAATTGAAGACCCTCTGGTCTGGGGTGAGGGTCCTCATCGGGAAGGGCCTCATCAGATGGGGAGTCAACGCAAACGCTTCATCTGCGACAAAGACGAAGGGGAGTCCTTCAGCATTCTCCTCTGGAGGTGGCAAGCACAGACTGCCACTTTGGAGACGCCAGTAGAACTCTGTGTGCGCAATGGCACCACCATCCGAGATCCGGCCGTTCATCCCCACGTCCACATACAAAAACTCGTATGTCGCCGACACCACCGCCAACATCACTACACTATTAAACCCCTTGTAATTATAATAGTAGGACCCCGAGTTGGGGGGTGGGACGATGCGGACGTGTTTCCCATCAATTGCACCTCCGCAGTTAGGAAAGTCCCAACGGCTGGCAAAGTGGGAGGCCACAGTCTGCCATTCCTGTGGCGTGGAAGGGAACTGTGGAGTGAAACAAGAAAAAAAAAATTAGTCACTTTGCACATAAACATTGCAAGCAGATTAGACACTAAACATCTTGGAACAAGATCAGACTTTTACATTTTAAGCTGGAAAGTATTTGCAACGCAAAGTAGAGGGCCCCCCTAGCAGATTACTCACCCCCATCAATCCCCCCACTTCTGATGGGCCATTGACAATAACTAGGGGTTTGGACAGGTAACCCTCTGCACTTCATTGATTGCCAAATGGCTCAATAATGTGTGCTAGTTTGGCCAGACCCTCCTTACTTAACACTATTGGCAGCCCACAGGAAAGATAAAATAAAATTCCAAATCCCCACCCCCCCAAAAAAAGGAACGCACATTTGGACATTCTGAAATTACCTAGCAAGCTAATAGGAGGGAAAGAACACCAAAAAAGAGGAAAGTATGGAGCCAGCCCCTTGCACTACATGCTTTGCTGAATTCATCCCTAAAGATGCCCACTATAAAGAGGTAGGTATATAGTGTGTATTGACCTTGGGAAAGCCATCAGATAGAGGATTGGTACCATCTGACAGAGCAGTTGGGGGAGGGGGTTCCTAATGAGTTTGGCACCCCCCCCCCCCCACCAACAAAAAGGGAAAAAAAGGGGCTCTACATGAAGTAAAACACACAGCAAACATTTGTGCATATTTTAGGGGGTGTTTGGGGGAAAACAATACTATGCAGCAGACAAAATACATTGCTTAAGTGACTAGGCCATAGGTGTCTATTGGGCCAGAAGAGCATGCTGGGGAGGTAAGTGAAGGGAAAAATTCATGAAGGAGAAAAGGGGCACAGCATATTAGAGCATATTGCAATCATGGTAATTCGGGAAGGAGGTCAAAAATACAAGACATTAGCAAACAGAGCATACATAGAAGGGAATAGTAAAGGAGAAATGTTACCTTAATATAGTCCTCCTGCAGGACCTGGATGATGGCAGAACAGGTCTCTGGAATAATGATTGCCAGGGCCTGGGGAGAGATACCTGAGGAGAACTTCAAATCCTGAAGGCTTCTCCCTGTCGCCAAGTACCTCAACGTAGCAACAAGCCTCTGCTCCAGAGTGATGGCTTGTCTCATGCAGGTATCCTGCCGGCTGATAAAAGGGGTCAGCAAAGCCAAAAGACGGTGAATAACGGGGTCCGTCATCCGGAGAAAGTTCCTGAAATCATCAGGATTATTCTCCCGGATCTCACGAAGCAAAGGCATGTGCGAGAACTGATCACGCTGAAGCAACCAATTCTTGGTCCACATACTCCTCGTCACTCTGTTCATGGACGGGTCTTGGCTCAAAGCTAAAAGCCCGACACCAATTCCGCGTACAGCACGAACTCGGCGACGAGTACGTACGGGAAACATCGCTCACAAACGGTCGGCTGGTCAGAACGGACAAACAGAAAGCACCGATAAACAGCAAGGCCTGAAAGAACGAAATGAATACCAGAAACGAGCAGACAATAAGCAGTGAAAATCAAAGCGTCCTATATCAAGATATAGGCCGCAATGACCAACAAATGCGAACTGACTACACGCACTAATAAACAGATACGAAGAGCAGTAACGATCTGAGTCACAAAACTGAGAAGCGCGAATCGTAAGTCCCCAAACTTCGACTAACTCGCGATAAACACGGGATCAGCAGAAGCAGCCCAACGGGTGCGGGACGTGGTGCTGAACTTCCCTTTTCTAGTCTCGTGGAAGACGACTTACGTCACGACGTTCTTGCAGACCGGAAATTCCGACAACGTTGTCCGACCATGTGTACGCAACACCAACATCGGACAAAGTCCGACGGACATGATCCGACAGACCTGGTCCTCGGATAATCCGAGCGTGTGTATGGGGCTTAACAGTGTTTAGGATGACCAGTTAGCCTCTCCACACGAGTACCCCCTGTAGGGTTCATGACTGTACCCGTGTGGTGACACTCCCAGGCCCCCTATAGGGACTGACATCTTACATTTATTCAAACAGAGTTAAGAAGAGAATACCTTAACTAATTCTGGTGAGTCAACCCAGTCAAACCATTGCTGCCATTTTTGGAGAGTAGTCGTCTTATCTTTCTGACGTAGTGCTAGAGTCGTTTCGTAAATACAATGTTCGTGAGTGGTTCGGACAACCTCGGATATGGTAGGTGGGTTTGGATCTTTCCACTTTCTAGTAATTGTGAGTCTAGCTGCCAAGAGGATGTGGACAATGATAGCTTTTGAGGGGTTGGAAAAGCAGTCAATAGTCAGAGAAAGTAGTGCTAAGGCTGGATTTACCTCAATTGTGAGTTTCGTGACTCCAGATAGGAGGCGGAACACTGATTTCCAAAAGAAAGCTAGTTTGGGGCATCCCCAAAATGTATGAAGAAGATTGCCTATGTGTCCACAGTGTCTCCAGCAGGAGTTATCCGTTGCTGAGTGGAATTTAGACAGTTTGTCAGGGGTCAAGTACCAACGGTATGTTAGCTTGTAGGCCTGTTCCCAGAGAGTGGAGCAGCAGGTAGCTTTGTATGTGGACTGGGCTGCATTACCCCACTGTTCGAAAGAGAAGGATTGGGATAGATCCTTCTCCCATCTGATAAATGCAGTGGAGGAGGACATTGTGGTTTTAGATTGAAGTAGATTAAAAAACATCGATATACCTTTCAGATGCGTATTGGGTGAATTGAGGTAAATCCAGGCCATTTGAGGCAGGGTGCAGGTCTGTCCCTGAAGTGTGTGAAGACAATGAAGAGTACGTATATACAAGAAAATGTCTGCATTCGGTAACCCGCATTCTTCCTGTAAAGTGGGAAATGTTTTGGGTACGTTATTATGATAAAGGTCAGACAGGTGCGAAATCCCCTTGTTTTTCCAGGGTGAGAATGATGTTGAGTACATCAATCTCTGTAGGGCCTATATAGGGATAGGTACTGTTGAGTGGGTCAAGTGGGATGTGGGGATCTGTAGGAGGCGGAACCAGGCTTTGGAGGTAGCGACCATAGGGGGTGGTAAGAGTGGTGTAGGTTTTGCCCCAAGCGTGTTGGCGAATAGCCAAGAAGATAGACGAATGCCCTGAGGTTTAGAAGCTTCTATGTTTCCCCATATCGTACGATGGGGAGGGGGTGTGAACCATTCTTTTGATTGTGAGAGTATGCACGCTGTGTGATAGTCTTGGAAATTAACAAATCCTAGACCTCCTGCTCTGCAGTGTTTGACCAATTGGGACTGGGCGCATCTGGGTTTTTTCCCTTGCCATATATATTTTGAGAGGATCGATTGCAACGAGTTGAAGTACTTGATAGGTAGAGGGATAGGGAGGGTACGGAAGAGGTAGAGGATTTGGGGGAGATGTAACATTTTGAACGCTGCCAATCGACCCAACCATGAGAATTCAAAGGACGCCAGCCTAGAGAGATTGGATTGGAGCTTTGAACGGATTGGTACGTAATTAGAAGCGAACAGTTGTTTGGTCGATGTAGTCAGTTGAATTCCCAAATAAGTTATGCTGTTTTCCGTCCAGGTATATGGGAACGTCACTGAGAGTCGGTCTTTGGTAGGACCGTCCACCCCTAGATTAAGAATATGGGATTTGGTCACATTGACCTTATAGAAGGAGACTGCGCTGAACCAGGCTAGCGTACTTTGAACCCCAGGGAGGGATCGCTCAGGGTCAGCTATCATTAAAATGACGTCGTCCGCAAATAGACTAATTTTATGTTCTGATTTGGACATGTGTATGCCAGATATTTGATCGTTGGCTCTTATACTTTCTGCTAGGGGTTCCATTACTAGGTTGAATATAATAGGTGATAAGGGACAGCCTTGTCTCGTGCCATTTGAGATCTGGAAGGGTGAGGAGAGGGTGTCAGCAGCAAGCACTTGGGCAGACGGGTTGGAATATAGGGCCATTATGGCATTGTGGATATTGCCTACTATACCAAATTTGTTTAGAACGGCTGAGATATACCCCCAGTGGACCCTATCAAATGCCTTTTCGGCGTCTAGGGATAATAGTAGGGCGGGAGTTTTGTTGGTTTCTACATGATGTATAATGTTTATCATACGACGGGTGGTGTCTGATGCCTGTCGCCCCTTGGTGAAACCGGACTGGTCTGGAGAGATGAGGAAGGGTAGTATGTTTTCTAATCTGTTAGCGATAAGTTTGGCGTATATCTTTACGTCTAGGTTGAGCAAAGAGATGGGACGGAAATTTTTCGGAGAGGTGGGTTCTTTCCCAGGCTTGGGAAGAGTTATTATTCTGGCGGAGAGCATTTCTGGGGGGAACGATGCTGCTGTGGCAGATGTATTGAAAGTTTGGACTAGTGTAGGTGCTAGAATAAGTTTGACTTTTTTAAAGTATTCCCTGGTGAAGCCGTCGGGGCCCGGGGATTTGTGACTCGGGAGTTTATCGATCGTGGCGATAATTTCTGCAATGCTGAAGGGGGAATTCAGCTCAGTATATTGTTGAGGTGTAATGGTTGGGAGTTTGACACTGTCTAATGGGCCGTACACATGCTCGGATTTTCCGATGACCAGTTCCGTCGGATCATGTCCGTCGGACTTTGTCCGATGTTGGTGTTGCGTACACATGGTCGGACAACGTTGTCGGAATTTCCGGTCTGCAAGAACGTCGTGATGTAAGTTGTCTTCCACGAGACTAGAAAAGGGAAGTTCAGCACCACGTCCTGCACCCGTTGGGCTCCTTCTGCTGATCCTGTGTTTATCGCGAGTTAGTTGAAGTTTGGGGACTTACGATTTCGCGCTTCTCAGTTTTGTGACTCAGATCGTTACTGCTCTTCAGTTTGTGCTTGTCGTGCGTATCTGTTTATTAGTGCGTGTAGTCAGTTCGCATTTGTTGGTCATTGCGGCCTATATCTTGATATAGGACGCTTTGATTTTCACTGCTTATTGTCTGCTCGTTTCTGGTATTCATTTCGTTCTTTCAGGCCTTGCTGTTTATCGGTGCTTTCTGTTTGTCCGTTCTGACCAGCCGACCGTTTGTGAGCGATGTTTCCCGTACGTACTCGTCGCCGAGTTCGTGCTGTACGCGGAATTGGTGTCGGGCTTTTAGCTTTGAGCCAAGACCCGTCCATGAACAGAGTGACGAGGAGTATGTGGACCAAGAATTGGTTGCTTCAGCGTGATCAGTTCTCGCACATGCCTTTGCTTTGTGAGATCCGGGAGAATAATCCTGATGATTTCAGGAACTTTCTCCGGATGACGGACCCCGTTTTTCACCGTCTTTTGGCTTTGCTGACCCCTTTTATCAGCCGGCAGGATACCTGCATGAGACAAGCCATCACTCCGGAGCAGAGGCTTGTTGCCACGTTGAGGTACTTGGCAACAGGGAGAAGCCTTCAGGATTTGAAGTTCTCCTCAGGTATCTCTCCCCAGGCTCTGGGAATCATTATTCCAGAGACCTGTTCTGCCATCATCCAGGTCCTGCAGGAAGACTATATTAAAGGTAACATTTCTACTTTACTATTCCCTTCTATGTATGCTCTGTTTCCTAATGTCTTGTATTTTTGACCTCCTTCCCTAATTACCATGATTGCAATATGCTCTAATATGCTGTGCCCCTTTTCTCCTTCATGAATTTTTCCCTTCACTTACCTCCCCAGCATGCTCTTCTGGCCCAATAGACACCTATGGCCTAGTCACTTAAGCAATGTATTTTGTCTGCTGCATAGTATTGTTTTCCCCCAAACACCCCCTAAAATATGCACAAATGTTTGCTGTGTGTTTTTACTTCATGCAGAGCCCCTTTTGTTTCCCTTTTTTTTGTGGGGGGGGGGGGGTGCCAAACTCATTAGGAACCCCCTCCCCCATACTGCTCTGTCAGATGCTACCAATCCTCTATCTGCTGGCATTCCCAAGGTCAATACACACTATATACCTACCTCTTTATAGTGGGCATCTTTAGGGATGAATTCAGCAAAGCATGTAGTGCAAGGGGCTGGCTCCCTACTTTCCATTTCATAATTTTTTGTGTTCTTTCCCTCCTATTAGCTTGCTAGGTAATTGCAGAATGTCAAAATGTGCTTCCATAATTATTTTGGGGTGGGGGGTATTATTTGGAATGTTGTTTTAGGTTTCCTGTGGGCTGCCAATAGTGTTTTGTTAAGGAGGGTCTGGCCAAACTAGCACACATTATTGAGCCATTTGGCAATCAATGAAGTGGAGAGGGTTACCTGTCCAAAGCCCCCCCCCCCCCCCAACCCCTAGTTATTGTCAATGGCCCCTCAGAAGTGGGGGGATGTAATCTGCTAGGGGGACCCTCTACTTTTGGGTGCAAATACTTTCCAGCTTACAATTTTAAAGTCTGGTCTTGTTCCAAAATGTTATTGTCTAATCTGCTTGCAATGTTTATGTGCAAAGTGACAATTTTTTTTTTCTTGTTTCACTCCACAGTTCCCTTCCACGCCACAGGAATGGCAGACTGTGGCCTCCCACTTTGCCAGCCGTTGGGACTTTCCTAACTGTGGAGGTGCAATTGATGGGAAACATGTCCGCATCGTCCCACCCCCCAACTCGGTGTCCTACTATTATAATTACAAGGGGTTTAATAGTGTAGTGATGTTGGCGGTGGTGTCGGCGACATACGAGTTTTTGTATGTGGACGTGGGGATGAACGGCCGGATCTCGGATGGTGGTGCCATTGCGCACACAGAGTTCTACTGGCGTCTCCAAAGTGGCAGTCTGTGCTTGCCACCTCCAGAGGAGAATGCTGAAGGACTCCCCTTCGTCTTTGTCGCAGATGAAGCGTTTGCGCTGACTCCCCATCTGATGAGGCCCTTCCCGATGAGGACCCTCACCCCAGACCAGAGGGTCTTCAATTACAGGCTATCGAGAGCCCGCAGAGTGGTGGAGAACACCTTCGGGATCCTGGCCAGCCGCTTTCGCCTGTTTTTGACGGCTATTAACTTGGCGGAATACAAACTAAACCATATAGTTTTTGCCTGTTGCATATTGCACAACTTTTTGAAAAGACACAACAGCAACTATGTGGTGGCCGTTGGCCCAGATGTGGACGGGCCTTCCAATGCCGACCTCACAGCCCTTCAAGCGGCACGTCCAGGCTTGCCCCCTCTAAATGCCTGCGAGGTCCGCGAGCAATATATGGACTACTTTGTGGGTAGGGGGGCCATTGCTCTGCCTGACGATGTGTGAGAGGCATTTTTTAATAAATATATTTTTTAAACATACCTATGATTTCTTGTCATTTCTTGCTTGTGTTGTTTGTAGGTGTATTCTAGCTTATTTGTGTTGGATATTTTTGCCCTTTAGCTTCAACAGTGGGAATGCACTTTCTGGGCAAAAGGAGGTAACAGTCTCTTCTTCCCAAAAAGATACTTCTCATGTTGTGTGTGTGATACCTAATCTTTTGTCTAGTGAAGGTTTGTAGTGCATAACTGACACCCAAAATACTCCTTTTCATCACCATGACAGAAATATGTGTATTCACCAAAATGCTGTGCTACGTGTTTTCGTACAAACCACTGTGGGTGTCATTTACCTAAGCCAAATCCACTATGCACTACAAGTGCACTGCAAAAGTGCCCTGGAAAATACACTTGCAGTGCAAACTGGAAAAGCCTTTAGTAAATAACACCCATTGCCCCACAAATCATTTACTTTTGACATAAATAATGCTTTGGTGTTTTTAAAGAAGGAAGCCACACATTTTTTGGTTTAAAATAGTTTACTTACAACACATTCCCAAGTGCCTTTATAAACTTCGTGGCAAAACTGACAAGATCTTGGTTCTTTAGAACATTGCTTACAAACATTACACATTTGTTAAAACCAGGCATGGAGCAAAACAGAACAGACAGAACCTAGGAACTTGCAAAGTTCACCTTTCTAAAGTGAAGACAAGATCAGACAAAACTATACGTTGAAAGGGTGTTTGATCTTGCCTTCAGCACATGGGGGGGCACCCCTTGAAAAAGGTAATTTAGGACATGCACACAATTTGGGTCTCAAAATGGACATTAGATGGTAAAACACATTCCTAGAATGTTCCAAAGTGCAAGTTCCCATCATGGGGATCAATGGACGTGTTTTGGGGGTGCAACCCCTTCACCACACCCACTTTTGTAGTTAGTAAAGTGGTTGCACCCCCAAAACCTTGTCATTCATCCACCATGATGGGAGCTAGCACATGTGGACACAATGTGTGCATGTTCCAAATTTGCCACAGTTCTTAAGTTGCAAATGTTGTCACAAACAGCCACAAATGTGTGTTAATTACTTGGTGCGTTTTCAGATTCTACCTAAAACATCAATGATGTTCTTCAATTTTTGTTGAACATCATTGATGTTTTTCTTTATCTCATCTAGATCTCGATTGCAGACCATTATCTCCCCGATGAGTATGTGTGCACTTTCAGTCGTAAAGTGCGATTCTTCTTCCACAACATCCACGTCACCTAAAAACACCAAAACAAAAAATAAAGGCTCTTGGAAATGAGGCAGGCATACATTGATAAGCTTACCAGTAGCTGTGTTCTCCCACACTCACCTGTTGTGGTGACAAGTTCTCCAAGTTCGATGATCTCTCCTTCCTCCTCCTCCTCTGCTTCTGGTTTTTCCCCTTCTTTGGGAGGTGTGGGTTTTCTGGTTTCCTCAGACGTCCCGAGTCTTCGCTCCCCTATGAGAATGTACAAAAGGAAGATTTAGCACCACAATCTATTGAGGGCAGAAATAGGTAATGTCAAACATTGCTTTAAAGTGAGGGACAATATTTTGGGTTGGCCAGTTACAAATTACAACAACATGAATGTAGTCACTTTGTAAAGGTGCTAAACTTACTAACTTGTTGGTACACCCCTCTAGTATCCACTGGAGCACATGTGTGGAACAGCATAAAAAAAGGGCGTTTGGTTATCCCAGCACTAGTGCTCTAGAGTCCAGATGGGTAAACAGCTACTGAGTGACCTCTCCTTTACATTGATTAAATTTGCTTTACATTCTTGATGACATCTCTATTGAGAACAAACTTCCTTTCCCTCCAAACTTCACCAAACCTCGTATTATAAGTGGCCGAACGATCGAGGTTGAGAACGATCGAATGGACACACACGAAGATGACAGTGGCAGAAAAATCGATGTTGAGTACGATCGAATGCACAGACGAACATGAAAGTGGCCATTTTCAAAGGTACAACATTGAAAAAATCCAAACACATGGAGCAGTATGCAAGCAAGAAATCAAACACAAAACACAACTACTTTTTTGAAGAACTCGCTTGATCTTTCTGTACTGATCGGGCTCCCTCAGTTTCAGGTCTGACCAGCGTTTCCTCAGTTGCTCCTTGGATCGTTGTACCCCAAAATTATTGGACAGCCTCCTCACAACTTTAGACATGATCTTGGCCTTTCTGACATTTGGGTTGAGGTAAGGCCCATACTTCCCATCATAGTCGCTCCTCTTCAATATGTCCACCATCTCCAACATTTCTCCAAATTACATATTGGAGGCCTTAAATTTCAGACTCCGGGATCGGGACGTTTCTGCCTCCGGCCTTTCCTCGTCCTCCTCCTAGTTGCTGCAATATTTGGGGCGCACCTGCTGTGTCTCCGCCATGTGCTCTCCACACTGCGCCCTAAAGAGAAGGGGTGGGGAATAGACGAGAAAGATCGTCAGGGGCGGGCGGAGTTTCACGCATGCGCACTGTATATAAAACGTCACACGCATGTGTCGTAGCGACGATCTGTGAGTAGAGGGGAGAGAAAGCTCACGCGCGAGACGAACGCTAGAACAAAGGTACAATTTGAACTTGGTGCATAACTAGCCTAGACTGATTAGACCTTAACGCTTCTTTATGGAGAAGAGTAGGAGAGTTTAGCCTGACATTATTTATAGTGTTTTGTGTGGTGTTGTGTCTTGCAGAGATTATGGAGGGCTTCAACGATGTGAGTTTTCTCCCCCTCTTCATTGATAAATATAGGGAAATGCCCCAATTATGGCAGGCTAAACACCCTGATTACGGCAGCAAACCAAAGAGGTACGCAGCCATGCAGAAACTTGTGGAATTTGTAAAGCCAAGGATACCCAAGGCAACCGTTCGTAAGTTAAGAGTCAAAATTGGCAGCCTGAGGAGTGCGTATTTCAGGGAGCGCAAGAAGGTCCTGAAGTCCCAAGCATCTGGAGCTGCAGCAGATCAGGTCCATGTCCCCAAGCTCTGGTACTATGACAGGCTCCATTTTCTCAAAGACCAGGCTGATGTCACGGAGTCACTCTCGAATCCTCTTTCCACGCTTCCTTCCGCGCAGGCCACCCCTGATGAGGCTTCCGAGGAGCAACCTGGGCCTTCCAGTCTGGAAGAGGTGGAGGAGCCCAGCTTGAGCCAGGTATAGTAGTTTTGGAACCATTTTTGAGAAACATGAATGATGTTCACTTAATTCAGGATCCCCAATTGCTTAGTTCCTAAAGTGTTTGACATATCAACAGACAGTAGTGTTGGAGACATTTGGGGCCAGAATCTAAACTGCAGGGCTGAGAATTGTATGATTTTCAATTTGTAAACATTTTGCAACAGTCAATAGATGAAAATAGTGTGTGTTTGATGAACAAATAACTCAAACTATGTCCCTTTTTCATACACAGGAAGACCTCAGCCAGGAGGTGGCTTTGGAATGTGGCAGTCAGGAGGAGGAAGGGGTTAGTGGCAGTCAAGAGGTGGGTAGTGGCAGCCAAGAGGGGGGTAGGCCTAGGAGCCTGACTGTCTCCCAAGTCCCTCCCCTCCGCCTTCCCTACAAAAGGGCGAGAAGGGGGGGTGAGGCGGGAGAGTCAGCGCTCCGGCTGATCAGAGAGGCTTCAGCCTCCCTACATGCCACACCCACCTACGAGGAGGCCTTTGGCTCCGTGGTTGCCACGAAAATGATGGCTATGGAGGTGGGGCAACGCAACATGTGTGAGGATGTCATCCTCAAGGTCCTAAATAAGGGTATGGCTGGGGGGATGACCCCACTCACACATGTTTGCGATAGTGACCTTGCTCCGCCTCCTCCTCCTCCTTCTGCCACCCCACCAGCACCACAGCCACAGAGTGCAAGGAATCGTGGAAGGAAGACAAGAGAGTGACGACCTGGATTCAGTCTGGTCTGAGAGAAGATGGAGCCTCTCGTAGTACCAGAGCCTGGGGACCTAGATGGCATCTGCTGCAGTTCCGGATGTTTTGGACTTCAGGACCAGTTAGCACTCCCCTTAATATAAATACTCCTCAGGCCACCAAGTTTTGAAGCTTAAAAAATGATGTTTGCCATGGGTGTCCAAGGCTTTGCAAATTCCCCAAGTTTCTCCATCGCTGCGTTCCTCTTTGGTTTGTTGCTGAGACCTAAATAAAGGTATTTTTGAGTTCAAAAAAACATTGCCTAAAAAAAATTATCCAGAAAATATGTATTCCAAACCAAAAATAAATAATGACAAATCATCCCAAAAATATAACAAACATTCTTTTACGATCTGACGTAAAAAAAAACATCTAGCCAAGAAATCCTGAAAAAGAATAAATCAATACGTTTGTGAGAAGTGAGGGTGAATAGGAGCAGCTAAAACACGTCATTCTTCTTGCATTGTAAAGAAAAAGAGAATGTGCTGCATTAAAGACATTTTAACATTGCAGCGTGACGAATGTGCCGTGTCGATTAGGAACGGTAGTTTTACCTGACCGAGCGCTTCCGTCACAGAATTTCTTCTGAGCATGCGTAGCACTTTGTCCGTCGGACTACGCTACACACGATCGGAATTGGTATGATCGGACTTTGTTGTCGGAATATTTATAGAGCAGGAGATAGAACTTTGTCCGTCAGACAATCCGATGGAAACTGTCCGAAGGTGCCTACACACGGTCGGAATTTCCGACAACATTGTCCGATCGGACAGAATCCAACGGAAAATAACTCAAACTATGTCCCTTTTTCATACACAGGAAGACCTCAGCCAGGAGGTGGCTTTGGAATGTGGCAGTCAGGAGGAGGAAGGGGTTAGTGGCAGTCAAGAGGTGGGTAGTGGCAGCCAAGAGGGGGGTAGGCCTAGGAGCCTGACTGTCTCCCAAGTCCCTCCCCTCCGCCTTCCCTACAAAAGGGCGAGAAGGGGGGGGGGGTGAGGCGGGAGAGTCAGCGCTCCGGCTGATCAGAGAGGCTTCAGCCTCCCTACATGCCACACCCACCTACGAGGAGGCCTTTGGCTCCGTGGTTGCCACGAAAATGATGGCTATGGAGGTGGGGCAACGCAACATGTGTGAGGATGTCATCCTCAAGGTCCTAAATAAGGGTATGGCTGGGGGGATGACCCCACTCACACATGTTTGCGATAGTGACCTTGCTCCGCCTCCTCCTCCTCCTTCTGCCACCCCACCAGCACCACAGCCACAGAGTGCAAGGAATCGTGGAAGGAAGACAAGAGAGTGACGACCTGGATTCAGTCTGGTCTGAGAGAAGATGGAGCCTCTCGTAGTACCAGAGCCTGGGGACCTAGATGGCATCTGCTGCAGTTCCGGATGTTTTGGACTTCAGGACCAGTTAGCACTCCCCTTAAGATAAATACTCCTCAGGCCACCAAGTTTTGAAGCTTAAAAAATGATGTTTGCCATGGGTGTCCAAGGCTTTGCAAATTCCCCAAGTTTCTCCATCGCTGCGTTCCTCTTTGGTTTGTTGCTGAGACCTAAATAAAGGTATTTTTGAGTTCAAAAAAACATTGCCTAAAAAAAATTATCCAGAAAATATGTATTCCAAACCAAAAATAAATAATGACAAATCATCCCAAAAATATAACAAACATTCTTTTACGATCTGACGTAAAAAAAACATCTAGCCAAGAAATCCTGAAAAAGAATAAATCAATACGTTTGTGAGAAGTGAGGGTGAATAGGAGCAGCTAAAACACGTCATTCTTCTTGCATTGTAAAGAAAAAGAGAATGTGCTGCATTAAAGACATTTTAACATTGCAGCGTGACGAATGTGCCGTGTCGATTAGGAACGGTAGTTTTACCTGACCGAGCGCTTCCGTCACAGAATTTCTTCTGAGCATGCGTAGCACTTTGTCCGTCGGACTACGCTACACACGATCGGAATTGGTATGATCGGACTTTGTTGTCGGAATATTTATAGAGCAGGAGATAGAACTTTGTCCGTCAGACAATCCGATGGAAACTGTCCGAAGGTGCCTACACACGGTCGGAATTTCCGACAACATTGTCCGATCGGACAGAATCCAACGGAAAATCCGACCGTGTGTATGGGGCTTTAGAACGCTTGGATTACGTTTAGTGTGGGTTGGGGAGTTGTTTTGTCAGTATTAAGATTGTAGAGATCTTCATAATACTTGCTAAACCCATTAGCTATTAGAT
The DNA here is from genome assembly GCA_028564925.1 of Lithobates sylvaticus. Classification (NCBI taxonomy): domain Eukaryota; kingdom Metazoa; phylum Chordata; class Amphibia; order Anura; family Ranidae; genus Lithobates; species Lithobates sylvaticus. Next base: position 105,273,873 of record CM053032.1, read on the forward strand.
GGGGTTTTAGTAGTTTCTCATTGGTGTGTGGGTGGTGGATGAACGGGATCTTAGTCTTGTTTCTGTGGCCTTTAATTATCAAGGACATTGCTTTGCCTGCTTTATTACCAGTAGTATATGACGTGGCCTTGAGAATGTGGTATGATTTTTCGTGTTTGGCAAGTAGGAGGGTTCTCAGTTCATGTCTCAGTGTGAAAATTTTTGCTTGTAGTTGTGGAGAGGGATTGAGTTTATTCAAGTCTTCAGTCTTAGCTATGTCAGTCGTGAGTTTGTCTAATTTTTGAGATTTCTGTCTTTTTGCTCTAGCACCCAGTTGCAGGAATACACCTCTAATAACTGCCTTGTGAGCATTCCACACCACCAGTGGGTCAGATACAGATGCTTGATTGTTTGCAAAGTATTCTTCCAAGTTTTGTTGAATAAGAGTGGAATGTTGGGGGGTATTGAGTAAGTAATTGTTAACTCTCCAAATGTAGGAGTTGGATTGGGGTGAGTTATCATCAATGGAAATGCTGACCGGAGCATGATCTGACCAGGTGGTGGTGTGGATTTCAGAGCCTAAGATTCTCTGTAGAAGCCACTTGTCTGCAAGAAACAGGTCAATCCTTGAGTAGGTGTTGTGACGCGGCGACAGGAACGTGTAGTCCCTCTTGTTCGCGTGACAACACCTCCACACATCATACAAATCGTTCGATAAAATAAATGCATCTAATGGAGAAGCTGTTCTCCTGGATTCTGCTGTAGAGTTCATTGTAACGTTAGGAACTAAGTTGAAGTCGCCACACATCAGAAGGTGGCCCGTCTGGAATTTTCGAGCTGCCCGTAACGTTTTCCTTAGAAAGGTTACTTGGCCCTGGTTCGGTGCGTAGATAGAAACAATGGTATATGGAATGTTGTTGATTGTGCAGTTCAAAAAGATGTAGCGACCATCAGGGTCAGATACACATTGTTGAAGGGAAAAGAGGATAGTGTCTTTGATAGCTACCATTACTCCCCGCTGTTTCTTAGTGTAGGATGCTCGGAATATATGGGGAAATTTCCTATGTTGACACTGCGGGGTTGACGTGGATTCAAAGTGAGTCTCCTGTACACAAAGTATGTCGCAGTTGAGGGACAGAGCTTATTTCCATAAAGAGGAGCATTTAGCTGGATGGTTGAGCCCTTTGGAGTTGAGGGAGAGAACAGTGATCCCCATGTCTGGTGGATTGTGGGTGTAGATCAGGTATAGTACTCACAGTTAAGGGAGTTCAGATCTAGGAATTCCGTAGCGGTGTTGTGGGATAACCAGTACCCGAAGTTGTCCGAGTCGTATGCGCTGTGTAGAGGGGGTGACTCTTCAATCGTCAGATGATGTTGGATGAGAAGGTTATCTGGTAAATAAAATACGGAGCTAGAAAAAGAAGGAGGTTAGCTATCTCAATACAAAATTAAACAGAGGAAATGTGATGGAGCGTGTTTGCTTGTAACGGAATACCGTTGTAGAAGTTGCGGGGAAGCCGCAAGGGAATAATAAGAAACAAAAAAAAAATATATAAGATATGATTGCACACTAAAGCACAACTAGCAGAACCTAAGGGTATAAGAAAACAAAAAAGCCAGCAACAGGGCTCGGATGAGCAGCTGACCAGCAGTGGGGTAAGTTCAGCAAGCAGGTGTTCGAGCGCATTTCCAGACCAGACTGTGAAAGTCGCATGGAGTAGTTGGGTGGGCTAGTTAGCGGTGGTGATATGTAGATTTCTCTCGGTGTCCACCAAAGGAGAAAGGATTTGGTTTACTTTGAGGATCATGGTGGGAAGGCGGCGGATCTGGTAGAATCCCCCAGTCATGAAGGAGCTTCAGGCCGCCCTCTAGTGTGGAGATGTATGGAGTGCGGTATGCCATTGTAGGTGGCCAAAATGGTGGCGGGATGACGCCACTTGTACGTGATTTTATGGTTAGACAGGGCCTTGGTGATGGTCTTGAGTTGTCTGCGAAGTTGCAAGGTATATTGTGACAAATCAGCATATAATTGGATTTTGGCGTATGGCTCAGGTAACGGAGCTATCTCCCAAGATTTGCTCTTTAGCCTGATAAAAGTGGATTCTGAGTAGCACGTTTCTAGGAACATCTGCCTCCAGATGGCGGGGCTTGGGGAGTCTGGATGCGATCAATAGTGAGTTTGATCAGAGACAGGTCAGGTAGCATGCTGGAGAACATAGTGCTGGCGAAATTGTGGAGGATTTTTATATTATTGCGTCTGGAGCGATCCTCGAGGTCTGCGATTTTCGCTTTAATCCAGAATGTCTCATCTTTTTGCTCTGTGTATGCATCTACCAGGTCATTAACCGTGTCTGTGCACTCCTCCATTTTATTTTCAATGAATTACATCCTGTTGTCCATATGTTTCATTTCTAATAAGAACCTGTTGATCAATGCTGACAGGTTGGTCATGAGAGAAGATTGCAAGGACAGTAGCATGTCCTTCATTGTAGTGTCCAGCACTGGCTGCCCTGATGTGGGGAATTGTGCAATGGAGGACTGGAGGGCTGATATAGCATTGTCATTGTGGAGACCGGTACTCACTGTGTCTGAGGCTGAGGCCTGGTCTGTCAGATCCATCCTCATCTTTGACTTGGCAGGGCTGTGTGAGGCTGATGCTTCTAAGAAGGAGCCCGGAGGGAGAGGAGGTGGGGATCCATCCCGTTTATCATGCGGATGATGTCCCTGTGAGGTGCTGTGATGCACAGATAGCCGCACTGTATCTCCAACGGCGCCATCTTGGGCCTTCCCCTGTGAGCGATGCGGCTGGAATGAGAACGATTCCAGCCGCTTCGGACCCTTTTCCTGGATCCGCTTCTTTGACATCTCGCCGGCCGGGTGTAGAGGGACAAGGTGAGCTGGTTTTGAGGGTCGATGGTAAAGCGTTAAGTGCCCCGGTGTCGCTGTAGTCTGGTCCGGTTTGCGGAGCTCACAGCTCAAGCGGCCATTTCCCAGTGCGCGCAAGCCACGCTATTTAATTGAGTTTTGAGAATATATGAGGATACATGCGGGAGAACCTTCTGATACAGTCTAACTTTTAAACATTCTTGTAACCTCTTTCCCAGGGGAGGTATCTGGAGGAGGGTTAAGACTACACAGAGACCACTGTATGGTAGTTATGTGGGTGTTCTGGAGCTCTTAACTGATAAGAGTTTTTATCTATAATACCAGACCATCCTGATGTCAGGAGAGGTGTCGATGTGATACGTAAATTAGATCCGTATCTCTTTGTGGGGTGGGAGTCGGTCTCTGTACAGCATCACCCCCCCTTGTCTTCTCAAATGTACCCTCTACATAGCATCTGAAACATTACTTGTATGCATCGAACCTTAGATTAGGGTAGTTGTGTGAGCATAGGAGATGAGGAGGTCTATATTTGAAATACCTTCTGGGGTAGGATGTAGAGGGGTCAGGGGGTTGAGGAGGGGGAAGGGCAAGAGGATGGGGCATGGGGAAGGGAACAAAAGGGCAAGGGGAGGGTTTAGGGAAGGGTGGGGTAAGGTATTTGGGGCTAGAATTCTATTCTTGAGGGTATATATTCAACTATGAGAGTCATTTACTCTCTTGGTTTGGGCTTAGGCATTATACTGGGGGGTATGTGATTATCCCTGAGGAAATACCTTTCACCATTGAGACCGCTAGTTCTTCTAGAAGGGATAGGCAGAGCATGAGGGTCTACTAGGGGAAACAGTAGACTTATGCCCCGTACACACGGTGGGAAATTCCGACCACAAAATCCGTCGGATTTTTTCCGACGGATTTTGTCCGACACTGGTGTTGCATAGACACGGTCGGACAAAGTTGTCGGAAAATCCGATCATTCTGAACGTGGTGACGTTCGTTGCGTACGACGGGACTACGTAGAGGCTAGTAGCCAATAGCTTTGATCTTGTAATGTTATCTGAGCATGCGTGGCACTTTGTCCGTCGGAATTCGATACACACGATCGGAAAAAGTCTGATAGGACTTTGTTGTCGGAAAATTTGAGAGCAGGAGATAAAACTTTGTCTGTCGGAAAATCCGACGGAAAAAGTCAGATGGAGCCTACACACGGTCGGAATTTCCGACAACTTTGTCCGATAGGACATTTTCCGTCGGAAAATCCGACCGTGTGTACGGGGCATTACAGTTTATCCAGGGATATGTTCACTCATTTTGAATCAAACTTCTAGGGGGTGTTGTCGACATCGGTCAGGAGTATTTGGGGCAGGCAGTCCCTGGGAAAAGAAGGGAAAAGTTAGCTTTTCTGTGGCTTTTTTTGGCCAATTCTTGTCCTCCTGGGTGTCATAGATGATGTTCGTAGAAAGGTTCCTGTCTTGATGAGGTGCATTTGGTGTTGAGATGTGTAGAGGAGTAGAGGTGAGAGTGTTCAGTCGGATCTTTCATGGCGGGCTCTTCTGTGGGCCGGAGAAGCGGTTGAGCTGTTGAGCACACACATCGGTGTAGGCTGATCTTCTCATGTGTGGTGGACAAAGGGTGTTGTACCAATCTGGGATATCGATGCATGGTAGATTTAGTGTTTCGCAGAAGGCGGGTAGGTCTTCTGGCAGGCGTAGGTTTGCTGTGCGACATTAAAAGGAAGCCGAGAGGCATAAGGGGAATTTTGACCTGTACTGGGTCCCTTTGGTGCGTAGGAGGTCAAGGAGAGGGCGTAGGTCTCTTCTATTTTGAAGGGTGATCGGCGAGAGATCTTGGAATAACTTTATGTCAGCTCCTTGGTAAAGTAGGGAGCGACGGTCTCTAGCCCTATGAAGAATTTCCTCCTTTAATTTGAAGTTGACTAGACAGCAGATAACATCTCTGGGTGGGTCTGTGTCTCTGCCTCTGGGTCTTAGGGCTCTATGCAGGTGTTCAAAGTCAATGGGCGCTTCAGGTGGTCTGCCCAGAAGATCATTAAATATGGTGATAGTGGCTTTTGCGACTTGCGAGTTTTCAATGGATATTGTGGTGACAGCCACGGTTGTCCAAATCTTCCATATGTCTCTGGATATCCCTTAGTTGTGTAGTTTGGGAGTGAGAGGTGGTCTGTAATTGCTGGATGGCAGTGTCATGGAGGGTTGTTGTTTCCTCCAGATCATCATCGTGCTGCCATGGCCTGGACGTCTCTCTTGAGATCCGTGATGGCAGATGACAGTTTGGCTTTGATATCTTCTGCCACAGATCACAGATCCTGCATGCATAAAAGCTGTGGGGCACAGGCTACATCTGCTGAGGATTGGGGCTGTGTGTGGCTTCTTCCTGCAGGGCTGAGGCTGGAGGATCTTGCGGCATTGGAGTAGGCCCGATTAGAAGCCGGGGCCTTGCGTACCTGGGTCCGGAAGATGTTCGGAATGTTGCGGCCAATTTGAGTACCGGATCCTCGCTGGGGAGGGATCCCTGGAGTTTTTCCCCATTTTCCCCATGTTTGGCGGTGGATGGCTCGGCTGGGCTTATCTTAGAACCTCCGTGGACAGGAGCTCAGGCACTAAGCGGCCATTAAGGTCCGGCGCCCAACCCCCCCCCCGATATTTTCTACTTTTTGTTATAAAAAAATTCAGCCACATGTCATTGGTAAAAAAAATTCAATAAGCGTGTATATTGGTTTGCACAAAAGTTTTACAGCGTCTACAATTTCTTGAGGTGCTAAAATGGCAGGGCAGTACAACCCACCCCAAATTACCCTATTCTGGAAAGTAGACACCCCAAGGAAATTGCTGAGAGGCATGTTGAGCCCATTGAATATTTCATTTTTTTTTTGTGATTGAAAAATGACAAAAAAAAAATTACACAAAGTTGTCACTGAATGGTATATTGCTCACACGTGCCATGGTTATATGTGGAATTGCACCCCAAAATACAGTCTGCTGCTTTTCCTGGGTATGGCGATACCTCATGTGTGAGACTTTTTGGGAGCCTAGCTGTGTACAGGACCCCGAAAACTAAACACTGCATTCAAGGTATAAATTTCACTCCTCACTACCTATCACAGTTTCGAAGGCCATAAAATGCCAAGATAGCACAAAACCCCATAAATGATCCCATTTTGGAAAGAAGACACTTCAAGCTATTTGATGAGAGGCACATTGAGTCCATGGAATATTTTATATTATCGGAATCCGGGAGCCCCTTTACTAAGGGGGCCCCCAGATCCCGGCCCCCCACCCTATGTGAATGAGTATAGGGGACGATGTACCCCTACCCATTCACCTAAGGTGTAAAAGTGTAAATAAAAAAACACACAATTTTTTTAAATATTTTATTGCACAGCTCCGGGGGTCTTCTTCCGTCTTGTGGGGGTCTTCTCACCGGACTCCTCCGCTCTTTTACCTAGCTCTTTTACCTAGCGGAGGAGCCCGGCTTTCTTCTTCGTCGCCGCTGTCATCGTCTGGGGTTCTCGTTCCGCCTTCGGGGGTCTTCGGGGTCTCTTCTGTTCTTGCCGCTGTCGCCGCCTTCTGTGCCATCTTCTTCTTTTTCTCCTTCTTCTTCCGATGTCGACTCGTCGCTCGCTCTGGCCGGAATGGCAGAGACACGCGGTGTTGTGACTTATATAGGGACAAGGGGCGGGGTCACATGCTCATGTCACATGGTGACCCCGCCCCCATATGATGTCGCAGTCCCAGCATCCTCCGGGACTGTGACATCATATGGGGGCGGTGTCACCATGTGACATGAGCATGTGACCCCGCCCCTTGTCCCTATATAAGTCACAACACTGTGTGTCTCTGCCATTCCGGCCAGAAAGAGTGACGAGTCAACATCGGAAGAAGAAGAAGAAGAAGACGGCGCAGAAGGCGGCGACAGCGGCAAGAACAGAAGAGACCCCCGAAGGCGGAACGAGACCCCCAGACGACGACGAAGAAAAAAGCCGGGCTCCTCCGCTAGGTAAAAGAGCTAGGTAAAAGAGCGGAGGAGTCCGGCGAGAAGACTCCCCAAGATGGAAGAAGGCCCCCGGACCTGTGCAATAAAATATTTTTAAAAATTGTGTGTTTTTTTATTTTCACTTTTACACCTTAGGTGAATGGGTAGGGGTACCCCAAACTTATTCACATAGGGTGGGGGGCCGGGATCTGGCGCCCCCTTATTAAAGGGGGCTCCCAGATTACGATAAGCCCCCCACCCTTAGACCCCGACAACCAATGGCCAGGGTTGTCGGGAAGAGGCCCTTGTCCTCATCAACATGGGGACAAGGTGCTTTGGGGTGGGGGGCGGCGCACGGCCCCCCTTTCCCCAGGGCACCCCCCATGTTGAGGGCACGCGGCCTGGTACGGCTCAGGAGGGGGGCACTCGCTCGTCCCCACCCCCTTTCCTGGCCAGCCGGGCTGCGTGCTCGGATAAGGGTCTGAGATGGATTTGGGGGGGACCCCCACGCCGTTTTTTTGGTGTAAGGATTCCCCTTTAAATCCATACCAGGTGACGGGGTTAGCGCGGCGGCATTCACTGCCTTCACTAGTCCCGTCTTCCTGCAGTCACGTTCTAAATGAACGGACTTTCCTCCGTGTGCGAGGCAAGTCCATTCATTTCAAAAGTCCCGCGGACTAGCACACAGACCGCGGGATTGTCCGCCGGACTGCCGAGTCCAGCGGACAATTTTAAGTCTGAACTTAAAACTTAGTCCGCCGGACTTTTGGGAGCCGCGGGAAAGTCTGCTTGTGCGTACGCCGCAAAAGTCTGTAGATATAGTCTAGTTCAAAGGTCAGAGTACTGTCTAAGGTAATGTTGTAATAATAAATAAAAAGAAAAAACTGCGCTAATCAGACATACATCAACAGATAAATTTAAAAGACTCTAACATTAGCTGCAATAATAGTGGGATAAACACAGGAAAAAATAAAGGGAAAAAATCGCGCTCATAGAGTCTATGTATAGGATTGAGGATATAATCTACTCCAAAAAAAGTCTCTTTTAGTGGAAATATCTCTCAAAGAATGGCTTGTTCTATGAAAAGTGACCTTCCAAACGTTGCTTTATATACTCATGGAGGATATGCTTACCAGAAGTAAGCCATAGATCAGCATATGGCTTTAACCCAGCCCGGGTTGATGATTCGTTGGTTATGGATTGTGACGAAGCAATACCAAATAACTCCTTCTCCTTCTCAGGTGTACTCATGGGGCATAATTAGCAGTCACCGGAAAAACAAAAAATTTCCATAGCATAATACTGCTAAACTATATATGGCAAAAACCAGTGAGTGAAGGGTTAACGAGTGGGGATAGTGTCCAATTAGGCATGAACAAACACCCGTGATCACAAATGAATATAAGTGACCAAAAGACACCACCACCGCATGAAAGACTTTCTTACCAGATGTCCAATTGTTATACACATAGACAAGAAAATCTTTCTTTTAAATATTTCCTTTTTTAACTTTATATTTTTATTAATCATTTTTCAGTTTTACAACATAAACATCACATTTTTACATCTAAACATTTTCATTTAAAAGGGAAAGTGGCAAAGCCAGTCATTCTCCAATGGTACAAAAGAGGAGGAGAATACAAAGGAAAGACAAACACGGTTTAGTGTAGAAAAGGAGGACACGATTAGTGCCTCCAGAAGCATACTCCCTCTCTCTTCCCCTATATTCCCGTCTAGTTAGTATATTTCCCACATTCATTCACTATCGTACCTTAATTATTCACACATCTACCTTCCCACGTGTCTCTTTAGTTCATCCGTCCTTATTCAAAAGTTTATAATGTATCTATATTCTTCTTTTCACACCAGGTTTTCCACATCTTTTCAAATTTCTTAGTGCATCCCTGTCTTATATAAAGTGTTTTTTCCTTTAGTATCATAGTATTCACGCCTTGCTCCCATTCCCTACTAGATGGAGGGGTGGGTGACTGCCATCTCTGGGCTATAAGTTTACACGCCTGGAATAGGCATCTCAAAATTGCCACATTGGTATCTTTGGGCCTTCCCTTTCCATCTACCCAACCCAGTATGCAGATCTTGGGTTCTGTCTCAATAGAGACTTCAAAAACTTGAGAGATTATTTCCACTACCTCCATCCAGTAGCGATGCAACTTGGGGCATCTCCAAAACATATGTATCATATCTCCTTCTGTCCTTCCACATCTAGGGCAAGAGGAGTCTATTCTACATCCAAAGCTAAATAGTTTTTTAGGGGTAAAGTAGGCTCTATATAAAAGAAACAGGTGCGACATCCTTTGAGGTGGAGAGAGAGAAACCCATGGTGCTAACTCGAGAATCCTATCCCATTCGGTACTTGTAATGTTGCCCCCATCCCTTACCCATTTATCTCTAAAGACAGAGGTGTACTGGCAGCCCCTGGCGTCTTTGTGTAGAATCGAGTATGTCCCTGACGTGAGCCCTTTGGTTGACTCTGTTTCCGTTAATCTCACTAATGTCGAAATATTACACCATTCTAGTGGTGAGTCCTCAAACTGTGCTGTAAGTGCATGCCTAAGTTGGAGATATCGGAAGAAAGATTTCCTTGGTATTACAAACTCCTCTCTAAGCTCTTGAAACGTTTTTAATTGCCCATTGGTATAAAGCTGGTGTAGATATTTTATATCTTTTCGTTCCCACTCCCTAATCGGTCCTATTTTTTGTACCTCGCTTAGATTATTATTTTCCCATAGTGGTGAGTGTTCCGTATAGCCTCTGTACCCCAATATTTCCTTGGCCGCTATCCATACCTTGTTCATTAGATCCAGGGTGGGGATTCCCCGTATCACCGTACCTGCCTCGACTATTTCAACGGTTTGTCTTTTTAGGAGTGTCTGGAGAAGATTTCCCCCCGCCCCAACATTCCTCATGTATTGTAATTGAGATGCTAAGAAGTATCTAAACAAATGTGGGATTGCCGCTCCCCCTTCACTAGTCGGAAGTTGGAGGATTTTTAGACTGATACGCGCCACTTTACCCTTCCATATCAGTTCTCTAAATATAGTATCAAACCTAGAGAACCATTTTTTGTAGATCCAAACTGGATAATTAGCTAGGATGTACAGGGCTTGTGGCAAAAAAATCATTTTGATTAGGTTACAGCGGCCCATCGAGGATAGTGGAAACCTCCTCCAGATCCTAGTTTTCTCTTTAAACCTGGCTAACAGTGGGGACAAATTATTTGCTATATATGCTTTGGGGTCTCTCGTAATAATTACACCAAGATACTTCATCTGAGATACTACCTGCAATCGTCTAGCTTCTTGAGGTAGTGAACTATCTAGAGAGTCAATTGGGAGTAGAGTAGATTTTCCCCAATTGATCTTTAACCCAGAGAATTCACCGAATTTGCTTATTTTACCCATAGTTTGTTTTAAGGAGTTCTGTACATCCCCAAGGAGTATGAGTAGGTCGTCTGCAAATAGGACCACTTTTTCCTCTTCCGGACCTCTTTTAAAACCCCTAATCTCCTTACAGGATCGAAGAGATATGGCCAGAGGTTCGATTGCGAGGGCAAACAAAAGGGGGGACAGAGGACATCCCTGCCTCGTCCCCCTTAGCAATATTTCCTTTTTTTTAAAAAACATTCCAGATTATTTAATTCAACGGTAACTCTGTTTAGACATATTAAATCCTTTTCTTCATATACTCTAATTAGTAATAAGATAAAAGGAAAGACAAAAAGGTATAATTAGAGTATATGAAGAAAAGGATTTAATATGTCTAAACAGAGTTACTGTTGAATTAAATAATCTGGAATGTTTAAAAAAAAAAAAAAAAGGAAATAGAGTTGCTTGCTGGTCATGGATAGATAGATAAATATATAAAAAAATTAATAAAAAGATAGATAGAATATATAAAAATATGACAATCACATAATGGGAAAGTTTTTCGTTTTTTATGTATTATTATTATACAGGATGTATAATTATGTATCTGCAGACGAGTAGATTACTTATTATGTTTATAATTGTTCAGTATCAAGGATAATGTTTAAAAACTTATATTATAGAAATGATTTAGTTATTGAAATTTCCAGGAATGCAAGCAATTTTATTTATTAATTAATAATTTATATTACAAAGCAATATAATCTGATATTTCAAAGATATTTATTTCTTCTTTATATTAAAATAGTTAAATGACATGGTTAAAGTAATAAGAGTTTCACAGGAAGTTAAATACATTTATAAAGTTGAAGGAAGAAAATCTTTAATATTACATTAAAATTAATTAATATAATAATTGATATCTTCTCAATGGAATGAAATAGTTAAATATTTTTCATAGAAATATCTCAGAGTTTTGGAAAATGTTTATGTATTATTGGTTTCGGGAGGGGTTGCCTTGCCTCAGATCACTTTATACTCCCAGGCCACGTCCCTACTTAAGCCCCATACACACGGTCGGACAATCCGCGGACCAGGTCGGTCGGATCCTGTCCGTCGTACTTTGTCCGATGTTGGTGTTGCGTACACACGGTCGGACTACGTTGTCGGAATATCCGGTCTGCAAGAACGTCGTGACGTAAGTCGTCGTCCACGACATTAGAAAAGGGAAGTTCAGCACCACGTCAGGCACCCGTTGGGCTCCTTCTGCTGATCCCGTGTTTATCGCGAGTTAGTCGAAGTTTGGTGACTTAAGATTCGCGCTTCTCAGTTTTCTGACTCAGATCGTTACTGCTCTTCAGTTTGTGCTTGTCGTGCGTATCTGTTTATTAGTGCGTGTAGTCAGTTCGCATTTGTTGGTCATTGCAGCCTATATCTTGATATAGGACGCTTTGATTTGCACTGCTTATTGTCTGCTCGTTTCTGCTATTCATTTCGTTCTTTCAGGCCTTGCTGTTTATCGGTGCTTTCTGTTTGTCCGTTCTGACCAGCCGACCTTTTGTGACCTTGTGAGCGATGTTTCCCGTGCGTACTCGTCGCTGAGTTCGTGCTGTACGCGGAATTGGTGTCGGGCTTCTAGCTTTGAGCCAAGACCCGTCCATGAACAGAGTGACGAGGAGTATGTGGACCAAGAATTGGTTGCTTCAGCGTGACCAATTCTCGCACATGCCTTTGCTTCGTGAGATCCAGGAGAATAATCCTGATGATTTCAGGAACTTTCTCAGGATGACGGACCCCGATTTTCACCGTCTTTTGGCTTTGCTGACCCCCTTTATCAGCCGGCAGGATACCTGCATGAGACAAGCCATTACTCCGGAGCAGAGGCTTGTTGCCACGTTGAGGTACTTGGCGACAGGGAGAAGTCTTCAGGATTTGAAGTTCTCTTCAGGTATCTCTCCCCAGGCCCTGGGACTCATTATTCCAGAGACCTGTTCTGCCATCATCCAGGTCCTGCAGGAGGACTATATTAAGGTAACATTTCTCCTTTACTATTCCCTTCTATGTATGTTCTTTTTGCTAATGTCTTCTATTTTTGACCTCCTTCCCTAATTACCATGATTGCAATATGTTCTAATATGCTGTGCCCCTTTTCTCCTTCATGCATTTTTCCCTTCACTTACCTCACCAGCATGCTCTTCTGCCCCAATAGACACCTATGGCCTAGTCACTTAAGCAATGTATTTTGTCTGCTGCATAGGATTTTTTGCCCCCAAACACCCCCTAAAATATGCACAAATGTTTGCTGTGTGGTTTACTTCATGTAGAGCCCCCTTTTTTTTTTTTGTTTTTGGTGGGGGGGGGGGGCAAACTCATTAGGAACCCCCTCCCCCAACTGCTCTGTCAGATGGTACCAATCCTCTATCTGCTGGCTTTCCCAAGGTCAATACACACTATATACCTACCTCTTTATAGTGGGCATCTTTAGGGATGAATTCTGCAAAGCATGTAGTGCAAGGGGCTGCCTCCATACTTTCCATTTCCTAATTTTTTGTGTTCTTTCCCTCCTATTAGCTTGCTTGGTAATTTCATAATGTCACAATGTGCTTTCCTTTTTTTTTGGGGGGGGGGGGGGGGTTGAAATGTTAGTTTAGCTTTCCTGGGGCTGCCAATAGTGTTAAGTACAGAGGGTCTGGCCAAACTAGCACACATTATTGAGCCATTTGCCAATCAATGAAGTGCAGAGGGTTACCTGTCCAACAACCCCCCCCCCCCCAAAACCCTAGTTATTGCCAATGGCCCATCAGAAGTGTGGGGATTGATGGGGGGTGAGTAATCTGTGAAGGGGAGCCTCTACTTTTCTGTGCAAATACTTTCCAGCCTCCAATTTTATACAATGCTCTTGTTCCAAGATGTTGATTGTCTAATCTGCTTGCAATGTTTATGTGCAAAGTGACTAATTTTTTTTTCTTGTTTCACTCCACAGTTCCCTTCAACGCCACAGGAATGGCAGACTGTGGCCTCCCACTTTGCCAGCCGTTGGGACTTTCCTAACTGCGGAGGGGCAATTGATGGGAAACACGTCCGCATCGTCCCACCGCCCAACTCGGGGTCCCACTATTATAATTACAAAGGGTTTAATAGTGTAGTGATGTTGGCGGTGGTGTCGGCAACATATGAATTTATGTATGTGGACGTGGGGATGAACGGCCGGATCTCGGATGGTGGTGCCATTACGCACACGGAGTTCTACTGGCGTCTCCAAAGTGGCAGTCTGTGCTTGCCACCTCCAGAGGAGAATGCTGAAGGACTCCCCTTCGTCTTTGTCGCAGATGAAGCGTTTGCGTTGACTCCCCATCTGATGAGGCCGTTCCCGATGAGGACCCTCACCCCAGACCAGAGGGTCTTCAACTACAGGCTGTCCAGAGCCAGAAGAGTTGTGGAGAACACTTTTGGCATCCTGGCCAGCCGCTTCCGCCTGTTCTTGACAGCAATTAACTTGGCGGAATACAAACTGAACCACATAGTTCTTGCCTGTTGCATATTGCACAACTTCCTCAAAAGACATAACAGGAACTATGTGGTGCCCGTTGGCCCAGATGTGGAGGGCCCTCCAAATGCGGACCTCACAGCCCTTTAAGTGGCACGTCCAGGCTTGCCCCCTCTAAATGCCCGCACGGTTCGCGAGCAATATATGGAGTACTTTGTGGGTAGGGGGGCCATTGCTCTGCCTGACGATGTGTGAGAGGCATTTTTTAATAAATCTGATATTTCAACCAACCTATGATTTCTTGTCATTTCACTATTCTTTTTAGCTTATTTTACCTTGAAATTTTTTCCCTTTGCCTTCGACAGTGGGAATGCACTTTCTGGGCAAAAGGAGGTAACAGTCTCTTCTTCCCAAAAAGATTAGTCTCATGTTGTGTGTTTGCTACCTAATCTTTGGTCTAGATAAGGTTTGTACTGCATAACTGACACCCAAAATACTCCTTTTCATCACCAGGTCAGACATATGTGTATTCTCAAAAATGCTGTGCTCCGTGTTTTCGTACAAAGCACTGTGGGTGTCATTTACATAAGTCAAATCCACTATGCTCTACAAGTGCAGTGAAAAAGTGCCCTGGAAAAGAAACTTGCAGTGCAAAGTGGACTTGCCTTTAGTAAATAACACCAATTGCCCCCCATATCCTTTCCATTTGACATACATAATGCATTGTGTTTTTTAAATAAGGAAGCCACACATTTCGAAAAATAAAAAAGTTTACTTGGAAAACATTCACAAGTGCGTTTACAATCTTCACGCCCAAACTGACAACATCTTGGTTATTTACAGCATTGTTTAGAAACATTCCGCAATTGGTAAAACCAGGCATGGAGCAAAACAGAACCTATGAACTTGGAAAGTTCAACTTTGTAAAGTGAAGACAAGATCAGACATGACTATATGTTCAAAGTGTGTTTGATCTTGCCTTCATCACATGGGGGGGTCACCCCTGGAAAGTGGAAATTTAGAACATGCACACAATTTGGGTCTGAAAATGGTCATTAGATGGTAAAACACATGCCTAGAAGCTTCAAAAGTGCCATTTTCCATCATGGGCATGAATGGACGTTTTTTGGGGGTGCAACCCCTTCACCACAACCACTTTCGTAGTTCGTAAAGTGGTTGCACCCCCCAAAAAAAGTTTGCATTCATCCACCATGATGGGAGCTAGCACATGTGGACACAATGTGTGCATGTTCCAAATTTCACACAGTTCTTAAGTTGCAAATGTGTTCAGAAGCTGGCACAAATGTGTGTTAATTACTTGGTGCGTTTTCATATTTTTCCTAAAACATCAATGATGTTCTTCAATTTTTGTTGAACATCATTGATGTTTTGCTTTATGTAATCGAGATCTCTATTGCAGACCATTATCTCCCCGATGAGTACGTGGGCACTCTCTGTGGTAAAGTGCGATTTTTCTTCCACAACATCCACGTCACCTAAAAACCACAAAAAAACAAAAATCTGGTGTTGGAAATGAGGCAGCCATACATTGATTAGCTTACCAGTAGCTGTGTTCTCCCACACTCACCTGTTGTGGTGACAATTTCTCCAAGTTCGATGATCTCTCCTTCCTCCTCCTCCTCCTCTGCTTCTGCTGTTTCACCTTTTTTGGGAGGTGTTGGTTTTGGGGTTTCCTCAGACGGGCCAAGTTTTCGCTCCCCTATGAGAATGTACAAAAGGAAGATTTAGCAACACAATCTATTGAGAGCAGAAATAGGAAATGACAAACATTGCTTGAAAGTGACGGACACAATTTTTGTTTGGCCAGTTACAAATGCCAACTACATGAATGTAGTCACTTTGTAAAGGTGCTAAACTGACTCGCTTTTTGGTAGAAGTTTGTGTGATGGAGACCCCCCTCTAGTATCCACTGGAGCACATGTGTGGAAAAGCCTAATAAAAAGGGGGTTTGGGTGTCCCAGCACTAGTGCTCTAGAGTCCAGATGGGTAAACAGCTACTGGGTGACCTCTCCTTTACATTGAATAAATTGGCTTTACATTCTTGATGACATTTCTAGTGAGAACAAACTTCCTTTCCCCAAAAAAAACACCAAACCTCGTATTATAAGTGGCTGAACGATCGAGGTTGCGTACGATCGAATGGACACACACACACGACCATGACAGTGGCAGAAAGATCGAGGCTGAGTACGATCGAATGCACAGACGAACATGAAAGTGGCCATTTTGGAATGTACAACTTTGTAAAAATCAAACCACATGGAGCAGTATGCAAGCAAGAAATAAAACACAAAACACAACTACTTACTTTTTAGAAGAATTTGCTTGATCTTTCTGTACTGATCGGCCTCCCTCAGTTTCAGGTCTGACCAGCGTTTCCTCAGTTGCTCCTTGGATCGTTGTACCCCAAAATTATTGTACAGCCTCCTCACAACTTTAGACATGATCTTGGCCTTGCGGACATTGGTGTTGAGGTAAGGCCCATACTTCCCATCATAGTCGCTCCTCTTTAATATGTCCACCATCTCCAACATTTCCCCAAATGACATATTGGAGGCCTTGAATTTCAGGCTCCGGGATCGGGACGTTTCTGCCTCCGGACTTTCCTCGTCCTCCTCGTTGGTGGGATATTTGTGGCGCACCTGCTGTGTTCCCGCCATGTGCTCTCCCCACTGCGCCATAAAGAGAAGGGGTGGGGAATAGACGAGAAAGATCGTCAGGGGCGGGCGGAGTTTGACGCATGCGCACTGTATATAAAACGTCACACGCCTGTGTCGTAGCCACGATCTGGGAGACGAGGGGAGAGAAAGCTCACGCACGAGACGATCGCTAGAAACGAAGGTACAATTTGACGTTAGTACATAACTAGCCTAGACTGATTCGAACTTGAGGCTTCTTTATGGAGAAGATTAGAAGAGTTTAGCCTGACATAATTTATAGTGTTTGGTGTGGTGTTGTGTCTTGCAGAGATTATGAAGGGATTCAACGACATGAGTTTTCTCCCCCTCTTCATTGCCAAATACAGGGAATTTCCCATTTTATGGCAGGCTAAACACCCCCATTATAGCAACAAACCAAAGAGGTACGCAGCCCTGGAGGAACTTGTGGAATTTGTCAAGCCAAGGTTCCCCGCGGCAACTGTTGATGATATAAGAAAGAAAATTGGCAGCCTGAGGAGTGCGTATATCAGGGAGCGCAAGAAGGTCCGGAAGTCGGAAGAAACTGCAACTGCAGCAGATGAGGTCTATGTGCCCAAGCTCTGGTACTATCAGAGTCTACATTTTCTCAAAGACCAGACTGATGTCACGGAGCCACTCTCGACTCCTCCTTCCACGCTTCCTTGCGCGCAGGCCACCCCTGATGAGGCTTCCGAGGAGCAACCTGGGCCTTCCAGTCTG
Organism: Lithobates sylvaticus; assembly: GCA_028564925.1. Classification (NCBI taxonomy): domain Eukaryota; kingdom Metazoa; phylum Chordata; class Amphibia; order Anura; family Ranidae; genus Lithobates; species Lithobates sylvaticus. The sequence continues at coordinate 105,291,020 of CM053032.1, forward strand.
GAAGAGGTGGAGGAGCCCAGCTTGTTCCAGGTATAGTAGTTTGGTTACCATTTATGTGAATAATGAATGATGTTCACTTAATTCAGGATCCCCAATTGCTTAGTTCCTAACGTGTTTGACATATCAACTGACAGTAGTGTTGGAGACAGTTGGGGCCAAAATCTAAACTGCAGGGCTGAGAATTGTATGGTTTTCTATTTGTAAACATTTTGCACCAGTCACTAGATGAAAATTGTGTGTGTTTGATGAACAAATAACTGAAACTATGTCCCTTTTTCATACACAGGAAGACCTCAGCCAGGAGGTGGCTGTGGAAGGTGGCAGTCAGGAGGAGGCAGGGGTTAGTGGCAGCCACGAGGTGGGTAGTGGCAGCCAAGAGGGGGCTAGGCCTCGGAGCCTGACTGACTCCCAAATCCCTCTCCTCCGCCTTCCGTACAGAAGGGCGAGAAGGGGGGGTTATGCGGCAGAGTCAGCGCTCCGCATGATCAGAGAGGCTTCAGACTCCCTACATGCCACACCCGCCGACGAGGAGACCTTTGGCTCGGTGGTTGTCACTAAAATGATGGGTATGGAGGTGAGGCAACGCAACATGTGTGAGGGGCTCATCCTCCATGTCCTAAATAAGGGTAGGGCTGGGGAGATGACCCCAGTCACACATGTTTGCCATACTTACCATGCTCCGCCTCCTCCTCCTCCTCCTTCTGCCCACCAGCACGACAGCCACAGCGTGCAAGGAAGCGTGGAAGGAAGACCTGAGAGTGACGACCTGGAATCAGTCTGGTCGGAGAGAAGATGGAGCCTCTCGTAGTACCAGAGCCTGGGGACCTAGATGGCATCTGCTGCAGTTCCGGATGCTTTGGACTTCAGGACCAGATTGCACTCCCCTTAATATACGTACTCCTCAGGCCCCCAATTTTCTACGCTTGAACAATGATGGTTGCCGTGGGTGTCCAAGGCTTTGCAAATTCCCCAAGTTTCACCATGGCTGCGTTCCTCTTTGGTTTGTTGCTGAGACCTAAATAAATTTTTTGGGGATTTGAAATAATCATTGACTATTGTGTTTTACTTTTCTACAATGACAGTTTTTCTTGGAGTAGGCAGGTACATTTCACTAATCCTAAAGTAGAATTAACAAGGGGCACCAACAACCAACAAACTCCTAGTAAATTTAAGCAAGAAATACAAATGTTAATAATGTGGTTTTGCTAAGTTGAGACACACAACCCCCCTCCAAAAATAAAAATAAATAAACCTTCAAATATGTATTCCCCAAAAAAAAAAAAAAAAAAAAAAGACAAATCATGCTAAAAATATAACAAAGATTCTTTTACGATCTGAGTAAAAATAAACATGTAGTGTATAAATGCTGAAAAGTAATAAAGAACTAAGTTTGTGAGAAGTGCGGGTGAATAGGAGCAGCTAAAACATGTCATTCTTGTTGCATTGTAAAGAAAAAGAGATGCGCTGCATTAAAGACATTTTAACATTGCAGCGTGACGAATGTGCTGTGTCGATTAGGAAAGGTAGTTTTACCTGACCGAGCGCTTCCGTCACAGAATTTCTTCTGAGCATGCGTAGCACTTTGTCCGTCGGACAACCGTACACACGATCGGATTTGGTGTGATCGGACCGTGTTGACGGCAAATCTTTCCAGCAGGAGATAAGACTTTGTCCGTCGGACAAACCGACGTACACTGTCCGATGGTGCATACACACGGTCTGATTTTTCAACAACATTGTCCGATCGGACAGAATCCATGAAAAAGTCCGACCGTGTGTATGGGGCTTTAGAGTAGTTGACTGGTATAGTATATCAACTAAATTATGGACCTGCCTTGAAGATGTCCTGCTTTCTCCAGACCTTACCGCCTTACTTTGGACTGACCCCACCCACAGACCTTTGAAAGATCTTTTGCCCACTCTCACTGTGGCCACTTTGCGTATTTTGGCATTTCTGAGTAGGGGGTTGCTTTCTTCGAAACTTTGGCAACACCTCTTTTGCCCCAACATTTAGCAACTCCAGATTCCTCTCATGGCAGAGGAGTGACAATCCTCTACCATATCAAACAATAAGTGGTGGAAAAATGGCCCCCCTCTCCCAGATATTCTCAACTTGTCACAATCCACAGACAGCCTTTCTTGAATACACTCAGTTACAACATTACCTTAGACAGTACTCTGACCTTTGAACTAGACTATATCTACAGACTTTTGCGGCATACACACGAGCAGACGCGCCGGCTGACTTTTTCCCTCCAAAAGTCCGGCGGACTAAGTTTTAAGTTCAGACATAAAATTGGCCGCTGGACTCACGAGTCCGACGGACAATCCCGCGGTCTGTGTGCTAGTCTGCTGGACTTTTGGAATTAAACGGACTTGCCGTCACAAGATCGGAAAGTCCGTTCATTTAGAACGTGACTGCAGGTAGACCGGGCTAGCGAAGGCAGTGAATGCCGCCGCGCTAGCCCCGTCACCTGGTATGGATTTAAAGGGAATCCCTACGCTGAAAAAAAACGGCGTGGGGTCCCCCCCCCAAATCCATCTCAGACCCTTATCCGAGCACGCAGCCCGGCCGGCAAGGAAAGGGGTGTGGACGAGTGAGCACCCCCCCTCCTGAGCCGTACCAGGCCGCGTGCCCTCAACATGGGGGGTGCCCTGGGGAAAGGGGAGCCGTGCGGCCCCCCCACCCCAAAGAACCTTGTCCCCATGTTGATGAGGACAAGGGCCTCTTCCCAACAACCCTGGCCGTTGGTTGTCGGGGTCTGCGGGCGGGGGGCTTATCGGAATCCGGGAGCTCCCTTTAATAAGGGGGCCCCCAGATCCCGGCCCCCCACCCTATGTGAATGAGTATGGGGTACGATGTACCCCTACCCATTCACCTAAGGTGTAAAAGTGTAAATAAAAAAAAACACACAATTTTTTTAAAATATTTTATTGCACTGCTCCGGGGGTCTTCTTCCGTCTTGGGTGGTCTTCTCGCCGGACTCCTCCGCTCTCTTCTGCTCTTTTACCTATCTCTTTTACTGAGCGGAGGAGCCCGGCTTTCTTCTTCATCGTCGCCGCCGTCGTCTGGGGGTCTCGTTCCGCCTTCGGGGGTCTTCCGGGGTCTCTTCTGTTCTTGCTGCTGTCGCCGCTTTCTGCGCCGTCTTCTTCCTCTTCTTCTCCTTCCGATGTTGACTCGTCGCTCTCTGGCCGGAATGGCAGAGATGCGCTGTGTTGTGACTTATATAGGGACAAGGAGGCGGGGGTCACATGCTCATGTCACATGGTGACCCCGCCCCCCTATGGTGTCACAGTCCCAGCATCCTCCGGGATTCTCCATCGGAAGGAGAAGAAGAAGAAGAAGAAGAAGAAGACGGCGCAGAAAGCGGCGACAGCGGCAAGAACAGAAGAGACCCCGGAAGACCCCCGAAGGCGGAACGAGACCCCCAGACGACGGCGGCGACGATGAAGAAGAAAGCCGGGCTCCTCCGCTCAGTAAAAGAGATAGGTAAAAGAGCAGAAGAGAGCGGAGGAGTCCGGCGAGAAGACCACCCAAGACGGAAGAAGACCCCCGGAGCAGTGCAATAAAATATTTTAAAAAAATTGTGTGTTTTTTTTATTTACACTTTTACACCTTAGGTGAATGGGTAGGGGTACATCGTACCCCATACTCATTCACATAGGGTGGGGGGCCGGGATCTGGGGGCCCCCTTATTAAAGGGAGCTCCCGGATTCCGATAAGCCCCCCGCCCGCAGACCCCGACAACCAACGGCCAGGGTTGTTGGGAAGAGGCCCTTGTCCTCATCAACATGGGGACAAGGTTCTTTGGGGTGGGGGGGCCGCACGGCTCCCCTTTCCCCAGGGCACCCCCCATGTTGAGGGCACGCGGCCTGGTACGGCTCAGGAGGGGGGGTGCTCACTCGTCCACACCCCTTTCCTTGCCGGCCGGGCTGCGTGCTCGGATAAGGGTCTGAGATGGATTGGGGGGGACCCCCACGCCGTTTTTTCGGTGTAGGGATTCCCTATAAAGCATTCACTGCCTTCGCTAGTCCCGTCTACCTGCAGTTACGTTCTAAATGAACGGACTTTCCGATCGTGTGTCGGCTAGTCCGTTCATTTCAAAAGTCCTGCAGACTTTTTCCCGCGGATTGTCCGCCGGAAAAGTCCGGGCGTGTGGGCAAGTCCACACGCTCGGAAAGTCCGGCGGAGCTCCGCTGGAAAGTCCGGCGGTTTGTACGCTGGACTAGGTCTGGCGGACAATCCCGCCGGAAAGTCCGAGCGTGTGTACGCCACACATGAGTCATTGCTCTCCCAACCCTCCAGGCCTTACCGTCTGCTTTCTTTGATTCATCAAATATTGCTACGAGAAACTTATCTGAACCCACCCTCTTTTTTTTTTCCCAAATGGTAACAGGAACTAAATATACTGGCAGATGATGTGGAGTGGAAGAAAATATTAGCGTTGCCTTTATAAACTCAGTTTCTTCTTATGCTCAGAAAGATAATTATCAGATACTCCCTATGTGGTATCGTTGCCCTACAACCCTCCACAAAATTGACCCTACCATTCCTGGCAAATGCTGGCAATGTTTGCAGGCTTCTGGCTCTATGCTTCATACTTGGGGCACCTGCCCCCCACATTGTCCCTTTTTGTGATAGAATACTGCGACTATACAAGGATCTGGTGGGTGATACATAACCAAACTAGCCCCAACTTCCGGTATTATCTCTGTTGCTGGGATCCTACAAGAAAATTTAAGAAAAGTCTGATTAGAAGTTTTTTGACAGTGTCTTGATCTGTCATTGCCTGATGCTGGCGTCAACCTGACCCCCTGTCGATGGCTGCCTGGGCTTGTGTGAAATGAACAATATTGAATATCTGGAAAACATGGTTGCCTTGGATTAATTGGAAGGCCGGGTACCGGCCTGAAGTTATGGGAGGAGCCCGGAGGGTATTTAAGCAGCCCAAAGGCCGCCGGTCTTTGTCGGTTTCCTGGGCGTGATATCTGATACGTCAGACATCTAGGACCGACTCGTTCGAGACAAGCGCTGTCGGTGCCGGTTCGTGAGCTCCGTTTTCGTCTGTCCGTCTCCTCTTGTTGCAGTCCCGCGTTCCGTGTTCGTAAATCGTGTTGTCCCTTCGTGTCGCACTCGTGTCGCCGAGTCGCAGTTCGTTCAAAGAGTCTGGTTCGGCTGTCGCAGGTAGGGCTTCGGCTCCCATGTTTTACGTTCTCATGCACTGCTTATCATGTCACTAAACTGTGGTCTGCGTAGCTCACGAACCACGCGCTGCTTGTCTCGAAACCTAAACACTTACTCGCACGTTTTTGGTTGTACACGATCGGGAGCCATCTAGCGGCACGCACATTCAGGGCCGCCGCCACGAAACACTCCGACCGATGCCGCATCCGGCACTCAAGGGTTCCCCTTACGCGGTCGTGCTACGCAGTCTTCGAATCGTTCAAACACGACTCACGCACGGGTGCCGTTCGCACTCACACGCATCGTTCATGTCCTGCCATTATTCGAATCAGTGGCGCCAGCGAGCGTACCAAATCGCTATTCACATTCCGAAGCACTGTTGGCATACAATTGTACGAATCACTTCGACCGTGTCGAAACATTTCACGTGTTAGCATGACAATCATTTCATCATTTCAAACATGGCTAACGTATCAGGCCATTCGGTCATGCTAAATCATTTCGCATCAGTTAAACAGGGCGTTCATGCCATCGCTTCGATCCTGGTCCGGTCGCATCCATACATGCTCCGATCGGGGCGATCCAGATGCACGACTACCCGGCCTCATTTCGATACATGCGCCAAGGGCGGAATCACATCACTGGTTGCGTACATTCCTGATTCTTGCCCCTGTCATGGTATATCATTTCTGTCACCTTACCACGCCCGGCATGAATGCAGTCACTACCTCGCACTAATTCGTGTCGGCGTGCCCCAGGCCGGCCTCATTTCAATACATGCGCCAAGGGCGGAATCGCATCACTGGTTGCGTACATTCCTGATTCTTGCCCCTGTCATGGTATATCATTTCTGTCACCTTACCACGCCCGGCAGGAATGCAGTCACTTCCCCGCACTAATTCGTGTCGGCGTGCCCTAGGCCCGGCCTCATTTCAATACATGCGCCAGGGGCGGAATCGCATCACTGGTTTGCGTACATTCCTGATTCTTGCCCCTGTCATGGTATCTCATTTCTGTCACCTTACCACGCCCGGCATGAATGCAGTCACTACCTCGCACTAATTCGTGTCGGCGTGCCCTAGGCCCAGCCTCATTTCAATACATGCGCCAGGGGCGGAGTCGCAAAAAAAAAAAAAAGAGACTTTGACTCTTGTCCTTGTCATGTTATATAATTTCTGTGTCACCTTACCACGCCCCGGCGTTAATTGGTCACCTGCCTGTACGAATTCGCGCCGGCGTGCCCTAGGCCGGCCGCATTTCTACAAAAAAAAAAAAAAGGGGAGCTTGGAGTCGGACCCGGTGGCAGCTGGATGTCACAGTTCGGCCTCAGCAATACCCAGGCAGTTAGCCTCGTGTCACGGTTGCCTCATTCCTGTACGTGCTCCAGAGTCCGGCTCACAGGCACCCCCATACGGTACGAACAGGCCGGGCCCTGTCACGGGAAGTTCGTTCAGTTAAGGCAACATGTCAAGTCAGTCATTCGTGTTGTCATCTGTCATTTGATCCCACAGCGGTCTCGGCAGTCGACTTAAGTCACTATCGCCTGTTGTTATCATCTACGTTGGGTTCCGTCGCTCTGGACGGCAGCAGTTTAGGCTCTCAATAGGTACTTTCTCTCACACTCTCTCAGGTCAGTCGGATTCAGTAGGTCCACCTGCACCAGCTTCATCAGGGTTCCAGCAGGCCCAGCCTGCAGACACGTGACCAGTCTACTAAGTAACGGGTCTTGGCAGCCGCCATGTCATCAGTCGGCAGCGATGACCTCACCACCCCGCTATCTCCGGCATCAGCCTCCGAGGCTGGCAGTGTCCAGTCCCTTAGGGCATGGACAATTCCCAGGCTGTCCGCCGAGCTGAGACGCAGAGGGATACCCTTCTCGGCCGCGGCCAGGAAGGCGGAGCTATTCAGGCTCCTCTTCCCACCACCGGCCGCAGCAAGCCCCAGCAGCCAGCAGGCGTCTCTGGAATCGATTTCAGCCGCCGTCGCTCAGCAACACACCCTCGTGTCTTCCCTGTCTTCCTCAATCGTTGAGGTCCAGGACAGGGTGTCTCGTCTAGAGACTAGCCCGGCTGCCACGGTTCCGGACCCTGCGGTGGTCCCAGCCATCAGTGCACCGGCCGCAGGTAGTGAGCTTGCCACGACTACCGTTCACCCTTCCCACCTGGTGCCACCCAGCGTAAGGAAGGACATTTTAGAGGGCAGAGACGTTAACCTGGCCTCACTCATGATCTCGGTCCATGACTTGGCCGAGAACAAGGCCTACACCTGGGGGGACGTCTCGGTGGTTTTGAAAGCGAAGGATCCGAGGCTCAACAGAAAGCTCATGGTGCCCGAGTTCACGCTCGCTTTCGGCATGTTTAGGGACGTGCTGTGCTCAGCCTCCCCCGGCAGACGGGAGGAACTGGACCTCTACCTCCATTTGATCGTAGACCTGGGCCACAAATACGGTGGCTCAGCCTTCTACGATTATCATCGGTCCTTCTCGGCCAAAGCCGCAGCCAGATTCTCACAGTTTCATTTGACAACGGACTGGAGCGTAGTGGACACGGAGTTGTTCTGCCGCCACTTCGCGGGTCTTCGCTCCCCGCTATGTGCTGTCTGTCAGTCAGCGTCCCACACCACGGTCTGGTGTGCCAACATAGCCTCTGTCCATCCGATAGCTAGCACGGCCTCTACCAGCACGAGCCAGGCTCAGCAGGCCCCGGCGCAAGGGCAAAAGGTGGACAAGTTGGGACGTCCGGTGCGGATGGTTGGGGGAGCCGCCATTTGCAACAATTTCAATTACGGCTCCTGCAATTTCAGCCAGTGCCGGCTCTTGCACGTTTGCACCCTATGCCAGAGGGCGCACCCCAGGATTCTATGTGAGGTCAAACAGAAGAACCACGACTAAGCCGGGTCAATGCCCTTTGGCTCGGTGTTTACTTGACCTCACACCCCACTCCGTCACTCGCCAGCTACCTCATCCGGGGTTTCACCGATGGGTTTCATACCGGGCTCATCACCCTGCCCCACTCCACCCACGAATGTCCGAACCTACGCTCAGCAGCAACAGATGAGCCAGCGATTGACGTCCTTCTGCAGACGGAGTTGGATCGGGACTTCTTGATAGGCCCGTTCAGTCAGTCTCCCTTTAACATCTGGAGGGTTAGCCCTATCGGGCTTGTACAGGGAATATTTTTTCAAATAAAAACGTCTGGTGTATGATCTGTCAGCGCCTCATTCTTCCGTCGCTCCCAGTCTCAACTCGCTCGTCCCCTCGTCAAGTGGAGGGAGCGATATTGTTTCGCGACCAATTTGACCTTCGGGTCTAAGAGTAGCCCTTGGGCAGCCAGGGCAGATCTGGCCATGGGGGAACACTTTCTTGGTAATTGGAACGGTGTGTCCCTGTTCGTCCCAGTCGTGTCCACGCAGTCACCTCAGGTGGTGACCGATGCGGCGACATCCACAGGATGCGCCGCCATTTTTGGCCATTTGTGGTTCGCCGCCCCTTGGCCTCCTCAATTACTAGCCACACCAGGCTTCACTACCACGTCAGCCCTCTTTGAGCTCTCCCCCATCGTAGCAGCCGCTCACCTATGGGGTCACCATTGGTCTGGACAGACTGTGGCTTTCACGACAGACAATCAAGCCTCAGCCAAGATCAGCAGCAAGGGCAGGCCTAAATCCAGGCCCGTCATGTCCTTCCTCCGCAGACTGGTCCAGCTGTCCCTACAGCATCAGTTCAATGTTTACTGCTCATTCATTCCAGGGAAGTTTAACTCAGCGCTTATTGTCATTCTCACCTAGCACTGTCACACAGCACGATACGCCAGTACGTGGCCGGGGTGCCGCACTACTTGTCGCTTCAAGACCCCGCGAGGCCTTCGGTGTTCTCCTGCCACGCAGTGAGGGCTCTACTACGGGGAGTGCAGAAACACCAGCCGCCAGTCAGCCCTTAGCGGCTGCCTACCACGGGGGAGATCTTCAAGGGAATGTCTGACATCCTGGATAGGTCCCCTTTCGGTCTCCTCCTCAGCACCGTCCTGCAGGCTGCGATACACATGGCGTTTTATGGGTTTCTACGGCCAGCGAGTTCACTCGCAGCCACCCAGCCGGTCCAGCCTTGCATAGAAGTAGTCTCTGCCGCCACCAGGATCACTACGTCCTTCACTTGGCGACATCCAAAACTCAGCAGCAAGGTTCCGGAGTAGATGTTCACCTGTACAGGACTCACAACAACTGGTGCCCAGTTGCCGTGTTAAACCGCTTGACGGCACTGCTATCCGACCGCCCAGGGTCCAGTCCGCTTCTACCCTTTCCGGTATAACCCCTCAACTCGTCGCAGTTCGTGGAACATGTCCGGGTCCTTCTCGGCAATCTTCAGTTGGACCCCAGCCAGTACTCCGGGCATTCATTCCGGATTGGGGCGGCCACGACGGCCTCAAGACAGGGGGTTCCGGACCATGTGATCAAGGAACTGGGTCGGCGGAATCGGCCTGCTTCTCTCGCTACATTCCTAACCCACAGTTAGAGGTGGCTCAGGCCTTTGCTCGTCTTACTCAGTGACATTACCTTAATAAATAATTATCCCCTACCTGAAGGTTTTTGCCCCCTTATTTTGGTGTACCATACGGTAGACCAAGGCACACTTTCAGGTCTATTTCATGTTGGTGAGTTTTGTGTTGTTCCTATATGTCATCTTTACTCATGTCGTCCGTAGGGCTCTAGACCATAAATTGGAAGGCCGGGTACCGGCCTGAAGTTATGGGAGGAGCCCGGAGGGTATTTAAGCAGCCCAAAGGCCGCCGGTCTTTGTCGGTTTCCTGGGCGTGATACCCACCCACCCTCCCCTTTTAAAAGCCTCTTCCAAGTATTCTTACCTCAGACTGAATACTCATTCCACATTATTCCATAACTACTTCTTATCATTCTTTATCTAGGGTATGCCCCCTTATTTTGGTGTACCATACGGTAGACCAAGGCACACTTTCAGGTCTATTTCATGTTGGTGAGTTTTGTGTTGTTCCTATATGTCATCTTTACTCATGTCGTCCGTAGGGCTCTAGACCATAAAGACCAATCTGAATCTCACAATCTGGACTGTGTGTAACCATTTTTGGCATGCTTCTAATTTTGATACTTTCATTTTCACTAATGCCGCGTACACACGATCGGACTTTGTCCGCCGGACCCAGTCTGGCGGACAAACCGCCGGACTTTCCGAGCGTGTGACTTGCCCACACATGCCCGGACTTCTCCAGGCGGACAATCCGCGGGACTTTTGAAAATGAACGGACTTGCCCACACACGGAGCAGTCCGTTCATTTAGAACGGAACTGCAGGTAGACGGGGCTAGCGAAGGCAGTGAATGCCACCGTGCTAGCCCCGTCACCTGGTATGGATTTAAAGGGAATCCCCATGCCGAAAAACGGCGTGGGGGTCTCCCCAAATCCATCCGTCTGCGGGCGGGGGGCTTATCGGAATCCGGGAGCCCCCTTTAATAAGGGGGCCCCCAAATCCCGCCCCCCACCCTATGTGAATGAGTATGGGGTACGATTTATCCCTACCTATTCACCTAAGGTGTAAAGTGTAAATTAAAAAAACACAATTTTTTAAAAATATTTTATTGCACTGCTCCGGGGGTCTTCTTGCCGGACTCCTCCGCTATTTTACCCAGCTCTTTTACCGAGCAGAGGAGCCCGGCTACCTTCTTCGTCGTCGCCGCCGTCGTCTGGGGGTCTCGATCCGCCTTCGGGGGTCTTCCAGGGTCTCTTCTCTTCTTCTTCTTTTGACTCGTCGCTCTCTCTGGCCGGAATGGCAGAGCCGCGCTGTGCTGGGACTTATATAGAGACAAGGGGACAGGGTCACATGCTCATGTCACATGGTGACCCCGCCCCCCTATGATGTCACAGTCCCGGAGGATGCTGGGACTGTGACATCATAGGGGTGCGGGGTCACCATGTGACATGAGCATGTGACCCTGCCCCCTTGTCCCTATATAAGTCACAACCCAGCGCGGCTCTGCCATTTCGGCCAGAGACAGCGACGAGTCAACATCGGAAGAAGAAGAGGAAGAAGAAGGCGGCGGCGGCGCAGAAAGCGACGACAGCGGCAAGAACAGAAGAGACCCCGGAAGACCCCCGAAGGTGGATCGAGACCCCCAGATGACGGCGGCAACGACGAAGAAGGTAGCTGGGCTCCTCTGCTCGGTAAAAGAGCTAGGTAAAATAGCGGAGGAGTCCGACGAGAAGACCCCCCAAGACGGAAAAAGACCCCCGGAGCAGTGCAATAAAATATTTTTAAAAAATTGTGTGTTTTTTTTTATTTACACTTTACACCTTAGGTGAATGGGTAGGGGTACATCGTACACCATACTCATTCACATAGGGTGGGGGGCCGGGATCTGGGGGCCCCCTTATTAAAGGGGGCTCCCGGATTCCGATAACCCCCCTGCCCGCAGACCCCGACAACCAACGGCCAGGGTTGTCGGGAAGAGGCCCTTGTCCTCATCAACATGGGGACAAGGTGCTTTGGGGTGGGGGGGCCGCACGGCCCCCCTTTCCCCAGGGCACCCCCCATTCAGTTAGAACATGCACTAGGAACACATTAACCCCTTCACTGCCCCCTAGTGTTAACCCCTTCACTGCCAGTCACATTTTAATCTTACTGATCGCTGTATTAATGCCAATGGTCCCAAAAATGTGTCAAAATTGTCCGTGTCTGCCATAATGTCGCAGTCACGATAAAAATCGCTGATCGCCGCCATTACTAGTAAAAAAAATTAATAATAAAAATGCCATGAAACTATCCCCTATTTTGTAGACGCTATAACGTTTGCGCAAACCAATCAATAACGCTTATTGCAATTTTTTTTTTTTTTTTTAACCAAAATATAGAAGAATACGTATCGGCCTAAACTGAGGAAAATAAATGTTTTTTTATATATTTTTTGGGGGATATTTATTATAGCAAAAAGTAAAAAATAATGCATTTTTTTTCAAAATTGTCACACTTTTTTTTGTTTATAGCGCAAAAAATAAAAACCTCAGAGGCGATCAAATACCACCAAAAGAACGTTCTATTTGTGGGAAAAAAAGGACGTCAATTTTGTTAGGGAGCCATGCCACATGACCGCGCAATTGTCAGTTAAAGTGACGGAGGGCCGAATCGCAAAAAGTGGTCTGGTCTTTGTCCAACCAAATGGTCCGGGGCTTAAGTGGTTAAGCTACCCTTAACTGAGTTGGCTGAAAAGCCCACTTCTTGTTTGGGTTCACTAAAGCATCCTCAAGCCTTGCTGGCCTTTCTGGTCCATTCATTGCTGGAACAACTTATGTATTCTGAGTGGGATCACCCAGATAAGCATTTTTTTCCTCCTAAAAAGTTTTCAACACTTTATCCTATGGAGGAAAAATGTACTAAAAAATGGGGTATACCAGCAATTGACGCTGCTATATCCTCTGAATAAAAATTTGACTTAGGGATCCAACCGATAAGAAGTTGGAATTCCTGTTAAAAAAAAAAATTTTGGCAGGTTCAGTGGCTCAACCTGCAGTGGCAGGAATTGGGATGTTTAAATCCTTGAGGGACCAGTTGAGACAGGTGCTCAAGGTTATCCCTGATCAGCAGGCCCAGGAATTATTTGAGTTGCCAGGGGCTTTGTGTTTTGCAATTGACATAATGAGAGATTCTATTCTTCAGACCTCTCGCCTTACGCTTGGGTTGGTGCATAGGCGTAGAATCTTATGGTTGAAAAGTTGGTCAGCCGAAGCGCCATGCAAAAACCTTCTGGCTGGTTTTCTTTTCAGCTGTGAAAGGCTGTTTGGGGATGATTTGGACAAATATATCCAAAAAATATCAAGTGGAAAGAGTACCCTTTTGCTAGTTAAGAAAATTAGTAAACGTCGCAATGGCCTCTATCGTCAGGTTCAAGAGGTAAACCTCAGGGTCAACCCCAGGGACAAAAGAAGTCCTTGGGGCAGGAAACCTACAAGACAGAATACTAAAGACTCTTTATGAAGAGGCACCCCCGCTCGCTCGAGTGGGGGAAAGGCTTCTGCAGTTCTCAAGGGTCTGGAAGGAAGAGTTTCGAGACAGATGGGTGGTCTCCACAATAGCTGTAGGTTAAAAACTAGAGTTCCGAGAGTTTCCGTCTCCTAGCTTCCTCAGGTCAAACGTCCCCAAAGATCCAGAGAAAAAGAAGTCTCTCTTTCAAGCGTTAGATCGACTTTTGTCTCAAAAAGTGATCATGGTGGTCCCCATGGAAGAGCAGGGGTTGAGGTTTTATTCAAACCTTTTCATGGTGCCAAAACCAAATGGAGATGTCAGACCCATTCTAGATCTCAAAGATCTAAACCGATTCCTGAATATCCGATCTTTCCACATGGAATCAATCCGATCAGTTGTCTCTATCCTACAAGGAGGAGAACTTCTGGCGTCAATCGACATCAAGGATGCATTCCTGCATGTGCCTATCTTCCCCGCTCACCAGAAGTATCTGCTTTTCGAGGTAGAAAAACAAAATTTTCAGTTTGTAGCTTTGCCTTTCGGTCTAGCTACTGAACCTCGGGTGTTTACAAACGTTCTGGCCCCTCCTCTGGCCAAGTTAAGGGCTCAAGGTATAACAATTGTGGCATACCTAGACGGCCTGCTCTTGATAGACTGGTCGGTAGACCAAAGCATGGTCACCACAGTCAACTACCTGAAATACCTAGGTTGGATCCTCAATCTAGAGAAATCCTCTTTAAAACCATTAAGACTAAAGTACTTGGGTCTGATCATAGATACAGCCCAGAAAAGGGTGTTTTTACCCCAGGCAAAAATCAGTTCCATAAAAGAGCTGGATAAGGTGGTCAGGGTGAAGTAGGATCCTTTTATTTCGCCTTTGCATGAGGTTGTTGGGAAAGATGGTGGCTTCATTCGAAGCGGTTCCCTATGTTCAGTTTCATTCGAGAGTGCTGCAAAACAGTATCCTGTCTGCTTGGAACAAGGAAGGTCCAAGCGCTAGATTTTCCAATGCGTCTGACGCCAAAGGTGCGCCAGAGCCTCAGTTGGTGGATGATATCCAAGAATCTGCAGAAGGGGAAATCCTTCATGCCAGTTACCTGGAAGGTGGTAACAACAGATGCCAGCCTTTCAGGTTGGAGACCAGTCCTGGAAAAAGCAACTGTGCATGGAAAATGGTCCAGGACTGAAAGGACCTTGCCCATCAACATTATAGAGATTCCGGCAGCACATTTAGCCCTAAAGGCCTGGACGTTCAGGTTGTGGAATTGTCCAATCAGGATTCAATCTGACAATGCCACAGCAGTGGCTTATATCAATCACCAAGGGGGCACCAGAAGTCATGCAGCCCAAGGAGAGGTAAACCATATCCTAGCCTTGGCAGAAGCGCATGTGCCATGCATATCGGCAATCTTCATTCCAAGGATAGAGAATTGGCAAGTGGACTACTTGAGTCGCCAACGGTTGTTCCCAGGGGAATGGTCCCTTCACCCAGACATCTTCCTGGTCATATGCCAAAGATGGGGGGTCCCAGATGTGGATCTGTTTGCGTCCAGGTTCGACAACAAAGTCGACAACTTTGTGTCAAGAACAAGGGATCTGCTTGTGTGTGGAATGGACGACTTAGTGACACCGTGGGATCCGTTCTCACTGATTTATGCATTCCCTCCTATTCTGATGTTACCTCGTATTCTTTGCAGGATCAATCAGGAAAATAAGTCAGTGGTTCTTGTGGCCCCAGCGTGGCCCAGAAGATCCTGGTATGCAGAGATTGTAAGGATGGCAGTAGGGGACCCATGGACCTTACCACCACGTTCAGACCTGCTTTTGCAGGGACCAGTATTCCATCCTACCTTACAAAGGCAAAATTTAATGGTTTGGCTATTGAAACCCACATTCTGAAGAATCATGGGCTTTCAGGTTCAGTGATATCTACCTTGATTAATGCAAGGAAGCCAGATTCCAGAGTCATTTATTAGAGTCTGGAGGGCATATGTTTCCTGGTGTGAATCCAGGGGTTGGCTTTCTAGAAAATGTTATAGGTAGAATTCTTGACTTTCTGCAAATGGGATTAGAGATGAAGTTGGCCTTGAGTACCATCAAAGGTCAGGCCTCGGCCTGTTCCAACGACCACTTGCTTCACATTCTTTGTTCCGTAATTTCATACAGGGGGTAACACTGTTAAAATCCTCTGGTTAGGTCACCCTTGAAACCTTGGGACCTGAATCTAATTTTGTCGTCTTTACAAAAACAGCCTTTTGAGCCAATACGACATACGCCCTTGATACTTTTGACAAGGAAGTTAGTTTTTCTGGTTGCCATATCTTCTGCAAAAAGGGTATCAGAGTTGGCTGCTCTTTCTTCCAAAGAGCCATATTTAATTATTCACAAGGTGGTATTGCGTCCTTATCCTAACTTTCTACCGAAGATAGTGTCAGGTTTTCATCTAAACCAGGATATTGTTCTACCTTTGTTTTGAAAGGGAAAATTCCACCTTTTTTAAATAAAAGCGCACTCCACCATCAGGGTTTACTTCCTCTTTAAAGTTTTTCCACATATTCTCAACTAGATTTAGGTCTGGACTTTAAATAGGCCATTCTAACACATAAATATGCTTTGATCTAAACCATTCTAGCTCTGGCTGTATGTTTAGGGTCATTGTCCTGCTGGAAGATGTACCTCTGCCCTGGTCTCAAGTCTTTTGCAGACTCTAATGCCGCGTACACATGAGCGGAATTAGACGAACTAGGTCCCGACGGTCTTCCCGACGGACTTTCGGTGGAGTTCCGATGGACTTTCCGAATGAACGGACTTGGCCACACACAATCACACCAAAGTCCGATGGATTTGAATGTGATAACGTACGACTGGACTAGAATAAGGAAGTTCATAGCCAGTAGCCAATAGCTGCCCTAGCGTTGGTTTTTGTCTGTCCGACTAGCATACACACGAACGGATTTCTCGATAGAAACTAGTTCCGGCAGAAAAATTTGAAGTCCGTCAGATTTTTGGACAGCAAAGGTCCGATGAAGCCCACACACGATCAAATTGTCCGGATTCGTTCCATCGGACCTTTGCTGTCAAAGTCCGGTCGTGTGTACGCGGCATAACAGGTTTTCTTCTAAGATTGCCCTGTGTTTGCCATCTTCCCATCAACTCTGACCAGCTTCCCTGTCCCTGCCGAAGAAAAGCATTCCCACAACATGATGCTGCCACCACCATGTTTCACAGTGGGGGCGGTGTGTTCAGGGTGATGCGCAGTGTTAGTTGTTCACCACACATAGCGTTTTGCTTTTAGGTCCAAAAAATCTATTTTGGTCTCATCTGATCAGAGCACCTTCTTCCAAATGTCTGCTGTGTCCCCCACTTGGCTTCTCGCGAACTGCAAGTGGAACTTCTTATGGTGTTCTTTCAACAATGGCCCACCTAACCACCTGCACCCTGGACCCTGTTCCCTCTCAAATACTGCAGTCACCCTCTGACTCTATCCTACACTCTCTAACCCACATCTTCAATCTTTCCTTCTCTTCTGGCATCTTCCCCAACTGTCCAAAACATGCACTGGTCACCCCCATGCTTAAAAAGCACTCCTTGGACCCCTTCAATCTTAACAACCTACGCCCATCTCCTTGCTCCCCTTTTCCTCCAAACCCCTTGAACGCCTAGTCTACAACCGAGTGACCACCTCATTAAGAATAACCTTCTTGCTCCCCTTCGGTCTGGATTTCACCCTCAACATTCCACAGAAACTGTTCTCCAAAAACTCACAAATGATTTACTAACAGCAAAAAACAATTGACACTATTCTGTACTGCTACTTCTGGACCTTTATGCTGCCTTTGATACAGTTGACCACCCCCTTCTCCTCACAAAAAACTTTAGTCCTTTTGTCTCTGTGACTGTGCTCTTCGATGGCCCTCATCCTACCTATCACACCGCACCTCCAGCGTCACTTACAATAGCCCTCAAAAATTCCACTTGCCTGCTTGCAATTTGCCAGTGGAATTTAATGCAGGGCGAGTGAGGAGCGGGGGTGGACCAGGCTGACCGTTTCCTGGCTGAAGCGATTAGCCAGGAAACTGTCAGCCAGAGGACACAAAGCGGCAGGACCAGAATGCCCTGGCGCCGATTTGAGCTGAGGCTGCAGCGCTCCCCTCCCTTCCTCTCTCCTCCTCTTGTCTGGTGTATCACACACACACACAGCAGGCTGGGTCTGTGTTCGGCGCATGGTGTAACAAGGTCCCGCCCCCTAGACCGGCTTGTGTGATAGTATCAGTGTTCCGCCTATGAAACAAGCTGGTCTAGGGGGGCGGGACCTTGTTACACCGTGTGCCGAACACAGACCCAGCCAGCTCTGTGACACACAGCGGGACATCCCCGCTGTGTGTGTGCTCCATCTAGAGGAGTCACTTTTGATGATGGGGCACAGTAAAGCTGCATTGATGGGGCACCAAAAAGCTACCTTGATGGGGCACCAAAAATCTACATTGATGGGGCACCAAAAAGCTACATTGATGGGGCACAGAAAATCTGTATTAATGGGGCACAGAAAATCTGTATTGATGGGGCACAGTAAAGCTGCACTGATGGGGCACAGAGATGCTGCGGGCACAGTGAGGCTGCATTAACGGGCACAGTGAGGCTGCGTTAACGGGCACAGTGGGGCTGCAATGATGGGCACAGTGGGGCTGCAATGATGGGCACAGTGGGGCTGCAATGATGGGCACAGTAAGAGTGCATTGATGGGCATAGTGAGGCTGCATTCATTGGCACGGTAAAGCTGCATTTAATGGGCACAGTGAGGCTGCATTTGAAGGGTACTGATATGCTTTATGTTAATATTGATAAAGTTGTTTATTTTTTGGAACTTAATTCTGCTTAAAACATTTAACAGTGTAATTTCATGAGATAATTTACAAGGGTGTGTTTAGGGGCGGACTTAGGGGTGGGGCAGGGGAGAGGTTGGGTGGGGCAACTGGTGGAGAGTAACTCTTAAGGCCTGGCTAGTGGCTAAGGACTTGAAATTTTGAGCCCTGCTTACAATTCTACTTCCTTCTCTATTCTTCCTTTCTCCGAAGGTTCTGTTCTTGAACCTCTCCTATTCTGGATCTACACCTCCTCCCTGGGTCAGCTGTGAGCCTCCCATGGCTTTCAATATCATTTCTACGCTGATGACACCCAAATCTATCTCTCTATCCCTCAGCTCACAACATCAGTCTCCTCACGCATCACTAATTTACTAACCGACATATCAGTATGAATGTCACACCACTTCCTTAAACTCAATCTGTCCAAAACTGAGCTCATAATATTGCCTCCCCCATGTGCCCCTTCATCTACCATCTCTGTCAAGATCAATGGTACAACCTTCAACCCATTCCCCCATGCCAGGGTGCTAGGTCCTGGCCTGTGATCTCTCCTTTTGGCCCCACATCCAATCACTTTCCAAAGCTTGGCATCTCAACCTCTGTAACATCCAAAATACGCCTCTTCCTAACCAATGAC
Organism: Lithobates sylvaticus; assembly: GCA_028564925.1. Classification (NCBI taxonomy): domain Eukaryota; kingdom Metazoa; phylum Chordata; class Amphibia; order Anura; family Ranidae; genus Lithobates; species Lithobates sylvaticus. The sequence goes on from CM053032.1 coordinate 105,309,690, forward strand.
ACCACAAAGCTCCTTATCCACTCGCTGGTTGTCTCATGCCTTGGCTACTGCAACTCCCTTCTCATTGGCTTACCTTTAAATGGGCTATCCCCTATTCAGTCCATAATGAATGCGGCTGCCAGACTCATTCACCTTACAAACCACTCAGTGTCTGCTACCCCTCTCTGCCAATCCCTACATTGGCTGCCACTCACCCAAAAAATAAAATTCAAAATACTAGCAATAACTTACAAAGCCATCCACATCTTGGCCCCAGTTACATCACTAACCTATTCCCAAAATACCAAAGAATCGTTCTTTGTTCCTCCCAAGACCTCCCTTGTTACCTCCTCCAGGACTTCTCCCGAGCCCCTTTCATCCTTTGGAATTTCCTACCCCAATCTGTCCGACTATCTCCAACACTATCCACATTAAAGCGGAGTTCCACTCCCAAATTGGAACTTCCACTCATCATCTGATTCCTCCCCCCTCCAGTGCCACAATTGGCACCTTTTCGGGGGGGGGGGGGGGGGGGGGGACAGGACACCTGTCTTTGATAGGTATCCTTTCCCACTTCCAAGAGCCTCAGCCGCGGCTATTGATGTCACGGCTGGGGCTCCCTCCTCCTCCCTCCTCCTTCCCCTGTCACCGGGCCAGTAGGAGAGAGAAGCGTGCCTCACGCATCCGCAGTAGGGTTCCCGGCATGAAGCCGAAAGGCTACACTGCTGGGTACCCTTACCTGCAATGGCGGCGGCAGCACTCGACAGCTGATGGAAACATCAGCTGCGGTGCCAACATCGCTGGACTCCAGGACAGGTAAATGTCCTATTATTAAAAGCCAGCAGCTGCAGTATGTGTAGCTGCTGGTTTTTAATTTTTTTTTTTTTGGGTGGACCTCCACTTTAAGGCATTCCCTGAAAACTTTCTCTTGAGGCTGGGCTCACACTATTGCGAATTGGATGCGGGTTTCTCCACATCCAATTCGCATGTCAGGAGATTGTGACCGGCTCTCAATGGAGCCGGTTCACACAGCTCTGGGACAGCAGCAGAGCAAACTGAACAGGCATCTTTTGCGTCTTCTGGTCCATTTCAGGTCTGAATTCAACCAAAAATTTGGACTGAATCGGACCTAAAACGGTGAACAGGGACACACTGGACCCCTGTTGTGAACCACTCCACATGGCAGTGTGAACCCAGACTCAAAGAAGCCTATACTGCCTCCACCCAACAATTATACTTTTATTTTCTCCATCAGCCCATCCCCCACAGTTATTACCTTTTGTATCACTTGACCCTGACTTTTAGATTGTAAGCTCTAATGATCAGGGCCCTCTGTTTCCTCATGTATTACATAGTTACATAGTAGGTGAGGTTGAAAAGACACAAGTCCATCAAGTCCAAACTATGTGTGATTATATGTCAGTATTGCATTGTATATCCCTGTATGTTTCGGTCGTTCAGGTGCTTATCGAATCTTTTTTGAAACTATCGATGCCCCCCGCCGAAACCACTGCCTGTGGAAGGGAATTCCACATCCTTGCCACTCTTACAGTAAAGAACCCTCTATGCAGTTTAAGGTTAAACCTCTTTTCTTCTAATTTTAGTGAATGACCACGTCTTATTAAATTCCCTTCGCAAAAAAGTTTTGTCCCTATTGTGGGGTCACCAGTATGGTATTTGTAAATTGAATTGTATTGTAACCGCACTGTCTGCCCTCACACTGTAAAGCGCTGCACATACAGTTGGTTATATATAAATCCTGTATAATAATAAATAAATAAAAAAGTAACTTTATGAAATATTTCCCCCACCACATACACACACACACACACACATACACACACACACACATAAGAACATAAACTCACGCGGCCAGTGTGCTTGCGTACAAAAACGACCATTGCGCTACACGTTAAATATTCCCAAGTCAGGGTGAGCAATAATTCTAGGACTATAATTCATAGTTAAAAGAAGTATTAAATCCTAAACCAAAAATGTAATATATTGCAGCTTACCAATTATTTTATGTGGTGGCTCACCAGGGGGATCTGGCCAATAACACACCTCTACCACTTTATAAGCAGTTACAGCAAACATTTTTTTTTTCTTTTTGGGATAAAGGTTTTACATGAATAAATGAAAGGTGATCATTGTAAGCACCCTTGTCAATGGTAAATGTTTTTTCTGTAACTCTTTTGAAAAACAGACTTACTAGCCAGATCACAAGGTGAAAATAAATCCTAAAAAAGAAAACGAATGCAGCCACCACATCTAATGCCGCGTACACACGATCGGAATTCCGTCCAGAAAAAGACAGATGAGAGCTTTTCATTGGAAAATGCGACCGTGTGTAGGCTCCATCGGAATTTTGCTGGCCGAATTTCCGACAGAAAAGAATTGAGAGCATGTTTTAAATTTTTCAGACGGAAAAGGTTTCTATCGGAAATTCCGATCGTCTGTAGCAATTCTGACGCGCAAAATTTCTATGCATGCTCGGAAACAATTCGAATGCTCGGAAGCATTGAACTCGGCTCGTTGTAGTGTTGTACGTCACCGTGTTCTTGACGGGCGGAATTTGGTGTGACCGTGTGTAGGCAAGACAGTTTGAGCGGAATTCCTGCGGAATTCCATCGGGGGAAAAACGTCAGAGCTTTTTCCGACGAGAATTCCGATCGTGTGTACGCAGCATAAGAATTGGTAAGCTGCAATATAATAAATGCATGCTTTGGGGTTTAATACCACTTTAATTTAAGGACCGGGCCTATTTTTCAGAGTCGGGGTTTACAAGTTAAAATCATTTTTTTTTTTTTTTTGCTCGAAAATTACTTAGAACCCCAAACATTATAAAAAAAAATTCAGACACCCTAGAGAATAAAATAGTGGTCATTGCAATACTTTATGTCACACCGTATTTGCGCAGCGGTCTTACCAATTTTTGGGGAAAAAATACACTTTGTTTACTTAAAAAATAAGACAACAGTAAAGTTTGCCAAAATTTTTTTATATTGTGAAAGATAATGGTACTCCGAGTGAATTGATACCCAACATATCATGCTTCAAAATGTAAAAAAATCATGACAGGACCTCTTAAATGTGAGATCTGTGGGCAAAAATACCTCAGATCTCATATTTACACTAAAATGCAATAAATAAATGTAATTAATTTTTTCCCAAAAAAAATATTTTTTTCCCCTTTTAAGAGCATTGGGCAAAAGTGACTAGGCTTTTGCCCTCCAATACTATTGAGCCAAGTGGGGGCGATCTTTCCCTCATTCGGGAAACCAGGCTGTGAGGGGAACAGACGCGATCATCTCAGCCACTACCGATGGCTCAGAAGACGACCGGAGCGCAGCGAGAGGGGGGCCCTCTCCCTCCCCCGATAAAAGTGATCTTGCGGCGAATCCGCCATTGAGACCACTTTTATCTGAAAGAGGACCGCCAGACGTTTTAAAAAATACTGGGGTTATGGCAGCTAGCAGCTGCCATAACAACGGTATTTAGAGTCAAAGTACTGACGTATAAGGACGGCGGGCATAGCATACTAGCTCATTATGAATAACTTACCTGAGAATAAAGCCCCTGAAGCGGCCCTCCATCTTCATCTCTGCCACTGCCATGTATCCCGGAGTGACTTCCGGGTCTCACGGCTCCGGCACTGCGATTGGACGGAGCCACGATGATGTCACTCCCGCGCATGCGCACGGGAGCCGCCACTAGCGGCATATCGCCGTTAGCAGCGGCGTGCTCAGTGCGCCTGCGCGTGGCTGTCTACGGCGCATGCGCCGTAGACAGCAGTGCCTGTCTTTTTGAAAATATCTCCTAAACCATGTAGGTTTAGGAGATATTTCTTGGACCTGCAGGTAAGCCTTAATCTAGGCTTACCTGTAGGTCAAAGTGGTCTGTAAGGGTTTCCAACCACTTTAATGCATTTTTGTGCCTCTGCTTTTTTGGAAAGGGTCGGGGACTTTTTATCTGCAAAATGCAGCATTTTTCATGTAATAGACTTTAATGGACCCGCATCCAAAATGCAAGTACATTATGTTTTTACCGCGATTTGACATGATTTTTTGACGATTTGCGATTCGTGTTTTTTTTTTATTATTTAGCTGTACATTCACTGTATATAACTGGTTGCTACGGAGGCAGTTGGGAAGCCAGCAACTGCATTCTTGACAACCGATGAGTCATCAGCTTCCCCACTGAATGTGAAAAAAAAAAAAATTGGCGGCTAAAAAATGTGCAAAAAACAGCGTGGGGTCCCCCCAGATCCATACCAGGCCCTTGGGTCTTGTATGGATTCGGAGGGGACCCCCCAAGCCAAAATTGTAAAAAAATGGCATGGGCCCCACCAAAAATCCATACCAGACCCTTATCCAAGCATGAAGCTGGCAGGTCAGGAAAGGGAGGGGACAAGCGAGCGCCCCCCCCCTCCTGAACAATACCAGGCCGCATGCCCTCAACATGGGGCCAAAGGCCTCTTCCCGACAACCCTTGCCCGTGGTTGTCGGGGTCTGCGGGCGGGGGGCTTATTGGAATCTGACGCTTCCAGATTCCGATGAGCCCCCCGTCCGCAGACCCTGACAACCACCGGGCAAGGGTTGTCGGGAAGAGGGGGCAAGGTGCTTTTGGGTGGGCATGCAGCCTGGTATGGTTCAGAAGGGGGGTGCTCGCTCGTCCCCTCCCTTTCCTGGACCTGCCGGGCTGCATGCTCGTATAATGGTCTGGTATGGATTTTTCGGGGGACCCCACGCCATTTTTTTATTTATTTTGGTGCGCGGGGGGGAGGGGTCCCCTCCGAATCCATACTAGACCCAAGGACCTGGAATGGACCGGGGGGGGGGGGGGGGGCAACGCTGGGTTTTTTCACAATTTTTTTTTAGCCAGCAATTCTTTTTTTTACATTCAGCGGGGAAGCCCCTCCTTAGCAAACAGCTATATACAGTTTAAAAAAACAAAATGCAAATCACAGCAGAATCTCGGTAGAAACATGTGTTTAAAAAAGCAGAAAGCACAGCAAAAAGCACTGCAGAAACGCTCAAAAGCAACATGCATAGATGTGAATCGAGCCTAAAGGCTTTTAAAGAAACGCTTATGGACAATTTCGGATAACAAAGTTTGTCGCTATTTAACCACTTGCCTACTAGACACTTTTACCCCCTTCCTTCCCAGGCCAATTTTCAGCTTTCAGCTCTATCGGATTTTGAATGACAATTGTGCTGTCATGCAACACTGTACCCAAACAAGATTTTTATAAATTTTTTTCCACACAAATAGAGCTTTCTTTTGGTGGTATTTAATCACCACTGGGTTTGTTTATTTTTTGCTAAATAAATGAAAAAAGACCAACACTTTTTCATAGTTTGTTATAAAATTTAGCAAAATAGGTATTTTTTTCTCTTTCACTGATGATACTGCACTGATGGGCACTGATAGGCTGTGTTATGTCTCTTCAACACGGGGTCTCTCAGGGTGTTGCTAGCAATGCTGTCAGTATTCGCTCAGCAAGTTACATACAGGCTGGATGCACTTCCTAACCAGGGAAGGGTTTATTACTCACTCAGAAAGCGATGTGCATTCTTACATGAGTCATAATACAACCGGTCTCCCTCTAAGTATCATGCGGCTGCTTCCAGTCTCACACACACACACTCGTGACTGACTTCCTGGTACAGCCCCTCCCCCAGCATGCATCAGGAGAAAGGGGTTAAGGGTCACAGTGATTCTGCACAAACATTACACCTCCTCTTTTTCTCGAAGAAAAAAATATATATAACGAGAACAAATACTCAACACATAAAGAACAAGGCAAGCAGGATCAGTTCAGCAAGTAGTATCTCGAACTCCACATCAGAAGCCCTTTGTTGTGTCCCGTAAGATTTCAGTGCTTTGCCAAAAAGGAGTTTGCTGTCTTTGGCGAGCAGACTTACGAAGTGGCAAAAGACTGGAAGAGATAGAGTCAGTCAAGGGTTCTGGAGATGTCAGTGGGTGTCCAACAGACCAATCAGTCTCTGAGACTCCAGGCACATGTACAGACTCCTCAGGAATATGGTCACCAACCGTTTCAGGGGTTGGTTGTAAACTTGTGGGATCATGTCAGACACCATGCCATATGTCACCAGTAGAGCCCTGAGTAGGCTCTGGTGGTTGGTTAGAAAGGGGGGTCGGGTTTGTCTCTAGTGGCCAGCAAATGCTCTTCCTCAATTGCAAAAGATGTCAAACATAAACGCCATTCTCCAGGCAAACAAGGTATATTCTTCTTCCAAGAGGTCCATCAATAATGCCAGGAAGCCAATGAGGCAAAACTCTGTAATTCCGAAACCATACAAGATTACCGGCATGGAATCCAGGATGACCTGGTGGAGGAGGTGTTGGTCTTGGTGACTGTTCCTGTAAACGGACTAAATCAAGTTTGATGCGGAGATGCCTGCGAAACATAAGAAAAGGAGGACAGCCCAGTAGTAGCGTGTTTTGTGTTTCGGTACATGGTCAAGAACTCCAGCAGCTTCTCCTCTGACATTTTGACCTGGTCCAGAGTGGACAGTAAGTGCTTTTTAAACGTCTGCACAAACCGTTCTGCCAGCCCATTCAAGACTGGGTTTATAAGGAGCTGTTTTGTAGTGTTGGATGCTCAAGTAAGGATTGAAACTCATGCAATGTAAATTGAGTTCCATCGTCCGAGAATATGGCTGTTGGCAAGCCATATTGAGCAAAGCTTTCTTAAGACTATAATGGTAGCAGCTGAGGTAATAGAAGGCATTTAAAATACCTCCGGCCATTTTAAATGTGCTCCTACCACGATCAAATACATTTTACCCTGGATTGGACCAGCAAAATCAAGATGGAGTCTTGTTGGCCATGGCCAAGGTAGCAGGGTTCCTTTCTTTTGGGGTCGCTGAGCTTGACAGCACCCAGGACTTGAGCCACATAATCTTCAATGCTGTATCCACTTGTGGCCACCAAACATAGCTCCAGGCTCGCTGCTTCATGCGCACCACACCAGGATGCCCCTCATGCAGTATCCTTAGCATGGTTGGTTGCATATACTGAGGTTTATTCACTCTATTGCCCCGCTGTAGGCAACCAGAATTAGTCACAAGCTCACATTTTCTGGTAAAGTATGGATGAAATTCACCTGGGATGTTCTCTCGCCATCCAGCCTGAACGTACAAGAATACCTGAGACAGGAAGGAATCTGTGGCTGTATGCCTGGCAATTAGGGAGGTGGACATGCAGGACCGTGGCCTGTGTACTTCCACTATGTGTATGTCTCTAGGTGGGTGGTCTCCAATTGGCAATCTGGAAAATGCATCTGCATTGCCATGGGCCTCATGGGAGCCGTATCTGATAGAATAAGTATAAGCTCCCAAAAATAAAGCATACCTTTTGTAAGTGAGAGGTTTGTGGTCAGTGATGAGTGTGAACTCCCGACCATAGATGTAGCCCATACAATGGCCAAAGCTTCCTTGTCTATCGGGGAGTAGTTTGGTTCTGCTGAGGTTAAAGACCTGGAGGCAAAAGAAACGGGGCGCTCCGTGCCATCTGGCATGACATGGGAAAGCATGGCACCCAGTCCATAAGGCGAGGCGTCACAAGCCAAGGTGACGTGTTTCTTTAAATCATAGTGCACCAGAACTTGAGAGGACAGAATGAGCTCTTTAGAAAGCTGAAAAGCTTTTTTACATTTGTCTGTCCATATCCATTTAGCTCTTGCATCCAGTAAATTATGTAACAGGTAGAGCTGGTGTGCTAGGTTCGGGAAGAAACGTGGTAGAAATTTAGGAGGCCAATTTATTAGGCCAAGGTAGGACCTGAGCTGTGTGACATCCACTTTTATCGCAGGAGTGTTCCCAGCTACCCAAAACAGCCCAACATGCTGGATATAGGTCTCCTCATCAGAGCTGTAGCCGTTATTGTCAGTATCCACATGAAATGTCTGTTTACCTCTACCTTTTGTGGTAGTGTTTGGGGAGCGTGAGCTGCAGCAAACACGCCCAATATGACCCACAAAGAAAACAGGCGACATCCTTGAACTTGCAAGCAGGTGCACTGTAAAAAGTGTTACCACAACAGTAGCAAGTCGGCGTCCTAGAGACAGAAGAATTAGGGTGGCAAGGTTTAGGTTGATTTGGCGAAGGCCGTCGTGGGTGTCAGGTGATAGCAGTGTGGAATATTTCTTCTCCCTGGCTTGCAGGAGGTTCAAGTGGTGCCTTTAGTAGGGTGGCGTCCCGTGTAGCCAACTCCATGACCGTAGCAAGGACCATGGCTTTCGTCAGAGTCAAGTCGGGTTCTGTGAGTAAACGTGTCTGCATGGCTGGGTCACAGAGTCCCATGACAAACATGTCACGGAGAGCCGTCTGCAGGTAGTCTCCAAACTGACAAGTGGCAGCTAGTTTACGTAAAGCAATGATATAAGTCTTTATGTCCTACCCGGCATGCTGCCTCCTACCTAGAATTTAAACCGCTCTGCGATTTCGAATGGCTTTGGGTTTGTAGTTCTCATGTAGCCTCTGAATTAACTCTCTGGAGAAATTAGGTCTCTGAGAGTGCCATATGCAGCTTGACCTAATGCTGTGAGGAAAACTGCAACTTTCTTTTCTTTCTTTTTCTTTCTTTTCTTTTCTAAAGCCACACTATTTGCTTCCATATACTGCTCCAGCCTCTCCACCCAGGAGCTCTATGATTCAGCGGCAGAATCAAATGGTTAAATAAACCCTATGAAAGCCATGTGTGCTAAAATCCCCAATCCTCGTCGCCACTATTATGTCCTTTCGACACGTGGTCTCTCAGGGTGTTGCTAGCAATGCTGCCTTGTATCCACTCAGCAAGTTACACACAGGCGGATGCACTTCTTAACCAGGGAAGGGTTTATTACTCGCTCAGAAAGCGATGTACATTCTTACATGTAGGAGTCACAACAGGTCTCCCTCTAAGTATAATGCGGCTGCTTCCAGTCCCACACACACTCGTGACTGACTTCCTGGTACAGCCCCTCCCCCAGCATCAGGAGAAAGGGGTTAAGGGTCACAGTGATTCTGCACAAACATTACAGGCTGAAATGATGGGCACTGATAGGCTGCCCTGATTGGCACTGATGAGGCGACACTGGTGGGCACTGATAAGGAGACACTGATGAGGCTGCACTGATAGACAGCACTGATTAGCGGCACTTATAGGTGGCACTGAGGAGGAGGTACTGGTAGGCACTTATTGGCAGCACTGGTGGGCACAGATTTTTAGCACTTGTGGGCAAAGATTGGCAGCACTGGAGGGACTGGACTGATAATCAGGACATTGATAATCAGTCCCCTTATCATGAGTGTAGATGTCCCTTTTTAGAGAAGCTGGTTATCGGCTCTCTTCTCCTCATGCCGTCAGCATAAGGGATGGCGTGTTACTCACCGGCATCTGTTTACCTCCGTGATCAGCTGTCAGATCCAGTTTTTTGGATTTTATCCCAAAACTTGGTAAATTTTTGCGTGTGCGTGGGGGCATCCCCCTGTCAGAACACAATAGAACAGCAAGGGAGGTCGCTGTACTAACATCGTATTGTTAGTACAGTGACTCCGACCTGAGCTGTCAGTTTTTCTTTTTATTAAAAAAAACTGGTAGTGTGTACGGGACTTTACTTTGCAAAGTTAATATTACCTTGGTTAATGAAAATAGCCTATGTTCTTTTATTTTAAAATCCTGTTAGAGTTTACTCTTGTTATTTGCTTTAGTGTGCAGTTTTATATCAGCAGTCCACATTAAATAACAAGGCATCCTGAATAAGAACTACGTATATAACATTAACATTAATCTATAGTCAAAATTTTAAATCATATATTCATTTCCACATTACATTACATTTCAACTATTTCTAGCCTGCTCATACTACTCTAAATGAACCTGAAGTAACTTTTTTGAAGCATCCCACACATTTACTTGCCTGAATGCAGTGACTCATATTTACTATGCCCTGTGAATGTTGCACTGCTGTGCCATACATTTTCACAGAGCCTGCTGTCTAAACCACAAAGGTGCTGAGGAGAAGTTTCAGGAGTTACAGTCAGTACAGAAATCACTGCTTCCAGGCAACAAGGTACTGTGGGACATGTAGTCCTTAGTAGTGCTGGAACAAGGTCATCTAGAGCCCAGACGAACATGCCAAACTGCGCTACCCCCCCCCCCCCCCCCCCAGGATGTATTGAAAATGATGTGTCAACAAAAACACTAAGCACTAATCTGTAGACTTACCCCTAACCACAAATCCTCCCAGTACACATCTGCCTCAGTGCTGAAATTACCTTTCTCAGCACAAATCTCCCCCCCCAAAAAAAAAAAAAAATTCACCCCTCCTAGCACACATCTTCTACCCTAAAATGTCCCCTCCTATTACACATCATCTCCCACACACTTCAAATCCCCCCTTCTAGCACAAATATTCTTCCCCCACCTTCCCTCCCAACACAAATCCCCCTAAATGAACCCCCCCCAAATTGCCCCCTGTAGAACAATACTTACTCCCTTCAAACATATATCCCCCCAATCTACTTGTGGTGCCCCCCCACCTCACATGATACCACAGTGCCCAGGGCAGCCGCCCCTCCTGCCCACCCCTTGTCCTGGCCCTTTTCCTTAGATGTCAACTGTAAACCAAAGAAATCAGCAGAGAAGCTGAAAGCAAGCAGGGGTTCCAAAAGTTGTTGAAAGACCAGCAGACAGGTAACACTCACAACATGTAAGGAGATTTTTCAAGTAAACATACTGGATTGTCAAAATTAACCACTTGCCGACCGCCCCCTGTATATATACGTCGGCAGAATGGCACGTACAGGCAGAACCACGTACCTGTACGTGCCATTCTTCCGGCGGGTGGGGGGTCCGCTCGCACCCCCCCCGGCCGGCGGGGACGGTCGGGATCGCTTCAGGAGCGATCCGGGATGAGGGGACGGCCAGTGGTTTCTGGCCACCCCCTCGCGATCGCTCCTGGCGAATCAGATGCTTCCTCTGTCTGTGTCAATCAAAACACAGGCAGAGGAAGTGATGTCACGCTCGGTGCGCCGGTCTATGTGACCGGAACGCCGAGCTGTGAACATCTAAAGGTTAGTGCACCAACAGTACACTGACACCAGTACACATAGGCACACAAAACACCCCCCTGTCACCCCCAGATCACCCCCCAGATCACCCCCTCCCCCCCCAGTCAGTGTCACTAATTGCAGTGATCATTTTTTTTACTGATCACTGCATTTAGTGTCAGTGTGACTGTAATAACTGTCAGTGCAGTTAGTTTTAGGTCCAAGGTAGCCCCCACCCCCCCCTAATAAAGGTTTAACCCCTTGATTGCCCCCCAGGTAACCCTTTCACCCCCTTTTGCCAGTGTCACTAAGCGATCGTTTTTCTGATCGCTGTATTAGTGTCACTGCTGTCGCTAGGTAACCATTTTTTTTTTTTAGGTAACCGCCATGTTTATATAGGTTCATAAATAGGTTTATAGGTCAGGTACCCCCATATTACAACCTAAATAAAGGTTTTAAACCCCTTGATTGCCCCTAGAGTTAACCCTTTCACCAGTGATCACTGTATAACTGTCACTGGTGACGCTGGTTAGCCAGTTAGTTAGTTCGTTATTTAGGTTCCCCGTCAGGTTTTTATATAGCGTCAGGTACCCCCATATATTACCTAATAAAGGTTTTAACCCCCTGATTGCCCCTAGTTAACCCTTTCACCCCCTTTTGCCAGTGTCACTAAGCGATCGTTTTTCTGATCGCTGCATTAGTGTCGCTAGGTAACCATTTTTTTTTTTTAGGTAACCGCCATGTTTATATAGGTTCATAAATAGGTTTATAGGTCAGGTACCCCCATATTACAACCTAAATAAAGGTTTTAACCCCTGATTGCCCCTAGAGTTAACCCTTTCACCAGTGATCACTGTATAACTGTCACTGGTGACGCTGGTTAGCCAGTTAGTTATTTCGTTATTTAGGTTCCCCGTCAGGTTTTTTATATAGCGTCAGGTACCCCCATATATTACCTAATAAAGGTTTTAACCCCCTGATTGCCCCTAGTTAACCCTTTCACCCCCTTTTGCCAGTGTCACTAAGCGATCGTTTTTCTGATCGCTGCATTAGTGTCGCTAGGTAACCAGTTTTTTTTTGTATTACTGTTACGGGTGACGCTGGTTAGTTAGCTTGTTTTTTATACTGTCAGGGCACCCGCCATTTATTACCCAATAACGGTTTAACCCCCTGATCGCCCGGCGGGTGATATCAATTAGGTTTTAGGGTCAAATAAGGTCTGCGTCGCCCCAGGTTAGTGCCAGTACCGCAAACACCCACGCGCAAAGCATACACCTCCCTTAGTGGCACAGTATCTGAACAGATCAATATCTGATCTGATCAGATCTATACTAGCGTCCCAGCAGTTTAGGGTTCCAAAAAAAAAACGCATTGTTAGCGGGATCAGCCCAGATACCTGCTAGCACCTGCGTTTTCCCCCTCCGCCCAGCCCAGCCCAGCCCACCCAAGTGCAGTATCGATCGATCACTGTCACTTACAAAACACTAAGCACACATAACTGCAGCGTTCGCAGAGTCAGGCCTGATCCCTGCGATCGCTAACAGTTTTTTTTGTGGTAGCGTTTTGATTCAGTCGCTTCAGTCAGGAGCTTTTTTACCTGTGAATCTCAAAAAAATAAAAAAAAATAAAATAGTTGTCGTTTTATTGTTCTCTCTCTCACTCTATTCTCTCTCTATTGTTGCTCTTTTTTTACTCCATTCTATTCTGCAATGTTTTATTATGTTTTATTATGTTTTATTATGTTTTATCATGCTTGCTTTTCAGGTATGTAATTTTGTTTACTGTGTGTTTTAGTGTTGAGCATTTTTTTGTTTTCAGGTGCGCCATTCAGTTGCAACGCGGATTTATTTATCTTGACAGCAACAGCGTTTGCTCCCACGATACATAAAGCCGCGACTCCAACGCTGTAGGAGGTGATTTCACCACCACAGTTAAAAAAAAGAGCATATATGCCGAAGCATGGGGGCAGCCGGGGGGGGGAGGAGCGATTGGCTCCTAATGCCACGTACATACGGTCGAAATTCCGACCGTGTGTACACGGCATAACTTTTGCGGGAGGATGCCCCCATGCATCGGCATATATAAATGGTGCATGTATGCCCATCATTAGAAGTGGGTGGATGAAGGGAGGTATTCTAATGGTGGGCATACCCACCAAATCAATCTCTTTTTTTCGTTCAGCCAAGAGGCTGCATGAAAAAAAAAAGATTACAATATATGTCCAGTATGTTGCTGGACTTTGAATGGTTATACCAGAATGATGCCTGCAGGTTTAGGTATCATCTTGGTATCATTCTTTTCAGCCAGTGATCGGCTTTCATGTAAAAGCAATTCTAGCGGGTAATTAGCCTCTAGACTGCTTTTACAAGCAGTGGGAGGGAATGTCCCCCCTCCCGGATATAAACCGCGCCATTGGGAAATTGGGGAAAGCATTTTATCACACCAAATCTTGGTGTGGTCAGATGCTTTGAGGGCAGAGGAAAGATCTAGGGTCTAATAGACCCCAATTTTTTCAAAAAAAAAAGAGTACCTGTCACTGCCTATTGCTATCATAGGGGATATTTACATTCCCTGAGATAACAATAAAAATCATAACAAAGAAAAAAAATGGAAGGAACAGTTTAAAAATAAAATAAAAAAGCTAAATAAAAAAAAAAAAAAAAAAAAAAAAAAAAAAAAAGCACCCTGCCCCCCCTTCTCTTGCGCAAAGGCGTACACAAGCGTTGGTCTGGCGTCATATGTAAACAGCAATTGCACCATGCATGTGAGGTATCACCGCGAAGGTCAGATCGAGGGCAGTAATTTTAGCAGTAGACCTCCTCCGTGAATCTAATGTGGTATCATGTAAAGGCTTTTAAAGGCTTTAAAAAAATGTATGTAGTTTGTCGCCACTGCGTGTTTGTGCGCAATTTTAAAGCATGTCGTGTTTGGTATCCATGTACTCGGCCTAAGATCATATTTTTTATTTCATCAAAAATTTGAGCAATATAGTGTGTTTTAGTGCATTAAAATAAAAAAAAGTGTATTTTTTCCACAAAAAATGCGTTTGAAAAATCGCTGCGCAAATACTGTGTGGAAAAAAAAAATGCAACACCCACCATTTTAATCTGTAGGGCCTTTGCTTTAACAATATATATAGTGTTTGGGGGTTCAACGTAATTTTCTTGCAAAAAAAAAATATGTTTTCATGTAAACAAAAAGTGTCAGAAAGGGCTTTGTCTACAAGTGGTTAGAAGAGTGGGTGACGTGTGACATAGGCTTCTAAATGTTGTGCATAAAATGCCAGGACAGTTCAAACCCCCCCCAAATGACCCCATTTTGGAAAGTAGACACCCCAAGCTATTTGATGAGAGCAATGTTGAGCCCATTAAATATTTTTTTTTTTTGTCCCAAGAGATTGAATAATGAAAAAAAAAAAAAAAAAATATATATATTTTTTTTACAAAAAGTTGTCACTAAATGATATATTGCTCAAACATGTCATGGGCATATGTGGAAATACACCCCAAAATACATTCTGTTGCTTCTCCTGAGTACGGGGATACCACATGTGTGGGACTTTTTGGGAGCCTAGCTGCGTACGGAACCCCAAAAACCAATCACCGCCTTCAGGCTTTCTAAGGGTGTAATTTTTTTATTTCACTTCTCACTGCCAATCACAGTTTCGGAGGCCATGGAATGCCCAGATGGCATAAAACCCCCCAAAATGACCCCATTTTGGAAAGTAGACACCCCAAGCTATTTGCTGAGAGGTATTGTGAGTATTTTGCAGATCTCGCTTTTTGTCACAAAGTTTTGAAAATTGAAAAAAAGAAAAAAATTTTTTTTTTTTCTTTACTTTCTTCATTTTCAAAAACAAATGAGAGCTGTAAAATACTCACCATGCCTCTCAACAAATAGCTTGGGGTGTCTACTTTCCAAAATGGGGTCATTTGGGGGGGGTTTTGTGCTATTTTGGCATTTTATGGCCTTCGAAACGGTGATAGGTAGTGAGGAGTGAAATCAAAAAATTTGCACCCTTAGAAATCCTGAAGGCGGTGCTTGGGTTTCGGGGCCCCGTACGCGGCTAGGCTCCCAAAAAGTCCCACACATGTGGTATCCCCATACTCAGGAGAAGCAGCAAAATGTATTTTGGGGTGCAATTCCACATATAACTATGGCATGTGTGAGCAATATATCATTTAGTGACAACTTTTTGAAAAAAAAAAAAATATTTTTTATTTTTGTCTTTATTCAATCACTTGGGACTAAAAAAAAAAAATATTCAATGGGCTCAACATGCCTCTCAGCAAATAGATTGGGGTGTCTACTTTCCAAAATGGGGTCATTTGGGGGGGTTTTGTACTTCTCTGCCATTTTAGCACCTCAAGAAATGAAATAGGCAGTCATAAATTAAAAGCGGTGTAAATTCCAGAAAATGTACTCTAGTTTGTAGACGCTATAACTTTTGCGCAAACCAATAAATATACGCTTATTGGCATTTTTTTTACTAAAGACATGTGGCTGAATACATTTTGGCCCAAATGTTTGACTAAATTGAGTTTATTAGATTTTTTTTTATAACAAAAAGTAGAAAATCTCTTTTTTTTTCAAAATTTTCGCTCCTTTTCCGTTTATATCGCAAAAAATAAAAATCACAGAGGCAATCAAATACCATCAAAAGAAAGCTCTATTTGTGGGAAGAAAAGGACGCAAATTTCGTTTGGTTACAAAATTGCATGACCGCGCAATTACCAGTTAAAGTAGTGCAGTGCGAAATTGAAAAAAGACCTCTGGTCCTTAAGCTGACAATTGGTCCGGGGCTAAAGTGGTTAACTATTGTTTGCTTTGCTATTACAATGCTGATGTTACAAAATGAAAGTGTATGCTGTGACCAGAGAGCATAGAAAACAAGAGATGTAAAATGTGAACAGCAAAATTTTTATATTAGCACGAATCACCCCCGTTTATGCAAAGGGCGTTCAAGTAATGGTCTATTCTTTTCTTGGTGTATTTACACATGCATTGTTAATGCTTGTTAATGCATTTGCAGAGATTTGAAGTTTTTAATGGTTCTCTAGTTCACATACTATATGTAGCACTAACCCCGAAGGAACTGCTGGTTTTATTGGGCTTACCGTTACCTTCTTCACCTCGTCTCCGTCTAGGGGTTCCCGTGGTAGATGGCCCAAAGAAATGTAGAAACTGACACTTTATCTTCCTTTTTTTGGGTTATTTATTCAAAAAGATAAAACAGTCTCTTAAGTGTAAGGTAGAGGGTTAGGGTGAAAGTCCAGGTACTTTTGGATACTGCAAAGATAAGAAGTCTCTCATTATAGAAATCCAGAGAATTACTGTTTCACAGGTCGATTTCAACAACCACTGGATAGACCTCCTCTCACTAGGCCTAGCAGCCGGTGAAGTGCTAGGTAAAGCAAAGTCTCTGCCACAGACTTCAATGTAGAACACTTGAACAAAGTCTCTGCCACAGACTTGAATGTAGAACTGAGGAACTTATACAAATTTAGAGAGCTATCATATGGTACCAGTATCTTGCAGCCGGTCCGGCGATACCGTATGAGTGTAGATCCATTTAGTGTCCTTCAACTGAGCCTCCAGGCTCCTTCTGAGAATCCAGGCTTAGCGCGTGGCCTTCTCCGGAGGAGTCCTCCCCTGGATGCTTCTCCAGTTGCTGGGCCTCTCCTTTAGATGAGTACAAAAAGTGGTGCTGAACCATTCTAAAGGAGCAATTCGTTCCTAAAGACAGATTGTTGCCAACATCCCTAAATGAATATTTAGGAGGTGGAACCTCTGATAACAGAGGACCACTAGTACCCTCCGGTACAAATGGGACTTTACAGGCGAACAGAGCAATATGCTCATATGTGAAGCAAAAAAAGAGGGGGATGATTGAATTAGAATTATTATTTTAAAATATTTATTTATGAAAAAAAATAAATAAATACAGAAAAAAGAAAAAAAGACATGAAAAAAATATATGTGTACAGAATTGTTAAGAACAATCGTAATATAATTTTTTCAAAACACAAACAATTGTTTACAAATGTTACATATGGATATGATGGATATCGGTGGAGAAGAAAGACATCCCTCGGTTGCCTAACATGTTTCGGGAAAAATAAGACGATCCCTTCTTCAGAGGCATTAGCCGAAGGTTGAGTGCAAAAAACATCAATATCCAAAAGGGGAAGGGGAAAACAAATACGAAAGCCAAGATGGATTTCCACATAGGCTGGTGTTGTTAGGGGATAAAAAAGGCCTGCTAAATGAGGCTCTAACTTTAAATGAGAACAAATTTTTTGCGCCTTTTATTGTTTGTTCAGAATTAGAACAGAGGGCCCCAAAGGTGGTCTCCCGGGGAAGGCCTACACGGGGATCAGTCTGTCTCCACAGGGAAAGGAAGCCAACCCAGAAATAGCAAGGTTTGGTTTGGGTGCCGGTCCCCCCCCCGAACGCTCCCATTGAGAGCAACGAGGCATTTTTCTTGCTGCCAAGCAGACCGGCACCCAAACCAAACCTTGCTATTTCTGGGTTGGCTTCCTTTCCCTGTGGAGACAGACTGATCCCCGTGTAGGCCTTCCCCGGGAGACCACCTTTGGGGCCCTCTGTTCTAATTCTGAACAAACAACAAAAGGCGCAACAAATTTGTTCTCATTTAAAGTTAGAGCCTCATTTAGCAGGCCTTTTTTTATCCCCTAACAACACCAGCCTATGTGGAAATCCATCTTGGCTTTCGTATTTGTTTTCCCCTTTTGGATATTGATGTTTTTTGCACTCAACCTTCATCTAATGCCTCTGAAGAAGGGATCGTCTTATTTTTCCCGAAACATGTTAGGCAACCGAGGGATGTCTTTCTTCTCCACCGATATCCATCATATCCATATGTAACATTTGTAAACAATTGTTTGTGTTTTGAAAAAATTATATTACGATTGTTCTTAACAATTCTGTACACATATATTTTTTTCATGTCTTTTTTTCTTTTTTTTTTTTCATAAATAAATATTTTAAAATAATAATTCTAATTCAATCATCCCCCTCTTTTTTTGCTTCACATATGAGCATATTGCTCTGTTCGCCTGTAAAGTCCCATTTGTACCGGAGGGTACTAGTGGTCCTCTGTTATCAGAGGTTCCACCTCCTAAATCTCCTTTAGATGAGACGGCACCGGACCACTTTTGGATACTTAGGCCTCGACTTCCATTCAGGGCCTGTCCCTGCAGTTGCTTCACCTCGGGCTATTCAGCCTCGAGACTCGGAATTGCATGGATCCGCACCCCAGGCCAGAAGGACCAAACAGACAGAAAATATCTTCTGGACTGGACCGGACCCCCGAAACACGTGATCTCAGTACCTTAAATGCCCTCTCCCAGAACGCACAGCAGGATGACACTCCCACTGGGCTGGTTCCGAGAGAAAGAGGAGTATCCAATACACCTGACCAAACTGCATTCCCATACTTGCCGGCGGTGACAGCGACACCTGCGGCCAAGTAGGACTCAGTGCAGTCCAACCAGACTGGTACTGAAAGCATAATTTGGCACATTCAGCCCCAAAACCCAACTGTGGTTTCAGGAACATTACTTTTGAAAAATACATAGCGCATGCTCGTCAGGAGCCAGCGATACATGTATATGCAGTGCACTGACAAAAAACGTCAAAAAGGTTTTTAATCTGTCTACACGCTTTTTATAGAAATGACAGCACATGCCATAATGCACATCAAAAATGTGTGTACATAGCTGTTAATGGACCTCTGGAGTCTTTGTCTGATTGAGGAATAAAGTATGCAACCTGATGTCTATGGGTTTAATTGTTTCATATGCTACACATGTATAGACAGACTTCCCATTTGTACTTGAAGTCTTTGTGAAAGATCGAGAGCGAAACATGATAAAGCAAACATGAGAAGTGACCTGGGGTGTGCCAAAAGTCACGTGGCCTAAAGGGGGCAAAAATAAAGACAGTAGAATAAATTTGCAAACAGATTTATTTAAAGTAAACATGACATCAGTCAGCTAAATGTCTGAAACACCCGGTCGGAAATTTCCGACGGAAAATGTCCGATCGGACCATGTTGTCGGAAAATCCGCCCGTGTGTGGGCTCCATCTGACTTTTTCCGTCGGAATTTCCGACCAACAAAGTTTGAGAGCTGGATCTCAAATTTTCCGACAACAAAATCCGATCACGGCAATTTCGATAGCCTAGTCCGACGGACAAAGTGCCACGCATGCTCAGAAGAAATTCTGACACTGAAGCGCTCGGTCAGGTAAAACTAGCGTTCGTAATCGATATAGCACATTCATCATGCTGCAATGTTAAAAATTGTTTAATGCAGCGCATTCTCTTTTTCTTTATAATGCTAGAAGAATGAAGTTCTTTTGCTGCTCATATTCACACAGACTTCTCCAAAACGTATTTCTTTTATTCTTTTTCCTGATTTCATGAATAAAATATTTTTATTCGTCAGATCTCCAGAATCATTTTTTTTTTTTTTTTTTTTTATTCTTTGTAAATTTTGTGGTTGTTTTTTTAATCAAGGTCTCATTTATTTGACATTTTGCTCATCTTCGTCATTTTTTTGGTGTGTTTTGTGTGTCTCAACTTACCCCAACACCATTATTATCTTTTTATTTTATTTGTTTATTTTTTTAATCTCTAGGAGGTTGTTTGGTATTGGTGATCCTTGTTAATTTGACTTTCTATTTTAGAAATGTACCTGCCTACTCACAAATAAACATTCCTTTTAGAATTAAAACACATAGGCAAGTATTTCTTGAACCAAAAAAAAAAACCTTTATTAGGTGTCAGAAACAAATAAAGAGGGAGGCAGCGCTGGAGAAACTGGGGAAATTTGCGAAGCCTTTGGCCCCCAGGGCAGACATCAATTATTTTAACTCAAAAATTGGTGGCCTGAGGAGTACATATCTAAGGTAGTACAATCTGGTCCAGAAGTCCAAGAGATCCGGAAGTGCAGCAGATGACATCTATGTCCCCAGGCTGTGGTCATACAAGAGGCTGCATCTTCTGTCAAACCAGACTGAACCCAGGTCATCACACTCTAGTCTTCCTTGCACGCTTCCTGTGGTGCTGGAGGTGTGGCAGAAGGAGGAGGATGAGGAGGAGGAGCATGGTCCAAATCACACAAGTGTGTTTTTTGTGTGATTTGGCCCAACAACCCCTTATTTAGCATTTTGACAATGATTTCCTCACACATGAGGCGTTGCCCCTCCTCCATTTGGTTCAGTTTGCAGGCAGTCAAGGCGGCAAAGGCCTCTTCATAAGTGGGGTTGGCTTTGAGGGCCACAGAAGCCTCCCCAATCAGCCTGAGCGCTGACTCCTCCACATTCCCCCCCTTTCTGGCCCTTTTGTGTGGAAGGCGGAGGGGAGGGACTTGAGATTGAGTCAGGCTCCTAGGCCTGCCACATCTTGGCTGCCACTTACCCCTACCACCTCCTGTCTGCCACATTCCACAGCCACCTCCTGGCTGCCGCATTCCACGCCCTCCTCCTGGCTGAGGTCTTCCTGTGTATGAAAAAGGGACATAGTTTTAGTTTTTTGGTTCAAACACACACAATTTTCAGCTCTTGACTGTTGCAAATTGTTAACAAATAGAAAAGACTATCATTCTGAGCCCAGCATTTTCCATTCTTGGCCCAAATATTTGGAACACTACTGTCTATTGATATGTAAAACACTTTAGAAAATCAGCAATTAGTGAGCAAAAATCAAGTTAACATCGTTAACATCATTCATTTTTACTCCAAAAGTATGTAGAACAATACTATACCTGGCTCAAGCTGGGCTCCTCCACACCTTCCTGACTCGAAGACCCAGGTTGGGTGTCGGAAGCCTCAGCAGGGGTGGAATGAAGCGTAGAAGGAAGCGTGGAAGGAAGAGTAGAGAGGGATTCCCTGACCTCAGTCTGGTCTGCCAGAAAATGGAACCTCTCATAGTACCACAGCCTGGGGACATAAACTTCATCTGCTGCAGCTCCAGATCTCATCGACTCCTGCACCTTCTTGGGCTCCCTCAAATAAGTAGTCCTCAGGCCACCAATTTTCATTTTTAAATAGTTGATGTTTGCCCTGGGGACTGTTGGGGATGTTTGCCCCGGCTTCACAAACTCCAACAGTTTCTCCATTGCTGCCAGCCTCTTTATTTTGTTGCTGTATTGGGGGTGGATTGCCACAAACAGGGCATCTCCCTGTACTTGTCTATGAACAGGGGGAGGAAGCTGTGGTCGTTAAACCCATCCATATTCTCTGCAAGACACAACACCAGACAAACCCTAAAAAATGTCAGGCTAAACTCTCCTAATCTTGTCCCAATATAAGCCTCAATCTAGAAGCAGTCTAGGCTAGTGATGTACCAAGTTAAAATTGTACCTTTGTTATACCGATCGTCGCATCAGCTCTCTCCCTCTCACAGATCATACGCACGACACACGCGTGTTCGGTTTTATATACAGTGCGCATGCGTGAAACTCCGCCCGGCCCTGACGAACTTTCTAATCTATTCCCCGCCCCTTCTCTTTCGTCGCAGTGGGGAGAGCACATGGCGGAGACACAGCAGGTGCGCACTAATGATTCCACTAACGAGGAGGAGGACTAGGAAAGGCCGGAGCCAGAAACATCCCGATCCCGGAGGAGAGGATTTAAGGCATCAAATATGTCCTTTGTAGAGATGGCGGAGATGGTGGACATATTGAAAAAGAACGACTATGATGGGAAGTATGGGCCTTACCCCAACCCAAATGTCAGAAAGGCCAAGATAATGGCTAAAGTTGTGAAGAGTCTGCAGAAGAATTTTGGGGTACGACGATCCAAGGATCAACTGAGGAAACGCTGGTCAGAGCTGAAACTGAGGGAGCACGATCAGTACAGAAGGATCAAGCGAGTTCTGCTAAAAAGTAATTAGTTGTTGTGTGTTCATATTATTATTATCGCTTGCATACTGCTTCATGTGCTTTGATTTAATGTTGATTTAATGTTGTACATGGGGCAGCACAGTGGTGTAGTGGTTAGCACTTTCACCTAGCAGTAATAGGGTCGCTGGTTCAAATCCCGACCACGACACCTTCTGCCTGGAGTTTGCATGTTCTCCCTGTGCCTGCGTGGGTTTCCTCCCACGCTCCAAAGACATGCTGGAAGGTTAATTAGATCCTGTCGATAAAATTGGCCAAATATGTGTATGTTGTATGTGTATGTGTTTGTAAGCGTGTCAGGACCCCACAGGGCAAGGACCGCGCTATACCACAGATGGACACCAGTGGCAAAAAGCGCCCTGAGGCGATTCCGTTTCGCGTAGGTAGTGCTATACAAGTCATTCATTCATTCATTCATACAGTTTAAAATGGCCACTTTCATGTTCGTGGGTTCAATCGTTCATAATAAACCTCGATCGTTCGCCCACTTCAAATACGATGTTTTGGCAAGTTGCAGTAAACTACATTTGTTCAGGCCTATCTATCTCTAGTTAAAGGAAGTTTGTTGTCTACAGGGCTTGATAATAGAATGAAATTCAAACTTGATTCAGTGTAAAGGAGAGGACACTCAGTAGCTGCTTACACATCTGGACTCAGGAGCACTAGTACTGGGACACCCGAACACCCTTTTTATTAGGATGTCCCACACACATGTTCTCCAATGGATACTATAGGGGTGTCTCCATCTGACAAACTTTCACGAAACAGGTAAGTATTCCAGCTATAGAAAGTGTCAAAAATAATGTTTTCTGCTTTGAACTCTGCCAAAATACACAATTGTATGACACTTCCAAGCAATGTTTCATATTCCCATTTCTGCCCTCAAATATCTGTGTGTTAAGTATTCCTTATTACATTCTCATAGGGGAGAGAAGACTAGGGACGTCTGAGGACACCAGGGGCCCCACACCTCCCAAAGAAGGGGAAATTCCAACACCAAAAGCAGAGGAGGAGGAGGAAGGAGAGATGGTAGAAATTGATGAAATTGTCACCACAACAGGTGAGTGTCTGAGACCACAGCTTCAGGTTAGCTAATCAATGTATGCCTGCATATTTATAATACACAGTTTTTTTGGGTTTCTTTTTAGGTGATGTGGATGTTGAGGAAGAAGAATCGCATTTTACCAGGGAAAGTGCCCCGATCCTCATCGGGGAGATAATGGGGTGCAATCGCGATTTAGATGATATCAAGAAAAACATCAATGATGTTCAACAAAAAATGAAGAACATCATTGATGTTTTAGGGAGAATCTGAAACACCCAAAACTAGCTAGCAGCCATTTTCATTTGTGAAAAAAACCTTTTATATTTTTAGAAAAGCCAAATTTGGAAGATGCACACAGTGTGTCAACATGTGCTATCTCCTATCATGGGGGATCAATGTACACATTTTGTGGGTGCAACACCTTCCTTGCTACTAAAGTGGCTGAGGTGAAGGGGTTGATCCCCCAAAACACGTACATTGATCCCACATGATGGGAGATTGCACATTTTGACATTCTAGGCATGGGTTCTTGAAGAAAATGCCCAGTTTGATCCCCAAATTGTGTGCATCTTCTAAATTTGGCTTTTCCAGGGGTGACACCCCATGTGATGAAGGCAATATCAACACATTTTGGACATACTGCTTTGATACATGTCTGTTTACACAAAAGTGCCAAGTTATATTAATGTTAGCAAAATAATGTTACATACACAAAATATGTTGGTTTGTTGTAAAACCCTTTTAGAAACGCACATGTGAATGTGCTTGAAGTAAAACATTTAATCATCAACAATGTGTGGCTTCCTTTTTCCAAACCCCAAAAGCAGTATTTGTAGTAAAGTTGTTGTTTTCTGTGACAATGGGTGTTATTTACTAAAGGCAAATCCACTTTGCATTAAGTGCAGTTTCAGGGGCACTTTTGCAGTGCACTTGTAGTGCATTGTGGATTTGCCTTTAGTAAATAACACCCACAGTGCCTTTTAATTAACCAAAAATCACGCCATTTTCATGACTGTCATGGTGCTGAAAATTAGTAATCTTTTTGTCAGTAATGCACTACATACATTAAAAAACAAAAACAAGCTGTATGTAGCAGACCCAAAACTTTAAAAGATTATTATTATGAAGAAGAGACTGTCACCTCATCTCGCCAAGAAAGTGGGTTTGCACTGTTGAAGAAATAGGCCAAAAAATAAACCATTAAATAAGCTAGGAGACACCTAAAACAAACCCAAGCAGTAAATGAAAACAAATATTATTTCAGTTTAAAAGATCATTTTATTAACCACTTTCAGACCGGACCAATTTGCAGCCAAAGGACCAGGCCCCTTTTTGTGATTCGGCACTGCGTCGCTTTAACTGACAATTGCGCGGTTGTGCGACGTGGCTCCCAAACAAAATTGATGTCCTTTTTTTTCCCACAAATAGAGCTTTCTTTTGGTGGTATTTGATCGCCCCTGCGTTTTTTATTTTTTGCGCTATAAACAAAAAAGAGTGACAATTTTGAAAAAAAACGCATTATTTTTTATTTTTTGCTATAATTAATATCCCCCAAAAAATATATAAAAAAACTTTTTTTTTCCTCAGTTTAGGCCGATAGGTATTCTTCTACATATTTTTGGTAAAAAAATCGCAATAAGCGATTATTGATTGGTTTGCGCAGAAGTTATAGCGTTTACAAGATAGGGGATAGTTTTATAGCATTTTTATTAATAATTTTTTTTTATTAGTAATGGCGGCGATCAGCGATTTTTATTGTGACTGCGACATTATGGTGGACACATCGGACATTTTTGACACATTTTTGGGACCATTGTCATTTATACAGCAATCAATGCTATTTAAATGCATTGATTCCTGTATAAATGACACTGGCAGTGAAGGGGTTAACCACAAGGGGGCAGTGTAGGGGGTAAGTATGCCTATGGGTGTGTTTCTTACTGTGGGGGGGCGTGGCTGTCAGCTAGTGAATGCTGATCTCTGCTCCAATCACAGGGAGCAGAGATCGGCGTCACGGGGGTCCCGACCAGCGCCGGCGCGCTCCCGATGGCACGGACAGCATTAAGGAGGGACTTCTTCTCCCTCCTGCCTGTCCGTGCCATTCTGCCGACATATATCGTTGTGCGCCGGTTGGGAACCGGTTAAAAAAATGCCTCTCAGACATTGTCTGGCATATCAAAGTACTCCATATATCTTTTTCTGACTTCACAGGCATTTTGGGGGGGCAAGCCAGGACGGTCAGCTTCAAGGGCCATCAGGATGGCATTTTCTGGTAAGTCAATATCAGGGCCAACTGAGACCACATAGTTTGGTGAGTGATTTTTTTAAAAATTGTGCAGAATGCAGCAGGAAAGCACAATATGATTCAGTTTATATTCCGCCATGTGGATGGGTGTCAAAAATAGGCGGAACTGGCTGGCCATTATCCCAAAAGTGTTCTCCACTACTCTTCGGGCTCTGGACGTCCGGAAATTAAACACCCTCTGGTCCGGGGTGAGGGTCCTCATCGGGAAAGGCCGCATCAGATGAGTTGACAGCGCAAATGCCTCATCCGCGACAAAGGGGAGTCCTTCCACATTCTCCTCTGGAGGTGGCAAGCCCAGACTGACACTCTGGAGACGCCAGTAGAACTCTGTCTAGCGACGTCAGCGATGACTCTACCATCTGACATCCGGCCATTTTTCCCCACATCCACATACATGAAGTCATATGTCGCTGACACCACCGCCAACATCACAATAATATTATACCCCTTGTAATTATAATAGTAGGACCCCGAGTTGGGGGGTGGGACGATGCAGATGTGTTTTCCATTAATTGCCCCTCCACATATGGGAAAGTCCCAATGGCTGGCAAACTGGGAGGCCACAGTCTGCCATACCTGTGACGTTGAAGGAAACTGTGGAGTAAACAAGAATTTTTTTTTTTTAATTTTGCACATAAACATTGCAAGCAGATTAAAAAAAATTGGGGCCAAGATCAGTATAACATTTTGTAAAATCAGTATTTAAAACCAAAAGTATAATGTCCCCTTATCAGATTCCTCCACTTCATTGAGAGCTGAATGCCTAAATAATGTGTGAGAGTTTGGCCAGACCCTCCTTACTTTACACTATTGGCAGCCCACCGGACAGGTAAGAAGTGTCATAATACCAAAAATATAACACTAAATGAACAAATGGAAGCACATTTTTACATTCTGCTATTACCAATCAAGATAATAATAGGAGTCCTAAAAAAATTGAACAGTAGCATTTGAAAGTATTGAGGCAGGCCCTTGCACTACATGCTTTGGTGAATTCATCCATAAATCTGACCACTAAAGAGGTAGTTATAGTGTGTATTGCGTTTGTCAAAGTCAGCAGATAGAGGATTGGTATCAGCTGACCTAGCA
Organism: Lithobates sylvaticus; assembly: GCA_028564925.1. Lineage (NCBI taxonomy): Eukaryota > Metazoa > Chordata > Amphibia > Anura > Ranidae > Lithobates > Lithobates sylvaticus. The sequence goes on from CM053032.1 coordinate 105,336,096, forward strand.
GTTGGGGGAGGGGGGTTCCTAATGAGTTTGGCCCACCAAAAAAAAAGCCTTTGGCACTCTGCATGAATTTAAACACACGCATAACATTTGTAGAGATTTTAGGGGGTGTTTAGGGGAAACCAATACTATGGAGCTGACAAAATACATTGCTAAGTGACTAGACTATAGGTATTTATGGGCCCAGGAGAGCATGCTGGGGAGGTTAGTGAAGACAAAAATATGCATGAAAAACATAAAAAAACCTTAAAAGCTTCCAGCATGCATGAGGACAAAGGGGCACAGCATATTAGAGCATATTGCAATCCTGGTAATTAGGGAACGAGGAAAGAAATACAATACCATTAGCAAACAGTAAATACATAGAATGTGATGTTAAAGGAGAAATCTTACCTTCATATAGTCCTTCTGCAGGACCTGAATTATGGCAGAACAGGTCTCTGGGATAATGATCCCCAGAGCCTGGAGGGAGATGCCTGTGGAGAAATTGAGGTCCTGAAGGCTTCTCCCTGTCGCCAAGTACCTCAACGTGGCAACTAGCCTCTGCTCCGCAGTGATGGCTTGCCTCATGCAGGTATCCTGCCTGCTGATATAAGGGGTCAGCAAAGCCAACAGACGGTGAAAAACGGGGTCCGTCATCCTGAGTTAATTCCTGAAATCATCAGGATTATTCTCCCAGATCTCAAAAAGCAAAGGCATGTGCGAGAATTGGTCACGCTGGAGCAACCAATTCTTGGTCAATGAACTCCTCCTCGCCCTGTTCATGGACTGGGCTTGTGTCAAATCTAAAAGCCCAACACCAAGCCCCTGCACAGCACGAACTCTACGAGGAGTACGTACACGAAACATGGCTTCAAAACAGTCGGCAGGTCAGAACGGACTAACAGAAAGCACCGATAAATAGCAAGGCCTGAACGAACAAACTGAAAAACAGAAACAGGCGGACAATAAGCACTGAAAATCAAAGCGTACCATATCAAGATATAAGCTGCTATGACAAACAAATGCGAACTGACTACACACACTGATAAGCAGATACGCACCGACAAGCACAAACTGTAGAGCAGTAACGATCTGAAGCACAAGTCTGAAAAGCGCAAATTGTCTCTAACCAAACTTCTACTAACACACGATAAACACTAAATCAGCAGAAGGAGCCCTTTTCTAGTCCCGTTGTATGCTAGTCCCGTCGAAATGACGACCGGAAATTCGGACAACTTTGTCCGGCCGTGTGTAGGCAACACCAGCTTCGGAATGTCCGACCGTGTGTGAACGAATCCGAAAATAACGAAAATCCGAAAAAAACAAACTAGAAACAACGAATGTACGAATGAAAAATCCGAAAAAAAAAACGAAAACAGAAACAACGAAAATGAATGAAAAAATTCGTACATTCGTAACTTTTTTTTTTTGTTGAATTGGTAATTTTTTGTGTCCCTTACAATGGTGCTGCTTAACGTGCTTCGAATAGATTGAACAAAAAAATTCGTACATTCGTAACTTTTTTTTTTCGATTCGTAATTTTCTGTGTCTCTTAAAATGTAATAATAGCATACACAATACATAAAATTATGAATTATGCTCCGATTACGAATCTACGAATTTTACAAATGTACGAATAACTAGGAATGCGTCCGAATTTCGAATAAACAAATGAATGAAAATTAAACTAACAGAAAAACGAATCAACGAAAAAATAACTCTTAAGAATGTACGGATCGTTACGAATACGAACACCGACGACTTACGAATGTACAAATCGTTACGAATACGAACACCGATGACTTACGAATTTACGAATCGTTACGAATCAACGGAAACGAAAAAAACGAAACGAAAATAAACTAATTTTTTTCAGAAACGAAAAAAAACGAAACGAAAATAAACAATATTTTTTGTTGTGCACATGTCTAGTACGGGGCACGAGACATCTCAACATGTGGATCTGGGACATATCTGGAAAAACACGAGTTCCATCTACACAACTTCTTGATGTGAGCCGGGATTCCCTGACGAGAAGCTGCGGAAGCCGCCCTTATTCTGAAGGAGTGACCAGAAAAAACAGCCGGGTTTAAGCCTAGATTTGACAATAACATGCAGCAATGCTTGGTAAATTATGCCGCCGTGAAGGGAGCCTGCGGGAAGGGTAGCAAGGGACTATCCTTGGGTTTGTCTATGACCAGTGCCATGAGATGATCCAAAACTAAAATGGGGCACCAGGCACTGCCAGTCTTAAAGAACCTGAGGTCCGTACCAGCCCCAAACTGCTGCGTCTTGCATGCGACCAAATGTATCCTGAAATGATCCCTACATCTGACCAACTGGTTAATTGTGAGCAGGCTGGTCATAAAATCAGACATCTAAAATGTCAATAAAATGCATGGTGCATCTATCCAAACAGAAAAATAATATAATCAAATGAAAGATAATTTACAGGTATAAAGTCCCGACATCTAATGGATATGCACTAAGAATACAAGGTAATGTTTAAATTTTTTAATTAATATAAAATCTCAGGAGAATAAAAATCAATAATTAGATATAAAAGAATTCAGATCAAATTCTACATTATGTCCTAGCAGTATTAAAGTGAGGAGCTCATGTATCCATCAGGATTCAGCCTGACTTAATTTTATAATTTTATTGTCCCCCCTCCAATGAGGTTTGTATTTTTCAATCCCCCATACTAGTAAAGAGGAGGGGTCTCTATTGTGGTACTGGTCATAAGTAGAGTTGAGTAGACACCTGGATGTTCGGGTTCGGCGGGTTCGGCTGAACTTTGGGAAAAAAGTCTGGGTTCAGGACCGAACTTGACCCGAACGTGACCCCGAAATCCGAACCCCATTGAAGTCAATAGGGACCCAAACGTTTCAAGACTAAAATGGCTGTAAAAAAAGTCCTGGAAAGGGCTAGAGGGCTGCAAATGGCAACAAAATGTTGTTAAGAGCATAGCAAGTGTTCTGCAAACAAATGTGGATAGGGAAATAACTTAAAATAACATAAAAAAAATAAAAATAAAATAATAATATGCCCTTCTCAGCAGAAGAGGTACGGGAAGTCATTAAGAACCTCAAAAACTCAACGGCACGATGCCGACATATGGTGGGAATGCCCGAGAATACGCCCTTTCTGGAAAAAATTATTCAATTTAATGGATAAGATAGTGGGAAAATAAAATACTTGGAAATAAAATGATAATCTTGACCTAGGAGGACGAGGTTCATATGGAGTAGGAGGTTGAGGTGGCGGTGGATGTGGCGGTGTAGGTGGAAGCGGCGGTGGAGGAGGACGAGGTAGCCAACACTGGTTCAAAAATACAACAATGGCTGGGTAAGGCTGGTGGTGATGTGTCGAATTCTGTCCCCGTCGCATAGTGTCTGCCCTGTACTGCACTTGTTTAGTATGTAGGACAAGGGGATTTCGAAACTCTCCGAAGACGATGCGCGGTGAGTCCAGGTTCAAGCCACATCATCCGAGGTTGAAGCCTAGCCAAGCGAGCCCGTGAGGGGCCCTGTTACTATGTGCTACCGTATGTCCACTTGGATGGTGGGGCTTGAACCTGCACTCACAGCGCAGGCGCCGTTCATCTTTGGAGATTTTGTGAATCTCCTTGTCATCCATACTGCACAAGCACTGCGCCTGCGCAGTAAGTGGCCGGACACTATCCGATGGCCAGACAGTTTTTGTCAGAACACCGGTAAATGTGTCTATTCTGCACAAGGTACGGACAAGTCCTGTGGGATCCATACCTGGTTCATTTTAATTAACGTGAGCTTGTCCACATTGGCTCTGGACAGGCGGCTGCGCTTGTCTGTGATAACGCCCCCTGCCGTGCTAAATACACGTTCAGATAATACACTGGCTGCAGGGCAGGCCAGCACCTCCAAGGCGTAAAGGGCAAGCTCAGGCCATGTGCCCAAATTGGAGACCCAGAAGTTGAAGGGGGCAGACCCGTCATTCAGTACGTGTAGGCGTGTGCACATATACTGCTCCACCATGTTGGTGAAATGCTGCCTCCTGCTAAGACGTTCCATCTCAGCTGGTGGCGCTGGTTGTTGTGGCGTGCTGACAAAGCTTTTCCACATTTCGGCCATGCTAACCCTGCCTTCCGAGGTTCTGGCGGTACCCCGGCTGCATTGGCGACCTTTTCCTCCTCCTCTGCCTTCGCCTTGTGTTTCCACCGTACCCCCGCTGTCAAGCTGGAATGCCACCAGCAGCGCGTCTACCAGCGTACGCTTGTACTCGCGCATCTTACGATCATGCTCCAGTGAGGTAATTAAGGACGGCACGTTGTCCTTGTAATCGGGATCCAGCAGGGTGGCCACCCAGTAATCAGCACCAGTTAAAATGTGGGAAACTCGTCGGTCATTGCAGAGACACTGCAGCATGTAATCGCTCATGTGTGCCAGGCTGCCCAGAGGCAATGAAAAGCTGTCCTCTGTGGGAGGTGTATCGTCTGTGTCCTCTGTATCCCCCCAGCCACGCACCAGTGATGAACATGAGCTGGTCTGGGTGCCACCCTGCTGTGAACATGGTTCCTCCTCCTCCATCTCCTCATCATCCTCCACCTCGTCATCCTCCAGAACTGTGCCCTTGCTGCCGGACAATTGTGTACCTAGCGCTTGATGGTGCAGGAACCCACCCTCGTAGCCACTTGTGAATGACTGCCCTGAAAGCCTTGGAAATGATCCCTCTTCCTCCTCCTCCTCCTCCTGTGCCACATCCTCTTCCATCATCGCCTGAAGCATTTTTTCAAGGAGGCATAGAACTGGGATAGTAACGCTGAGAACGGCGTCATCGGCACTGGCCATGTTGGTGGAGTACTCGAAACAGGGCAACAAGGCACACAGGTCTCGCATGGAGGCCCAGTTATTGGTGGTGAAGTGGTGCTGTTCCGTAGAGTGACTCACGCATGCGTTCTGCAGCTGAAGCTCCACTATCGCCTGCTGCTGCTCGCACAGTCTGGCCAGGATGTGCAAGGTGGAGTTCCACCTTGTGGGCACGTCACATGTGAGACGGTGAGCGGGAAGGCCGAAGATACGCTGCAGCGCTGACAGGCGAGCAGCAGCAGGGTGAGACCGCCGAAAGTGCGCACAGACGGCCCGCACTTTCTGCAGCAGCTCTGGCATATCGGGGTAATTCTTAAGAAACCTCTGGACCACCAAGTTCCGCACATGCACCAGGCAAGGGATGTGCGTCAAACCGGCTAGACCCAGAGCTGCAACAAGATTTCGCCCATTATCGCACACCACCAGGCCGGGCTTGAGGCTCACTGCCACCAACTACTCATCGATCTGTGGTTCCATGTCCCTCCACAACTCCTGCGCGGTGTGTTTTTTTTTCCCCCAAACAGGAAAGTTTTAAAACTGCCTGCTTAGTTTACCCCTGGCTGTGCTGAAGTTGGTGGTGAAGGTGTTACGCTGACCGGATGAGGAGGCTGTAGAGGATGAGGAGGCAGAGTAGGAGGAGTTAGCAACAGGAGGCAAATTAAAGCGCCCTGCAATCCTCGGTGGTGGAAGGACATGCGCCAAACTGCTATCCGCCTCAGGCCCAGCCGCCACTACATTTACCCAGTGTGCTGTTAGGAAGATAAAACGTCCCTGGCCGCGCTTACTGGTCCACGCATCCGTAGTTAGGTGGACCTTGCCACAGATGGCGTTGCGCAGTGCACACCTGATTGTGTCCCCCACTTGGTTGTGCAGGGAAGGGATAGCTCGCCTGGAAAAGTAGTGGCAGCTGGGCACGACGTACTGTGGGACAGCCAATGACATCAGCCTTTTAAAACTCTGCGTCTCCACCAGACGGAATGACAGCATTTCAAAGGCGAGAAATTTTGAAATGCTGGCATTTAGGGCCAGGGATCGCGGGTGGGTAGGAGGGTACTTCCTCTTCCGCTCCAGTGTTTGGAAGATAGAGAGCTGAACGCTTCCATGGGACATTGTGGAGATGGTTGGTGACCCAGGTGGTAGTGTTGCTGGCAGATCCTCTGTTTGCGGGTTGGCAGTTGCCACTGTCACTACAGAGGTGGATGAAGAGGCCGAGACTGCAGCAGAAGAGAAAGCAGGAGGAGCCAGAGACTTTTCTTGGTTTTTGAGGTGTCTACTCCACTGCATCTCGTGCTTTGCACTTAGATGCCTGGTCATGCAGGTTGTGCTCAGGTTGAGAACGTTTATGCCTCGCTTCAGGCTCTGATTGCACAGTGTGCAAACCACTCGTGTCTTGTCATCAGCACATTGTCTGAAGAACTGCCACGCTAGGGAACTCCTTGGACCTGGCTTTGGTGTGCTCGGTCCCTTGCTGTGTTGGGCAGTAGCAGACGTAATGTCTAGGGGACGGACGCTCCGCTTTTGCACCCTGCTGCCTCTTCTGTTGTGCTGGTGGCTCTGTGCGACCACCGCCTCTTCCTCCGAACTACACTGGTCACCTGCATGATGTTGATTCCATGTGGGGTTAAGGACCTCGTCGTCCTTCACATCATTTTCCACCCAGTCTTCACCCCTGCCCTCCTTGTCGGTCTGCACAATGGCGAAAGCAGCAGCAGTTGGCACCTGTGTTTCGTCATCATCCGAGACGTGCTGCGATGGTCCGCCCATGTACTCATCATGAAACATAAGTGGTTGTGCATCGGTGCATACAATCTCTTCCACTTCTGTGGCAGGGCTAGGTGGATGGCCCTGGGAAACCCTGCTAACAGAGTCATCAAAAAGCAGAAAAGACTGCTGCATGATTTGGGGCTCAGACTGATTGGCTGATTTGCAAGGGGGTGAGGTGAAAGACTGATGGACATCGGCTGCAGGTGCCAACTCTGAACTTTCATCAGGAGACTGGGTGGGAGACAATGTGAAGGAACCGGAGGCACTGTCAGCAACCCAATCTACTATCGCCTGTACTTGTCCTGGCCTCAACATTCGTACAGCCTCATTAGGCGTGCCGAAATACCGCTGCAGGCTCTGTCGCCTACTCACACCTGAGGAAGGGGTTTCACTTGTGCGTGTAGCTGGCACAGATCGACCACGTCCTCTCCCTGCAACAGGAGCTCCACCAGCAGCACCACGACCGGGGCCACGTCCCTTTTTTGACGATCTCCTCATATTTTCAAAATGTATGATCTTGCCCTAAATGGGTGTTTTTGCAATAGCAGAATACACCCACAGTATGTAAAGCGTGTATCTCAAAAACTGCAAAACTGCAGAAAATGCTATGGAAAAAAAAATAGAATAGAAATAGATCGATTGAATGTCACACACTCCTGCAAGCATGCAGAAAACACTGCATTTTTTTTTTGCAATAGCAGAATACACCCAGAGTATGTACAGCATTTTGCTCAAAAATGCAAAACTGCAGAAAATGTGATGAAATTTTTTTTTTTCACTCAGATTTTTTTTTTTTTGGAATAGCACAATCAAAAGAAAGATAGATCGATGGTATATGTCACACTCCTGCACACATGCAGAAAACACTGCAACATTTTATTTTTTTGCAATGTTTTTGCAATAGCAGAAAACACCCACAGTATGTACAGGGTGTATCTCTCAGTAACATATGCAGTGCTGGTGCACTGAGCTTGCAGATAAAAGTAATATTTTGTCTGGCACTGGCCTCATGGCACTGTAAAAAGACAGGGTAGCATCGATTTAGGAATCTGGATAACTCTCTCTCCCTCTCTCCCTCAATAAAGACACTCTCTAGCTATGTAGATTGCTCGCTGACTATTACTAATTAGAAGATATTTCAGGAACGTGGACTGACTCCTATCAGACTGACTCCTATCATGAAATTCTCTCTCAACAGCAGCCAGGAACCTGTCTAAAGCAGAGTGACACGCTGTGTTGTGTGCCTGTACCTTATATAGAGGCTGGGTCACATGCTGCACTGGCCAATCACAGCCATGTCATTAGTAGGCATGGCTGTGATGGCTTCTAAGGGCACACTAGTGAAACTAACGTGGATTGGCTGCCCTGCAGCTTTCAAAAAAGCGCCAATACATCGCTGAACACCGGACCCAAACCTGAACATACAGTCAATTGTTCAGGTTCGGGTCCGGGACCCGGACACCCAAAAGTCTGGTTTATATTTTGTGTATGTTCTCTCAGTCTTTTCCAGAGCTCCCTCTTTGTTCTTCCAACATACTAGATCTGACACGGACCCTCTAGGAGATAGATCACCCCTTCAGTCTTACATGAGATGAAATCTTTAATCTGATACTCTTGACCATGACTGCCGATTTAAAACTTTTTTTTTTTTTTCTTACTCTCTTTCGTGTGTCTACAGGTATAACACGTTTGGCAGGGGTAGTATCCTTTTCCTTCAAAAAATTAAAAATTCCTTTGGGCAGGTGGATCCAACACATTTTTTGCAATGAGTTCTCTGAGGGTTGGGGTCCTCTGATAATCATAATTTTTGGACAACCATGCACCCACCCCCACCCTAAAGATTTGTTGGATTGCCTGAGCCACGGATGCATATTTTAATGAAAATTCTTCTGACGAAATCAAGGCATTTAAACTAGGCACCTTAGAGCAATGAGGGGCAGACAAATCATAAATTAAACGTAACTTATTTAAAAACTTCCATTTGACCAACCCGAGAGAATTAACCCTCCAATACTGAAAAGGAGGCAAAAAAAATGGCCCAATGACAAAACCTTTGTCCACTTCTAACTGGAGCAGTACGTCCACTGCTTCCGTATCTGCTTTTGATGACCTTAAATTAATGTGTCTGAAGGTAAGGTGATAAACCCCCGTGTGGAAGCCCCTTGAGAACCCCTCCACCAGAAACAGACACAAACAAGAAGGGTGAGAGGTAAAATAAGCCTGCAAATAAGCTACGTTATTGCAGCTTAGTCAGCTGCTTTTACCCTCACAGAGGGAACAGGCCGACCTTGGGTGGGCCCTGAAACAGCTGGCGCACATGTGCAAAAGGCGGCACTGACTGTAATTGCAAACACCGTGATTGAAATTGTTGCAAATCTGTGATTTCCCCAGATACCGAATAGGTCGACCCAACTTATCAAAACCAGCCACCTGAGTCGGGGCTGGTTGGGAACTGGGGGAAACCCCTGAATGTGCTGGTTAGAACAGGAAGATCAGTATTGGGGCACCAGTATGCTGAGTGCGAAGATAACTGGCATGTTGCACACCCCAGTGACCTCAACCCCGCAAAATGTCTGCAAAACAGCTGAGTATGCACCCTACTCCAAACTGTGACTACCTGATGTTAGGCAAACATGGCAGCAGCCTTGGTGGAAAATGACCAATGGTAGTCATAGAAAGCAGTGCCCCCAAACTTGTGCCCCAATTCCACCACTGCATACAGATAATGGTCCAACTCCTCCCTCCTCTGGGGACTCACTGAACATATGATGTCTCTAAACATACTGAACGCTAGCACAAACTCTAGAATAGAAACTTGTGGTTCAGCCTGTGGTCCCTGATTGTGACAATCACTGACACGTCCCCACAGGCATAAGGCTTATTGTCGGCTACATCATGGGCGGCAATCTATAGTGAAGCCAAATTAACATCCTTGCCTTCGAAGATGTCTTTCCTGATACTCCCGGGGATAAAATGATCCAACATGGCCCGTAACTCCTGAAACGAGTTTGCCAGAGAGCTTAAGGTGGAATGAATCTGCGTGAGTGACGACACGACCAAGCTCAGTACTGGAAACTGAAGTGCTAGGGAGTAAAAGTCTAAACAGTTCCACTCTACGGGCTGACGTCGGGTATGGAATACCCCTACGGCATAACTCCACCATCAGTCTCGGGATGGTCCAGGACCTCAGAAGGCATGCTGTCGTGGTCTGAATCCCTAGCTGGAGAAGGAGGAATGGAAGCAAAGTCCTCAATGTCCGCTGCTTGAGACATGACCTAAACGACCAAAAGAATAAACCAACATAAGCACATATCATAACCAACTGACTCCATCCGACCCCCCCTACCCTCTTTAACCCCTCCAATTAACTCCCAATTCCTTGGAGACAATTGAAAAGAAAAGAAAATATCTCAATCCCCTGACACCCATAAACGTGATAGCAGTGGTATGAACAGACAGGCCTAACATGACCAAGACCCTGACTCCCAGATTGATACCCCTTGTCCCCAAACGAGTGAGGCCGTGATCCCCTGCCTCCAGATGGCCTGATGGAATCAAACATTCCAATGTAAATGTAGTGAAAAGCAGGATAAAGCAGGCCTGCAGGGAGATCTTGAATGAAAACCTACTGTCAGTGCAATTTGACCTGGATTCCTATGCCCCCCGAGTGATGGACATAACTGAAGCTTAGTGCCATGACGAAGCTGTCTGGTTCCGGCCCTGGACACCCCCCCCCCAGATGATACCTGATCTCTGGGAGAGAGACAGCTGACACGCGTTGCCGCCGCACGTCCACTTTGCAGCGCCGAAAACCAGAAATGACATCCGTTTGGTTGCCCTGAAATGACGTGAAACGACCGGAGCGCCACTACAAGCAGGAAGGCCGACAGGGGAAAGAAGGTGGAGTGCGGGTTTATGTACAGCCCTACTCCTCCTCCTGCGGCCAGCCTTCTCATTTGTGAAAACAAGCCACCAGGCAGGACATGGAGGCTCCTTAGTGAAACAAATGGGGATTCCTCTAGATCAGATACATTAGCAGAAAGCAAAAGTTCAAGCCAAATCTACAATCTGGAACTGACCTGCTTATTTAACTGACTCACTCTGCTGGATCACAGCTCATACACATATGATGAGCGGTGATCTAAAAGATTTGTTATAAAGTGATTGAGAAACAATGAAAAATAAACATACATGTTGCAGAATATGTTTAAACATTTCTTTTGAAAAATGCAATGTATCTGATTTTAAAGTCAAATGTATACATATAGTAGAAAGCAATCGAACTGTGCGATATTTCAACCTATGTAAACAGCTAATCTCTGTTCCTAAAAGGTAAAATGTGCTGGATTAGGTTTCATTATAAAATAAAAACAGCATATATTACAAAATGTCACATCTTCAAGTAATCCACTGTAGTATACACTGCTGTTTTCTTGCAGATTGCTACTATCAATCCCAGCTGCAGGAAGGAATATGGTACAGAACTAGTTAAAATGCTTTTGGCCATAAAAATAGCTCTCCTGTTCTGTAAACAATTCTGCTGGAGAAAGGGGAGTATTTCAGGTGCAAGAAAGACTTGAGCCCCGGCTTCATGCTCTCCCCTGTGGGGATTGTGATAATGCTTCTGAAAGGTATCTATTGTATCAGTGTTTATGGACAAAACAGAATGCATGAACCTGAACTGAGGAAAGATCTGCTGTTACCTTTATATATATTTTTTTCTTTTCCCACTGGATCTATTATATTATATCCTCCTTCTAAGGCAGAGAGTAAGCCTAAAATGTCAGCATAGATATGGAGAAACAGTAGGGTATCACCAACCAGAGAGAGAGAAAAATAAAAAGGAGTCTAAGTAGTGGAAGGTAGGAGACGGGGTAACTGCTGAACCTGGTGGAGGAAACAATTTTCACGAGAAATTCAGATATGTTAAAACTGAACATTTTAATATATTTATTCATTGTTTCCAACAGAAGTTAACAAAAATAAATTTCCAAATAAATATTGTGATAGTAATATATTTTACAGCTCATTGTACTATTTCAAGTTTCAAAATAAAAAAAATAAATCTATAGGAGTATAGGGAGAAAAGGAGAACTAGGGGCACAGTGCATAAATATAATAAAACCTAACTTTTAATTAGCAATCTATAAATGCTTTTTGAAGATTGCAAAGACAAGGCCGTACCAAGGCCTGAGCAAATATCATAACAAATAAACTATGCAAACTATCAGGGGTATTGCTAGGATTGTAAAATACCTGAGGCACCCCTTGACACACCAGTTGGTGTGGCCTTACTGCACCAACAGTGCCACAGACAAATAAAAACCTAAAACACAATTTCAAAAGACTGAAACTCTTCTACTGAAATAACTTTTCTGCACATGGTCCATAGACCAAGACCATGATGTATAGTGATTGACGAACTTGTGACGGGACGTTTCGTGAACGCGAAGGTGCCCGCTGCAGTTCGCGGCGGGCCTCATTCATTTTAATGGCAGGCGAACATTAAAAACCTCCAGGTCATATTTGCAGCCACAAAATACTTACTAGCTGTGCACACATAGTCCCACAACATGGACACTGACATACCAGAAGTATTAAGTGAATCTGGGATCGACAACGACAAGCATTCTTTTTTTATATGTGAAATTTTGTCAATTCAGGTCAGGCCAGGCTATGAAGGGGGTGCAGGAGATGATCAGTGCCACAGTCAGGGCAGCGCAGTCCTGTGCCAGTGTCCCAGTGTGCCAACCTGTGCTTGAGCCCCTGACCCCTCCCTCTGCCCGGCCCTTACCCCCACCTATGCAGGGCTCCACTGCGGTGGTCCGGAGGTGCCAGTCCAGTGCTGATCCTCAGCCATGGTGCTGGCACTGCCTGCTGATTGGCTTCTCCACTGCTATCTCCCTCACTGACACCAGCACCGCGATAGAGAGCACTGACACCAGCACCGAGATAAAGAGCACTGACACCAGCACCGAGATAGAGAACACTGACACCAGCAACTCGCTGCGGGACCCAAAAATATGACACCGCTCAACCTCTTCAAGCAGGAGGGTACGGGCATATAGTGCGTGTGCTTTTTTTCTACAAGTGAGCCAAAGGTAGAAAAAAGGTCCGTGTTCTAGATTATATAAATCGTTTATATAGTTATGCATATACATGGTCTACTGGTCACATGTGTTGAATTCCTCAGAGATCCATGCCTCATTCATTTTTATAAATGTGAGGTAGTCAACACTGTCGTGAGCTAGGCGAGTGCGCTTATCGGTCACGATCCCCCCTGCTGCGCTGGACGTCCTTTCGGACAGGACACTGGATGAGGGGCAAGCCAACAGTTCCATTGCAAAGTGTGCAAGCTCTGGCCAGAGGTCAAGCCTGCCCACCCAGTAGTCCAGGGGTTCATCACTTCTCAGAGCATCCACATCGGCCGTTAACCCGATGTAGTCGGACACCTGTCGGTCTAGGCGTTCCCTGATGCTGGATCCGGATGACACCTGTCGATGGGTCGGCTGAAAGAATGGTCTCATATCAGAAGTGACCAACACATCTTCAAATCGCCCTCTTCTTGCAGGCGCTGTTGGATTGGTACCCGCAACTCTTTCTCTGGGAGAGGAAATTCCTCTGCCAGTGCACGCAAAAGCAGAATGCAGCATTTCTCCAAGCAAGGCCTGGAAGTGCTCCATTCTGACAGCCCTCTGTGATGGTGGTAACATTTACGCCATTTTTTGTTTGTACCGGGGGTCTAAGTACGTTGCCACCCAGTACTGGTCGTTGACCTTTATGCTTTTTATACGGGGGTCCCTCTTAAAACACTGGAGCATGAAGGCCCCCATTTGCACTAAACTGGAAGCGGTGTGGTGGCCTGGCTCCTGCTCATCATCCAGGATAATATCGTCCTCGTTCTCCTCCCCCCATCCACGGACAACAACAGGGATCCCAGAAAGGTTTAAAGCATGCTCTTCTTGCTCCTCCTCATCCGTCCCGGCACCATCCTCCTCTGACTCCTCTTCAGACTCCTGTTGTTGACTTGTCTCAGATAGCGTAGCCCCCCCTGGGAATTCATCCAGCATTGTGACTTCCTCATCTTCCTGCTCCAGTGAGGCACGGAATGTAGGACTGTAAGGAATGGAATGCAGGGCCGGGCATTACAGTGGTGACTTGCAAGGGGTTAACTGAGCATTCAGGAGAGCTGAACGGGAAGGGGATGGCTGGTGAGTTAATTTCTAGAGGAAGGGGAGGGGTGATATAAAGGTGGGGGCAGAGTCAGGGGGTCACTTGCAAAATTTGAACTGAAGGAGGCAGTTTTTTTCCACTGCTCCTCCACATACAGCATGGCAGACGTTGAGGAGATGTTGGACTCCCTGAGGAGGGCCACGGCGTTGAAGGGGGCAGCATGGCTGAAGAGGCAAGTAGGGGCACTGACAGAGGCGGAGGGGGGATCGCAGGACGGTGGGCGGCAGCAGTCCGTGCGAGGTCTCGGCCTCCGGCGCGACTTTACCCTGGGCCTTCTCCTCGGCCACCTCGTGTCACCCGGAGCCCGGGGAGGACAGATCAATCCTCCCAGCGAAGCAGACACAGCGGAACATAGTAGGCCTCAGGCGGTCCGAACGCCGCCAGTACAGATGGCGAAGGGGCAGGGCCTACCGGAAGGTCGGTCAGCGGTTGGCCATGACAAGGGAGGACAGCAGGCAAGTCACAGGGCGTCTCTCAGGTCCGATTTGCGCCGCCGGTCTGAGGTTGATGGTACACCGGCAAACAGACAGGACACATCGCCACCTGGGGACACGGCTGCCGTGGTACACTCACCCGGGGGGGCTGTCAGAATCGCCAGAACGGGATCGCGGCGAAAGGTCGGAAGGCGAAATCTCTGAGGAAGAGGAACCACAAGTGCCAGCGAGGGAGAGCAGCAGACCGGCTGTGGGAGACCTCCCAGTCAGCCTGGTGAGTCTAACAAACATTGTCTTTATCTAATGCACTGCAGGATTTGTTGGGGGTTGTCAGGGCGGGCACAGCTGAGTCTAGGGTGCATAGTGCAGGTAATAGAGGGAAGGCGGCGGACCAGCCTACCTCAGGGTGCACCCCTGACGCAGCTGGGCCCGCGGCGCAGATGTCAGACTCGTTTGAGGGGCTGCGGGCGCTGGTTGGAAAATTTGGGGGAGGTCAGGGTCAGCACAGACAGGTCGTGCCATGGACAGCATTGGTGGTGGGGACTCCCGAGAAGGGGCCCGGGGGTACCGGGGTGGAGGCGCCTGCTACGACATCAGAGGAGGGACAGGCAGGTGATAAGGTAAGTCCAGACGGCGTGACGGGAAAAAGGTGACAAGGAGCCAGTGGCGAGGGCAGATGTGGTGCGGATTGCTGATGCGGCGAGGTGTAAGGTATATGTATGCTTTGAGGGCCCGCTGGGAGCGCACTTGAAACAGGAGGTGCGTGAGAAGATTGGCAAGGGTGAGTACATTGAAATTTTCTCCCTTCTCCCGCTGGAGAAGTTTAATCTCGACAGGGTGAAACCAGATGGCTCCAAAAAGGACGATGAGGAAAAGCGCCGGTATCGGCTGATACCGCGCACTTTTGCGAATTGGCTCCAAGCATTCGTTATTTTGGCCAGCGTCATTGGGGAAAAGAACCCCGAGCATTGCTCTGCGTTATTTTGCTATATGGACGCCATTGGGGAGGCACACAGAGTGTATGGGGGGGTGGCCTGGCTTCGTTATGACGAGCAATATAGGCAGCGTAAGGCAGTCCGGTCCGAGTTGAGATGGGATCACAAGGACATCAGCCTCTGGCAGTTCAACGAGGGAGCCTGTAAGTTCGGGGGAACATGCAAGTTCAAGCACGAATGCTCGGGGTGTGGGGGAGCCCACATGCTATCCAGGTGCTTCAAGAGGGGAAAGCGGGCCAGCGACCCTGCTCACAAAAGGAAGGATGCCGGTGACAGTGGAAAGGATGCTTCCTTTTCTAAGTAAGTATCTGGATAGGGAGGTGCCGCGTTTGCTGGCCTCGGGTTTTAGGGACGGTTTCCGGATTCCGTGTTCATTGGCAGTTATACCGTCAGTGGTGAGGAATTTGAAATCGGCGTTATTACACCCGGGGGTGGTGGACGAGAAGCTGGGCAAGGAGGTGGCTATGGGGCACATGGGGGGTCCATTTGCGCAAAAGCCTTGGCCTGATTTGGTGGTCTCGCCGTTGGGAGTGGTTCCCAAGAAGGAGGCCGCCAAATTCCGCTTGATACACCACTTGTCCTTTCCGAAAGGGGGGTCGGTCAATGATTTCATTGATCCAGAGGCGTGCACAGTGTCGTACACGCCTTTTTACGCGGCGGTGCAATGGGTGAGGAAATATGGGCAGGGGGCACTTATGGCGAAGGCGTATATCGAAACGGCTTTTAGGCTGCTGCCGGTGCATCCGGACAGTTTTAAACTGTTGGAGTGTCATTGGCGGGATCAGTTCTACGTGGATAAGTGCCTGCCCATGGGTTGCTCGATAACGTGCACTTTCTTTGACACGTTTAGTTCCTTTTTGGAATGGGTGGTGAGGGATGTTTCGGGCCTGGAGTCAGTCATCCACTATCTGGATGACTTTCTGTGCGTTGGCCCACCTGCCTCCGCTGTGTGTGCGATTATTCTGTCCACGTTGCAGCACATCGCAGGCAGGTTTGGGGTCCCCTTGACTGTGGAAAAAACGGAGGGGCCAACGGAGGAACTGAGTTTCTTAGGGATCGTCATTGATTCCAGGGCAATGGAGTGTCAATTGCCCAGGGACAAGTTGGACGACTTGCAAAAGGAGATTAGGGAGATACAAGGGTGGCAAAAGGTTCAGTTGAGGACGTTACAGTCGCTGCTGGGCAAGCTTAATTTTGCTTGCAGGATCATCCCTATGGGGAGGGTATTTTGCCGACGGCTGTCGGCAGCTACGGCGGGGGTAAAAGTGCCTACCCACTTCATTCGCCTACGGCTGGAGCATAGGGAGGATTTGCATGTCTGGCATGAATTCTTGTCCGGCTATAACGGGAGGGCTATGTGGATGTCTGGCCCGGTGAGCAATTTTGACGTGGACTTGGCCACCGATGCAGCAGGCTCAACGGGTTACGGCGCATTTTTTCGGGGTAGGTGGAGTGCGGAACCTTGGCCTCGGGCATGGGTTGGAGCAGGGCTGCTGGGAAACTTGGTGTTACTTGAACTGTTCCTGGTGGTTGTAGCTCTGGAACTATGGGGTGAGGAGTTTAAGAACCTTAAACTCCGTATAAACTGTGATTACATGGGGGTTGTGCAGGTGGTCAACAGAATGTCGGCTTCCTCTCCTCCGGTCTTCCGGTTGTTGCGATAATTGGTTTTTAGGTGCTTACAGTTGAATATTTTTTTTTATGCTGTACATATCCAGGGGGTGGAGAACTCACTGGCAAACGCCCTGTCTCGTTTTCAGTGGGACAAGTTCAGGGAGTTGGCACCAGGAGCCGAGGAGACAGGGGCTCTTTGCCCGGCATGGATGTAAGAGCTGCCATTGGAATCGCCGCGGGATGGAACCCGGCAGTCAGTAAGCGAGTCTACCTGGTTGGCGTACTCAAAGGTCTGGAAGGAATGGTGGGAGTTGGTACAGGAGTCCGGGGTAAGTGATCAGGGATCTGATATGCGCCTGCTGGTACTGTATTGGGCGGCCAGGAACATGGAGAAGGGATTGTCAGCCGCGGCAATTGTAGGGGGCGTGGCTTTACGTCTGACGTCACTGAGTGGCTTTCCCGATGACAGGGAACAGCCGATCAGTGACAGGCAGTGTAGGAAGCACGGGGAGAGGTTTGTTTACACAGACCTCTCCCCGTTCTTCAGCTCTGTGACCCGATCGCGGGACATCAGCGGCGACCGGGTCCGCTGGCCCCACGGTCACGGAGCTCAGGACCGGGTCGCGAGCGCGCCGCCGGTGGCGCACGCGCGACCCACGGCTGGGCAATTAAAGGGCCACGTACAGGTACGTGGTTTTGCCCAGCTGTGCCATTCTGCCGACGTATATGTGCAGGAAGCGGTCCGGAAGTGGTTAAAGCTGATATGTGGGCGGTTGAGTACAGTTTGTACATCCAGGTACGAGACAATGTTGTTTACGGCTGCATTTTCATTGGCTTTTTATGGGGCGTTTAGGATCGGGGAGTTGGTCAGCCCTTCAAAGAATGTTGCGGGGGGGTTGTTGGATCAGGATGTGCAGTGGGCAAGGGATCAAGTGGGAATTTTGTTGCGCAGGTCCAAGACGGATCAGCAAGGCAGGGGTACGGTGGTGTCACTATTTGCGCTGCCGGGCTTGAGTGTTTGCCCGGTTACGGCGGTAGGGGAGTTTAAGAAGGTGAGGGTAGAGGGGGCAGGACCGTTTTTGCGGCATGCAGATGGGTCGTACCTCACTAGATTTCAATTTGTGGCAGTGTTCAGAAAATGTTTGGAGGCCTTAGGTTTGAATAGTAGGGAGTTCGCGTCTCACTCCTTCCGCATTGGGGCAGCCACGGAGGCTGCCAGGTGTGGGTTGGACGAGAAGGCAGTCCGGAGGATTGGGAGATGGGAATCAAGGAGATTTCGGACATACATCAGGCCACAGTTGGTGGTGGATTCGTTTATAAAAAATAAAAAAAAGAAGAGTGCCGTTGTATGATGTGGTTGTCTTTGTACATACGCCAGTTATGTTGTTTTTTTTCCATTCCAGATGAAGGTTATCCACGCCTTGTTTGGATCTTAGGGCACTCCTATGTGTGTTGGGGGGCCAAGAGAGGAGATGCGAGACCGAATGGCAGGCAACTGGGTATTTCCAGGAGGGAGGCCTGTATAAGATGGCTGGGCTTTCCGGGTTTGAAATGGGAAAGAGTGATGTGGGAGGTGGAGAGGTTTGCGCTGAGGGATAGGCCCCCGGACGTCTAGGTTATTCACGCTGGTGGGAATGATCTGGGGCTCAGGAAGGTCAGGGACATACTGGGAGACATAAAGGCGGACTTTATGAAGCTGCAGGCATGTTTCCCGAATACCATATTGGTCTGGTCCGACATAGTGGCCACAACGGTTTGGAGATGGGCAAGGTCGGTGGAGAGTATTAATAAGATGCGGATACGGGTAAACAAGGGGATTGGGAGGTTTGTGGTTAAGAATGGCGGGATCGTCATTAGGCACAGGGAACTGGAGATCAACATCGGCCTCTATTTGAGGTGTGATGGAGTTCACTTCTCCGATGTTGGGACGGATCTGTGGTCCTTGGGTCTTCAGGAGGGAATCCAAAAAGCTCTCCGGGTGTGGGGTGGCCCTCAAGGTTGAGGTAGTCTCCCTTTCAGGCTGTGGCGGTGTATGGTGATCTTTGACGGTGACAGTGAATCAGAGGTGATCTGAAAGGGCTCATAGTGTATCTGCCCCTCCGGGGGTATTCCTGAACGTTGGAGGGAATACTTGTTTGTTCACTGACGGAAAGTTGTCTCCGAGAGTTCCCAGTTGGAGGCCTGGTAAAAAGTTTAAAAGGGTACCGCAGTGATCTTGTTGCTTGGCAACACATGTCACCGTCAGAGATCACCAGATTGGGTTAGACATTTCTGTCATTGTTATGTATATGTTTATGTTTATGGTTATTTATATATATTTTTTTTTGGTTGGAGTGTATTTCATTGGTTAATAAATAGGCTGTTGTGGCCATTTTACTCCAAATAAGGTGTGGTCTCATCTTTTAAGTGGAAAGGTATAAGGGGAGGAGTTTAATGGTCATTAAGGTATTCAAGTAAAAAGGGACATTTAGGCTACACTGGTCATGCTCCTTGACAGCTTGATCAATGACACAAACCAATGCATGCTCCATTTAGAAGGCGTAAGGTACGATGTCACTGATGGCGCCATGGCTGCGACTGACCAGTTTGGTGATCTCATCAAATGGCCGCAGAAGTCTGCATGCGTCGCGCATGAGCAGCCACTGGTGTGGTGAAAAAAACCAAGCTCCCCAGAACCTGTTCTGCGCAGAGTTCGTACAGGTAGTCGTTAACTGCACGTTTCTGCTGGATCAGCCTATCAAGCATATACAAGGTTGAGTTCCAGTACGGGTAATCACAAATAAGACGTCTGACCGGCAGATTGTGTCGCCGCTGAATGTCAGCAAGGCAAGCCATGGCCGTGTAAGATCTTCTGAAATGGACCGAGATTTTCCTGGCCTGCCGCAAGATGTCCTGGACCCCAGGGTATTTGACAACGAATTGCTGCACGACTAAGTTTAAGATGTGTGCCATGCATGGCACATGTGTAATTTTGCCCTGTTTCAATGCACTCAGCAGATTGGCACCATTGCCGCACACCACTTTACCAACTGTCAAATTGAGCGGTGTTAGCCACTGATCTGCCTATGAACGCAAAGCTGAAAGGAGTGCAGGGTCAGTGCGGCTCTTGGCTTCCAGGCACAACAGACGCATCACAGCATGGCAACGTCTCACCTGGCATGTCGAATAGGTTCTGGGGATCTTGGGCGGTGCAGCGGAAGAGACGGTAGCAGCGGAAAAGGAGGAGTCAGCCGAGGAGGAGAGGGAGGATGGAGTAGGAGGAGGAGAAGAAGAGGCAGGCCTGCATGCAATCCGTGGCGGTAAACCCAAATCTACATGGGTGCCACGTGTTACATGCTTGACGGCTGTCAGAAGGTTCACCCAGTGGGCAGTAAAGTTTTATACCTTCCCTGCCCGTGTTTGCTAGACCACGTGTCTGTGGTCAGATGTATCTTGGCACCGACACTGTGTGCCAGAGTTACATTCACTTGCCGCTGAACATGGCCATATAGCTCTGGGATGCTCTTCTGTGAGAATTGTGGTGTTCCAATGGCCACAAATTTTCGAAAGGCCTCCGAGTCCACCAGTTTATATGGCAGTAGTTGGCGGGCTATCAGTTCTGACAAAACATCGGTCAACCGTCGGGCAAGAGGGTTATCCGGAGTCATCCTTTTTTTTACACTCGAACATTTGGCCCACGGAAGCCTGCCTTTTTCCAGAAAAACGTGAGGACGGCATGATGGAAGGTGGAGTGGAGGACAATTCTGAGGAGAGAGGAGAAGAAGTAGAAGAGGCTGGATGGTGAGAGCCTGAAATGTGGCTTTGTGGGTTCTGACGGCGTTGCTCCCACTGGGCTCGTGATGGCAGTTCATGTGCCTTCTTAAGGCGGTCATCCCTAGGTGAGTGTTGGGCTTACCGCGACTTATGCATTGACTGCAAAGGCTGCAGATGGCAACACTATTGTCAGCAGCGGACACGTTAAAAAAAGCACACACTGCAGAGCCATGTGCCCGTGTCCTGGGAGCGCCAGATGTGACCGTACATGGTTGATGGCTCGCTCCTGATACATTAGCAGTCTGGTTTGTCCCTCCTGTTCAATGTAAGTTCCGCCTGCTTCTCCACCCTATCTGCTGGTCCATCTCTTCCTCTGAACTCCCCCCCTCTTCCTCTCTTGTGGGCACCCACGTGACGTCCCTAGACACGTCATCATCAATGTCACCTTCCCCACCACTATAATTAGAGATCTCGGAGTGGCAGCAACACCGGGGACCAACCTCCTTGGGGTGATCTGGGTACTGTCGTCAGACTGCTGAGTGGCGGTTGTTGCTACCGCCTCTTCCTGATCCAATGCCAAGAATGGCTGCGCATTGGAAATGCCTTGTGATGGATCGGAAAATAATTTATGTGACTTAAGCGGAGGGTATATGGTGGTGGTGGTGTTGGTGGTAGTGTCTTTGGGGGTGCACACAGCAGAGAGTGAAGAGGGTGCAGATAGAGGATGAGGAGGGTGCAGAAGAGTAAGGCTGAGTGAGCCACTCAACCAAGTCTGGTGCTTCCTTTGACGTAATCAAACGCACCTTCTTCAAATTCCCACTTTGGCTTAAGCCTGGTGCTCCTGCCCTTCCCCTTCCACCCCTGCGGAAGGGCCTGCCTCTTCCTCTGCCTGTCATTTTTTAAATGACCATGTGACAAAAGTCTCTAGAGAAGTGCCGTATATGTGGAAGAAGGTATATAACACCCTGCTTCAATCTGTCGTTTTGGGGGGCCACTAGTCTATCACACCAGTTATAATACTTTTTTCTAATTGCATTTGTCACTCTTTGTAGTATCGCTGCAAAACCGCTCAGCAGTCACAATGCTGCACAGTAGAAATGCACTATACTATGCTTTCTATATTTGAAAGTATTTTATATGTGTATTACACCCTTATATACTGCACACCAAATAGTACACCTATACCAGTCCTTAAAAGGATATTTGTGGACCTATATTCGTTAGCGATTTGTGTCGCTACAATCTGTCCCTGCGACACACAGCAACCTCTCCCTACACTGACAAAAGAGCTGCAGAACCGCTCAGCAGTCACAATGCTGCACAGTAGAAATGCACTATAATATACTTTCTATATTTGAAAGTATATTTTAAGTGTATTACACCCCCTATATACTGTACACCTATACCAGTCCTTAAAAGGACTTTTGTGGACCTAATAGCTAGTGATTACAGACTGTCCCTGCTCCAAACAGCAACCTCTCTCCCTACACTGACAAAAGACAGACTGTAAAATGGCAGCCAGATCAGGTCTATTTATAAAGGTAGGGGGTATGTTCATGTGTCTCAATTTTCTGTCCTGTACCCCATGATGGATGTGTCATGGGTCAAAGTTCTTCGCAATGTAAAAGAATATGGCCGCCGCGAACAGCGCCATATGTCCGCCGGTTTGGTGAATCGCAAACCGACCGCCGGGCAAACCGCAAGGCCATCTCTAATTATTCACACAGAATTGGAATCGGTCGATCATTTTTCGACCATTTCAAATTCCAATCGTGATAAAAAGTTGGAATTCATTAGGAAATTAAGAAAAACAAAATTTAACGAAAGTAAAATGAAAATTTTTTCCATTTTGCACATGTCTAATTAGGGATGGAGATCTGTTGTTCGAGCAGAAACAAGTGACAAAACACTTTGTAAAGTGTCATGTTTTCAGGCGTTTCTATTAAAAATGCTTGTAATCTTCCAAAAAGAAGTTCATGTACTTTTTTGAGTGACAGGCGTTTTCCTTCAGGCGACAGAACGCTCATATGTGAACAGGGGCTATTGAAATTAATCTGATTTGGCTTGTTGGGCGTTCTTGAGCTTTACAGCTGAGAAATTTTAAAGCTGAAAATCGCTCAGGTGTGAAGGGGACCTGAGACTTGGTTCACACCTGTGCATTTTGGGTGTGGTGTGGTAAAAAAAGTCCTGCTTAAAGCGTGAGTAAACCCTTCGATTTAACAGTCTAAAAAAAAAAGGCATGCCGTGAATGCTAACTGCACATTGGCTGTGCTCTCAACCAAACAGTCAAACCATCAAATGGCTGGTGTCATAACGGGTCACATGTGCAGCACTGTGGCAGTTGAAGATTAAACAGAGGCAAAGATGGCAGCTTCCTTGGCTGAAAACGATAGGGGGGTTTACTTCCACTTTAATGCATCTTTAGGCCCATACACACGATCAGACTTTTTGACAACCAACATGCAAATTAGCTGTTTTGGACCAACATCCGACCGTGTGTACGCTCCATCGGACCAACTTTTTCCAGGTTTCATCGGACTTTTGTTGGCTGTGCGAACGGACCAACTTTCTGCCAACAAAAGTCCGATGGACCAAAGTCTGACCGTGTGTACACAAAACCAACAGACTTTTGTACAAACCAATGCAGAACCAATGCAAACGATCAGACAACAATACAGAAGTGGACCAAAGGTGGCGGTAAAGAGCAGAAAAACCAAGTGATTTGTTGAAAGTTGGCTGAAAAAGTCCTGCCGTGTGTATGCAATACCAACTTGGGGCTGTTAGGTGTGACCTGCCAAGGGGCCACTGATACCAGTTTCATATTGCCGTTCCCAATCTTTATCAAGCTTATATATATATATATATACACGGAAGTGAAAATACAGAACAACAGATATCCGTATCAGCTCCGAGCCTGAAGACCCGATCTGCTGTCTAAAATGTTTTATTGCATATATATATATGGGCTACGCCCGCTGACAAAAAGACTGTTGGCACACAGCTCCATATAAGGTAATACAGAACATCACGAGATGTGACTTATTTGTCATGTAGCATGACTAACCATAACCGCAAGAACAAAAGAACATTCTGATGAAAGTTTTCCTTTAGAACATATTGAGAAAGTACATGTTGAGAAAATGTTCATCACAGATACAAACAACCATAAAGGGTACCTCTAACTTACGATTTATATATTCAGCTAAACCTGATCTTCTCATTTCCCCCTTTGACATCATCCTTCTCCCAAATCTGGGTCCTCACAAGTGGGTTCTAGCTAGTACTTCCTCAGGTACTATCCCTGACCGCGAGTTGTCAGAGGAGAACTGAGTTCTCATCCCCCAGTTCCATACCAGCATCCCAGAAGCGAAGAGAATCAAAGAGGAGGACGATGTCAACCCATTTACAATTCCGTGGAGAACCTTCTCTTTAGTCTTCTGACTTTTTTTCATTCTAGCATATATGCAACAATTAATAATTGTCATTATAGCAAAAGCAAGTATGAGTATCAATTTAGGACTAAATATCAAAGTGAATATTTTAGTTGCAGTAGGAGACCATCCACTGAAAACATCATACCAGTGGTGGGTGGTCTCTTCCTTGATTTGTGAAGACAGATGAATAAGCTTTCCCTTATCAATAATTGCGGATAATAGGTTGTTCTGAAGGGTATGTTCATGTGTCTCTATGTGTTTCCTAAGTATTCCAGATTCTTTTAAAACCTGTAATAGGGGTTCTAATGATATTACAAAAGGTGTGGTGTCAGTAAGGTTATCTACTGCCCACTCCCTATTAAATGTTTTATCAGCATCTGATTCAAAAAGAAAAGTATCATTTAACCATTTAAATACTTTAACATTTTCTATACATCCTGCAAAAGGAGCTGTTCTATTTAAACTCCCCATGGTGTTGTTATCATTAGTTATCAAACAAATATGTTGTGGTCCTATTTCCATGAATCGATTCCCTATGTGTACGGGCATTCTTTGGAACTTACATATATTGGACTGGTGCTTTAACAGGCAAGGTTCATAGACTGGTGAACTTCTTCCACAAACCATTCCTTTGTTAGTTTCGGTACACAGACTCAGATCATGAGTTCTGTTCTGTGTATCTACATAATGCCCATAAATCTCGGGATACCAAAATTCAGACGGATCTTCCCCTACTAGGAGTGGCATTACTATCAGTTTACACATTACCTCTATGCCCTCCACCATATATATATGTTAAACCTCCCAACACACCATTGTTCCTTACATTCTACTTGTCTGCCCGTTACCTCGAACCAGGTGTTTTCTAAGTCTAGACCCTTAAAATACTTGAGCCATGTATGGTAATTCCCTAACTGTAACTCTTCCCTTGCCCTATTTACTTGTATGTGATAGGATAGTGTAGAGAAAGCACACTGAGTGAGATCTATAAATTTCTGATCTCTTCTCCATAGCTCCAAGCTGGCTATCACCGTGTGATTAACCATAGCATTAAGGTATTTAGTTAACTGTACCTGACTAATTTGTGTTTCAAATGTTGTAGGTAACCATTGACTTGTGATTGTCAGTCCATCAGCTATGTGCCCCCCTGCATGTTTCCATTTATTTTGTATCATTTCCATTTGAATCCCATCCATTACTCCCATTCCTGTTCCTGTTGCTCCCAAAACGGTGTCATACCATTCTCGTTTGTATCTACAATCTAGTAACTTAGGGAAAGTAACGTTAAATTTTACTTTGGTTTTCTGTTGTGATATGGAAATGTTTAAACAGGACTTGGGGACAGGGGTTAATACTGAGGACTTGAAAACCAGAGGTGGGGTGTCTTCTATCTTTATACTAAATCCATAATGTTCCCACTGTATATACCCACCTGCTGTGTTATTCGATTTTACGAAAAACCATGATGCGCAAATGTAGGTTGCTGATTGATTTGTGACTATGGGTCATATTAGATTGAATGGTTCAGCTCCGCTTACTGGCCTAATACCTGTTCCCTTTGTTTTCTTTTTATATTCCTCAGAATGTGGGTTACGGAGTACTGCCTGAGTTTTATCAAAAAATTCTTTCCATGTTTCTAATGGACCTAATTTATGACACTTATGGGGTGTGTAGTTATAAGGCCATGGTAAATTTTCCCTCCAATGGAAAGTTATGTTTACCAGTGCCGGTGGTCTGGCTTTTACAAATACTACGGGTGTAGGTGGGTAATAGTCATTATCTTTTACATAAAAGGGGCTCTCATGTCCTGATACAACAATACTTCCTACAGTATACAATCGTGTCCCATCCTTAGGCCCAAAGCCTACCCATGTTAGGTCTGTATTGTTCTCATGAGTTGTCACATCTATACCAGGAGTGAAAGCATAAATACATCCTAAAAGACATTCTAGTACTGTTATTATAGCTAAAAAGTTTATTATTCTGTGGCTTGTTCCGGACTTTTTCTACAATGTGATGCGTGGATCCAAGTGGTCTTTCCTTCCAATTTTACTGAGGTTGGGGTGCTCAACAGCACTTAGTATGGTCCTTCAAACCGTGGTTCCAAAGTCTTTCTAGTATGTTTCTTTACATAGACCCAATCTCCAAGATTTAATAAGTGAGTACCTGCTACAAAGTCAGGATCTGGAAGGGAAGAATACACATCTCTGTGGATCTTGGTTAGATACTGTTGTAATTGTATCACATATGCAGTCAAGCTTATCACATTGTAATTGCATACTCTGTGGAAAATATAAACCTAACCTAGGCGCACTTCCAAAAAGTATCTCACAGGGAGACAGTCCTGTCCTCCCTGTGGGAGTGTATCGGATGGAAGACAGAGCCAAAGGTAAAACATTCTGGCCATGGCTTCCCCAATTCTGCCTTCTATATTTTTAATTTTATTGTTCCATTTACTCTTTCTACTGACCCTGAACTTTTAGGATGATAAGGGGTGTGAAAACTTTGCTGGACCCCTAACATTGCCCTCACATTGTGCATGATTTCTCCTATGAAATGTGTTCCCTTAATTTAATTCTATGGTTTCAGGAAGACCAAACCTAGGTATTAACTCAGTGATCAGTTTCTTTGCTGTAGCCTTTGCTGTGGCTGATTTGACAGGGTAACTTTCGGCCTAAAGCGGAAAACAGATCGATACACGCGAGAACAAACTCAAAAGGGCCGCTCTTAGGCATTTGTATGTAATCAATTTGCAGTCTCTGAAAGGGGGGTGTTTTAACTTTCTGTCCTGGGCTATTCAGGAGACAGATTTGGCAGGCTGCACAGTAGTTCCTAGCAATGCTACTGAAGCCAGGGGCGAGCCATCTCTGGCTCACAATCCTATACATAGAATTGGAGCTGATATGCGTGGGAAGGTGAACTGCTGCCGCCATTGCCGGGTACAGAGAAGCTGGTAGACAAATCTTGTCCCCCCCTCTCCATACTTGGTCAGGGTCTGGCGCTGCTCCCATTTTTGCCCACCTATCCTTTTCGCTCACCTCTGCTTGTTCCTGTAACTTACTCAGCTTCTGCCATGTTGGTTCTGGGATACTTACCTGTACTGCTGCTGCGGTCCCAGAGCTTATTTCCCTTAGAGCTGCTTGTTTTGCAGTTAAATCTGCAAATGTATTTCCTTTTGCTTCAATTGTTTTTGCATTCGTGTGTGCCGCTATCTTCATTATGGCCACCTTTTTGACTTTTTGTAGGTTATCTAAGACTCTTTTTATTCCTTCCTTTGCCTTACTGGTGTACCTGCTGCTGTCAGATACCAGCAAACATGATCAGATACACCCTCAAATTGAAGGGTACAATTTTGTGGTTGCAACTTCCCTTTTTACTACGCCCTTTCTGCTCTGTGATATTCAGTGACAGAGAGAGAAAAAAAAAACTTCCTCTTTGTACATTTGTATTTTTCTCATTAACCCCTAACAACCCTTTGTTGCTAAAACTTGTAAAAGATTGAGGGTACTGTCTACACATATTTTTCTCATTGGGGCAACATAACAATAAATCATTCACATATGGTAAAATGCAAACCATAATTGACATTATTCCGCTAGTGGCACAGAAAAGAAAGCATTTAGCTAAATCTATCACTGTGAAACACATGCTATTTGATTTGATTTCTTTCTGGGTACAGAGGAGTATTTGCGGGCGATTTTACTTCCCTCAGGGCTCTACTTTTAAACATTGGATCAAATTACACATTTCTATATTTTTCCAGTTTGTCACCTATAGTTTAAGGCAACAGTACCATCCCATCCGGATGATATGAAACATATATAAACCATATAAAACATATTTAGACATATTTAACATATAAGACATGAACTCCAACACTTTCTGCTTTGCTGTCTTTTCTTTCTCATAACTTATTCTCTTTCTACAATATCGCTTAATATGTCCAACCTTATTGCAGTAATAACAGGTAAAGTTTTTACGAGGGAAAGTTATGTCTGAATTGGTGACAGCATTAACTCCATGATGCCTTCTTCCCTTTATTTCTGAGTCTAAGTCTGCTGCTCCCTTTCTATCTTGAATTTCCGACAGATCTTTCTCTCCATCTCTAGCCCCCTCTTTCCCATTTTGTTTCTGATTTCCTGTGGTATGATATAGGAACATACCCCTGTTCCTTGACGGGGTTTGGTTTGCTTCTGGCCCATTCTAAACCCGTGCCTAGGTAGCTTATTGGAAAACTGGCAATATGCCCCAAAACTATGGCCAGATCTTCAGACTGACCTCCTTTGAGGACCCTACACCAGTTCCTCGTTGCCTTCCTCCTAGGGTGCTAGAATACCGAATATCTCTCCTGGATATTCCTGAAACCGAATAACTTTATATGCTAGCCAACTGACAAATATTATGACCAGACTGACGGCTACAACATACACAAGCATTCCTTCTGAAACTGCCTTTTGCGTGGCCAGATCCTCAATTAGACCTCCGGGCTTTTTGGAGATCTAGTGGATGGTCTTACTCCCTCCCTCCCCCGTATCTGGGATCCCTCTCATACTCTAGTACACTCTTCCTTCGTTTATGGAGCAGCCAGGGCTTATACTTTCAACCCGTCCTATGGTTTATGAGTCAGATGTGAGGTTACACAATCTCCTTTTAACTCATACCATCCCTTAACTGACAAGGCTCATTCCCTTGCTCCACAGACAGACAAACGGACAATTTAACAATTAATACATAGTTACAGCAATATGAACCGAATGTGTATTAGTTCTAAACCCACCGCTTACGGAAGCTGGTACACAATTCCTGGAGATCAATAGCGGACGGAACAGATAGGCATAAATCGGGGAAGTGCAGAGCATTTAAGAAAAAATAAAGCTTTTTTCTTACCTGCGCAGTTTTGCTCTGTAGTTCCCAGAATGCCCGTCCTTTTTGTTCCGTCAACTTTGTTCGTCCTCTTCCTGTAGCATCATTGGTGAGTCGCTGTTCGAGCGCCAGATTATGTTAGGTGTGACCTGCCAAGGGGCCACTGATACCAGTTTCATATTGCCGTTCCCAATCTTTATCAAGCTTATATATATATATATATATATATATATATATATATACACGGAAGTGAAAATACAGAACAACAGATATCCGTATCAGCTCCGAGCCTGAAGACCCGATCTGCTGTCTAAAATGTTTTATTGCATATATATATATGGGCTACGCCCGCTGACAAAAAGACTGTTGGCACACAGCTCCATATAAGGTAATACAGAATATGACGAGATGTGACTTATTTGCCATGTAGCATGACTAACCATAACCGCAAGAACAAAAGAACATTCTGATGAAAGTTTTCCTTTAGAACATATTGAGAAAGTACATGTTGAGAAAATGTTCATCACAGATACAAACAACCATAAAGGGTACCTCTAACTTACGATTTATATATTCAGCTAAACCTGATCTTCTCAGGGCCAACGCCCTTTGGACAAAAATCCACAGGAAAGTTGGTCCACGGTCCGATCGTGTGTATGAGGCTTTAGATGCACTTTCATTAAAACATGTTATATAGAGTTCAATGATAATGCACCTAAAACGCAGTGCACAGTTTTGAACCAAATGTAGTCTACCACAGCCAGGTGTTTTGCTTTGTGGTAAGTGCCCTCCCAGTACCCCTTCACACTGGTGTGACTTGTGATGGGAATTGACAGGCCCAAATTGAATGACAAGTCGCACCCCATTGTCGGCAATGGAACTGTTAAAATCTGTACAAAGCCGACTTTGCTGTGCCGCACCGATTTAATAAGGAGCCAAGTCGCACTTGAAGCTGCACTAACATGCGGCTTTGAAATTGTGCGATTTCAAGTGAAGTCGCACTATTTCAAAGTAAAATTCCTGAGCTATATGCTAGAGGACCTTTCATTTCCCTGTTTCTGACAGTACTTATTCCATCTAGGGCAGTGATGGCGAAAAGTAGTACCAAGTCATCTGGGGTGCCAACGTTCGCCATCACTGATCTAGGTTAATAGAACAGTTTATGGTAACTATACAATCATAACTCAGCAATTTACATTCATTATTTAGCCATTTGTCATCCTAACTGGAAAGACCATAAATACATGTGCATAGCTCCCAACTGTCCCTGATTTTGAGGGACTCTCTGATTTGGAGCAATGTACCTCTGTCCCTCCCTCCTTATTTGTCCCTCATTTTGGTCTGATCTATATAGTTGTATATAAAATGCACTTTTTATCTTTCAAAAAGTGTTTCCAGTGCTAAACCTTTCATCCAATTTCTAAATTGCTGCATTTGTAAATTTTAAAAGCCAATATAAACGAATAGTAGTAATAAAAAAAAAAAAAAAAACACTTGTGGATTTAATTAACTTTTTTTGGTTAATTCTCCTTTAAGGGAGTGTGGCAGGGGATGTTGGGAGGTATGCATGTGGGAGAATGTAGAGCCAGTCACTTGGTCCTTTATATCTAAGAGCAAACTCCCCCATGCGACAGTAAGGCCTTTTGAACATTGATGCAAGCATAAGGCAGTTTTTTTTTTTTGTACTGTTAATGCAGCCCACTATTTTTAATGTGCCTGTACATAAAGGTGTGGAAACGTGCTGCATATAGATCCGTAAGATTTTTTTACAAAATTTGCATTGCTGGACAGTATTTTATATGCATGTATGACACATCCCAACAAAAGCTAGAATAATTGTTATGCATTTGTGTGTGAAAACGCTCTAATACATGCATTTACTTCACTGCGCATCCTTGCCTTTATGCAGCAATTTTCGAATTATGCATGAGTACTGTTTGCAAGTACCCTAAAAGTGGGGGACAAAAGAAAAGGTTATTGTAAATAGTTTTGGGAAATGTGCCAATTCTCTCTATTCCTAAAAATTCAAGTGTTTGGGGAAGATGGAGATTTAAAGACATACTTAGGCACCTTATGGTTCTTTCTATGAAATTCTATCCTTATTTATTTGTGTGTCAGAAATAAGGGGTATAGGGGAAAGGGAGGCCGATCAATACGCAAGGTATCACCATTCACCACACATCCTTAAAGGGGAGTTCCAGGCATTTTAAAAGTCAGCAGCTACAAAAAGTGTAGTTGCTGACTTTTAATAAACAGACACTTACCTGTTCCACGGTCCAGCGATGCGGCCGAACGTGGTGTCGCTCCTCTCCCCCTCCTCTTCGCCGGCGCCTCCATTGCCACTCAGGGCACCTGGCCGTGACAGCTTTCGTCTTCACGGCCGGGCACGCACGGCGCATGCGCGAGTCGCGCTGCGCTCCCGGAGTGGATAGGCGATCTCCTGGGACCGGTCACGTGTCCCAGGAGATCGCCTAGAGGGAGGAGTCGCCTAGGCCGTTCCTGGGTGGAAGGAGGAAGTGGGACAGGAAGTCCCCCTCCTAATGAAGCCCCCACCCCCCCCAAAAGAATTACATGGCAAATGTGGCATGTAAGGGGGTGAGGAGTGCTTAAAGCGAAAGTTCCATTTTTGGGTGGAACTCCGATTTAACGGTAAAAAGCATTCACACTCTAATTTCCCACCGGTGTCACCAGATGTCAAGGATGCATGCTCACAGCAACTCGCTAACCTAGGGATGCACCTTATTTGGGGGGCTTACTTTGAGAGGGTAAAACTAGATGTCATACAGTTGTCACAGCCTGCTATAGCACAGGCAACCACAGGAGGATCTCACCCAAAGTCTAGCCGGCTGGACATTCACAAGTAGATGAAGGCTGTGAAGCAACCAGGTGATTTCCACACACTTCTGAGATTCTTCAAGCTAGAATCCTTGCATTATCCCTTCTCCCACTGGCACATGCACCCATGTGCACCAAACACATGACCTGCAGTTTGTCAGCTGAATAGTATTCTAGGCAACTAGATTTCTGTCTATCAGGTCTGGTAGCTTACACATGCACACTAATCTACATGCAATTTGCATCTACATGGTGCAGCAACAACAAATGTATGCTGAGAATACAGTAACAAAATTCACCAATCTTTCTAGAAGTATGAATTCTTAGCTTAGTACACTGAGCCTAGGTTCACACTGTAGCGATGTGGGAACCAGCGCAAATGCGAACCGCTGCAGGTGTCAATACAATGTTAATGACATCCCCACATCTGTTCACAGATCGCAGTGCAAACTGTGGAGTCAGACAGGAATTCGATCCGATTCCAGTGCTGGGGAAAAAAGTCTCTGCACCTTTTTATTTTTTTCTAATCCAATTCGAGTTCAGCCATACAACTGTATGGCTGAACTCAAATCGCAAAGACATTGCATGTGATCGGCACCTGCGGTGTGTGTGCGAATCACATGCGATAACTGGCGTCACTAGGGTTGGTGCCGGAAAAATTGGTGTCACCCACCCTCCACCAACTATAGTCCCCCCTCTGTACAGACCCCCCCTCTGTCATTATAGACTTCCACCCTCAGTAAAGACCCCACTCCGTCTGTATAGACCCCCTTTCCTCAGTATAGGCCCCCCTCAGTATAGACACACCTCTCCCCTCCCATAGCGCCCCCCCCTGCACATGTCAATCTACTGTACATATACGGTAGTAAAGTGTACAGACCTCAGAACAGCACGGACAGGTAGGCCCCTTTCACACTGGGGCGTTTTTCAGGCGATACAGCGCTAAAAATAGCGCCTGTACAGCGCCTGAAAAAATCCGGCCCCGTTCACTCCAGTGTGAAAGCCGGCGGGCTTTCACACTGGAGCAGTGCGCTACCAGGGCGGTCAAAAAAGTCCCGCTAGCAGCATCTTTGGAGCGGTATAGGAGCGGTGTATTCACCGCTCCTACCCATTGATTTCAATGGGACACCGCGGTAATACCGCCGCAAAGCGCTGATACGGCGCCGCTTTGCGGGGGATTTTAACCCTTTTTCGGCTGCTAGCAGGGGTTAAAATTTCAATGGGACACCGCGGTAATACCGCGGCAATACCGCCGCAAAGCACCACTACGGCGCCGCTTTGCGGGGGATTTTAACCCTTTTTTTACTACTAGCGGGGGTTAAAACCGCACCACTACCGAATCCCGCAGCTATAGCGCTGCTTTACAGTTGCCGCGGCTCCCGCCCCAGTGTGAAAGGAGACGTACACACAGCAGTGTGTGTCTCTCTGGCTCCTCCTGTGTGGATGTAAATGAAAAGGAGGGGTAGGCGGCTTGGGTCCGCTCCGCTAAGGGACACAGCCGAGAAGTGCAGATCAGTGTAGGGCAGCGGGCGGTGTTAGCAGTACCGCTACTCACAGGTGTCACCCGGGTGTGGCCCACTAGGGTGCCCACGTGTCCCGGATTGCCCGGGACAGTCCCGCAATTAGCAGGTCTGTCCCAGGTCCCGGGCACCCTCAGTCCGGGACCATACAGTGTCCCGGAATTGCCCTGGGCCGATCTAATGCCCCCTAAAATAGCCTTTGCATCGTCTCTGTCTCTCTCTGTCTCAGCCTGTGGTGGACCCCTAGCTGGCAGAGACCCTTTTTTACTTTATTCACCACCGCTGCTGGCTCAGCAGCCCAAACTGGTTGCTACCTGCCGCCCGCTTGGCGTGTAGCAACCAGTGATGTCATGAGCAGGAGAGAGGCAGAGACCCAGAATTCACAGCGGAGGAGATTTAACTTCCTCCTCCGCGCCTACAGTTTAGCTCCACCCACCTTCTCTCTGTATGATCTGGACGCCACAGCCAGGCAGCAGAAGAAACATCTGAGACAGACTGCAGTGCACAAACAAAACGGAGAGATGGTAAAAAGGCAAGTAAATGCTAAACACTCACCAACATGACAGATCCATTGGGGGTTAAAATTCTGTCAACTTTCCCTCAGCAGCCAGAGTTCTGTGCTATCAGCACTTCACAGAAACTCAGCCTGGAGTGAGCAAGCCTCTCAGTGCACTGTGCAGAGGAAGGTCGGCAGATAAGGGTCGGCAGGGGAAGACACTGACAGATGGGACAGATGGGATTACACCCTGGATGGAAGGAGGACACATCCTTAGATATCAGGGCAGGGTTCATGCTGGGACTTGAAATCCTACTACAGGTCCAGCATGAACCCCTCAGAGCTGAAGATGTTTCCCTCATCACTGCACACATGATAAGTCCTCACACCCGGCCCTTCTGTCCAGCTGCTCACTATCTCTTCTCTCCCACTACTTGTGTGCCTCTCACTACACCTGCCCCCCCTCCTCCTTCATCCTCAGCCTTTCATGTTCTGCCACCTTTTCACCTACTGGTCTTTTTAACCCCTCAGTATGCCAAGCAATCCTCTCAGCAGTGGCCCATCTCTCATCTGCAACTATCAGCCTCAAAATCTTGCCAGCATTCCATTATTTGCTCCTTCAACATGACATATTTTTTTTTTCTCCACTGCAGCGGTGTAACCACAGGGGTCGCCATTGCAACCCCACCTCATACTTCAGGGGGCCCATGCAGCTTCCCTCTAAACCTGTATAGGAGGGGCGGCATATAGAGGAACTGATGCCCTCCATGTTCTTCTTGCAGCCACTGAATGCCTGCAGGTGGCAAAGGAGGAAAAGCAGGCATTCAGTGGCTGCAAGAAGAACATGAAGGGCATCAGTTCCCCTATATGCCGCCCCTCCTATCCAGTTTACTTCTCCGGTCCCCCCCGTGCTGTTTTTCGGTCCCTCCGTGCTGTTCTCCGGTCCCCCCCGTGCTGTTCTCCGGTCCCCGTCCCCCCCGTGCTGTTCTCCGGTCCCCGTCCCCCCGTGCTGTTCTCCGGTCCCCGTCCCCCCCATACTGTTCTCCGGTCCCCGTCCCCCCGTACTGTTCTCCGGTCCCCCCGTACTGTTCTCCCGTCCCCGTCCCCCCCGTACTGTTCTCCGGTCCCCGTCCCCCCGTGCTGTTCTCCGGTCCCCGTCCCCCCGTGCTGTTCCCCGGTCCCCGTCCCCCCGTGCTGTTCTCCGGTCCCCGTCCCCCCGTGCTGTTCTCCGGTCCCCGTCCCCCCGTGCTGTTCTCCGCCCCCCCCCCCGTGCTGTTCTCCGCTCCCCTCTTGTGCTGATCTCTGATCTGAGGTCTGCTGTTAAGCTTATATTATTATGTATATAGATGGACTGAGGAGGGGGACAGGGACAGTGATCAGGAAAAAAGTGCCCCCCCCCAGCACATTTCTGACCTCCACCTCTCTACTAGCACAAGTGGAAGGGGAGGAGGTCAGTACTGAGGGAGGGGGGTCTGTACTTAGTGGAGAGGGGGGTCTGTACTGAGGGAGGGGGGGGGTCTGTACTTAATGTAATAATAGAAATACATTTCAAGCATGGTGCTGGGATAAGTGCTAAAACCAGCCATTTACCCAACAAATCACTCGCCGACAAAAAAACGTCAACCCGGAGACTACATTCAACACAACCCCCCCCCCCCCCCCCCGGTCCTAGGCAAAATTGTCCCTGAATGGCAGTTTGGAAATGTGGTCACCCTATGGCCCGCACCCCCCACCCACCCTAGCGACGCCACTGCATGCAATGTCTGAGATAGCTATAGTGTGAATGTGGGCTGAAGACACTAATTCAATCATTATTCCTAGGTGGGCTGTTTATAGAAATATGTAAAAGTAAAATTACATAAATACAAGAAAAAGGACAGAAAATGTGGCTTATGGATATAAAATAAGAGTAGGAAAACCGAAACTTTACTACTTCGGCAGTATTGTTTTAGCCTGTTGGTGGGAAAATGCTAGAAATTGGTAATTGTGTATTTGAATATATTTTCCCAGATGAATATAATGTATGACCAATAAAAAGAAATGTAGCGGTGATAAGAATAAAACTCGATTCACATCTATGCATGTTGCTTTTGAGCGTTTTTGCAGTGCTTTTTGCGGTGCTTGCTGCGTTTTTGGTCATGCGTTTTTACCGTGATTTTGCTGCGATTTTGCTGTGTTTTGCGTTTTTTTTTATTTTAATTTACACTGCGGTTGCTTAGCAACCAGCTATATACAGTGTACAAAAATAAAACTAAAAACAAAAAAAACTCAAAATCGCGGCAAAATCGCGGTAAAAACATGGTAAAAACGCGGTACTTGCGTTTTGGATGCGGGTCCATTGACTTCTATTAGGCTCGAGTTTTTTGATGCATTTTGCATTTTGCAGAAATGCAGGGACATTTTTTAACATGGGTTCCTATGGAACATGTTCACATCAATGCATTTTTGTGCCTCTGCGTTTTTGGAAAGGGTCGGGGACTTTTTTTCATGCAAAATGTAGCGTTTTGCATGTAATAGAAGTCAATAGACCCGCATCCAAAACGCAAGTACCGCGTTTTTGCCGCAATTTGCGTTTTTTTTTTACACTGTAAAAAAGGTAGGCCACAGCTAAGCATCCACAGTGTAAAAAAATAAATTTTTAAAAAATAAATAAAAAAAAAAACGCAAAACGCAGAAAAAACACATGTCCAAAAACACGGCAAGTACCGCAAAAAGCACTGCAAAAACGCTCTAAAGCATAATGCATAGATGGGAATCGAGCCTTAGGCTCGATTCACACTAGCGCGTTTTTTGATGCATTTTGCATTTTGCAGAAATGCAGGTAAATTTTTGTAACGTGGGTTCCTATGGAACATGTTCACATCAATGCATTTTTGTGCCTCTGCGTTTTTGGAAAGGGCCTGGGACTTTTTTTCATGCAAAATGCAGCGGTTTGCATGTAATAGAAGTCAATGGACCCGCATCCAAAATGTAAGTCCCGCATTTTTCCCACGTTTTTACCGTGATTTCGCCGCGATTTGCGTTTTTTTTTTTTTTTCTAATATTTAGTTTTTTTTGTGTGTTCAACCACAGTGTAAAAAAAAAAAGCAAAACGCGGCAAAATCGCGGTAAAAACGCGTGTCCAAAAACGCGGCAAGCACCGCAAAAAGCACTGCAAAAACGCTAAAAAGCAAAATGCATAGATGTGAATCGAGCCCAACATGCAAAATGCTGCATTTTGCATGAAAAAAAGTCCCTGACCCTTTCCAAAAACGCAGCGGAGTGAATATGTTCCATGTTAAAAATTTTCCCTGCATTTCTGCAAAATGCATCAAAAAACGCATTAGTGTGAATCAAGCCTTAGGCTCGATTCACATCTATGCATTTTGCTTTTGAGCGTTTTTGCAGTGCTTTTTGCGGTGCTTGCCGCGATTTTGCCACTTTTTTTTTTTTTACATAATTTTTTTTTTTAAATAAATTAAAACGCAAATCGCGGCAAAATCGCTGTAAAAACATGCGGCACTTGCGTTTTGGATGTGGGTCCATTGACTTCTATTACATGCAAAACGCTGCATTTTGCATGAAAAAAAGTCCCCGACCCTTTCCAAAAAACGCAGAGGCACAAAAATGCATTGATGTGAACATGTTCCATAGGAACCCATGTTAAAAAATTTCCCTGCATTTCTGCAAAATGAATCAAACAACGCGCTAGTGTGAATGGAGCCTTAGGCTGGATTCACACCTATGCAGTTTTAGTGCTTTTTGCATTTTGCAGATTTGGACTACAGTCCATTTAACATGGTTCCTATGGAACACGATCTGTAGTGCAGATCTACAAAATGCAAAAAGCACAAAAAATGCATAGGTGTGAATCAGTCCTTAGGCTCGATTCACATCTATGCATTTTGCTTTTGAGCGTTTTTGCAGTGCTTTCTGCGGTGATTGCTGCGTTTTTACCGCGATTTTGGCGCGTTTTGTGTTTTGCGTTTTTTTTTTTTTTTAGCAACCAGCTATATACATGTAAAAAAATTAAAAAAAAAATTAAAATCGTGGCAAAATCGCGGTAGTGTAGGGCAGCGGGCAGTGTTAGCAGTACCGCTACCCACAGGTGTCACCCGGGTGTGGCCCGCACCCCCCACCCACCCTAGCGACGCCACTGCATGCAATGTCTGAGATAGCTATAGTGTGAATGTGGGCTGAAGACACTAATTCAATCATTATTCCTAGGTGGGCTGTTTATAGAAATATGTAAAAGTAAAATTACATAAATACAAGAAAAAGGACAGAAAATGTGGCTTATGGATATGAAATAAGAGTAGGAAAATCGAAACTTTACTACTTCGGCAGTATTGTTTTAGCCTGTTGGTGGGAAAATGCTAGAAATTGGTAATTGTGTATTTGAATATATTTTCCCAGATGAATATAATGTATGACCAATAAAAAGAAATGTAGCGGTGATAAGAATAAAACTCGATTCACATCTATGCATGTTGCTTTTGAGCGTTTTTGCAGTGCTTTTTGCGGTGCTTGCTGCGTTTTTGGTCATGCGTTTTTACCGTGATTTTGCTGCGATTTTGCCGTGTTTTGCGTTTTTTTTAATTTTAATTTACACTGCGGTTGCTTAGCAACCAGCTATATACAGTGTACAAAAATAAAACTAAAAACAAAAAAAACTCAAAATCGCGGCAAAATCGCGGTAAAAACATGGTAAAAACGCGGTACTTGCGTTTTGGATGCGGGTCCATTGACTTCTATTAGGCTCGAGTTTTTTGATGCATTTTGCATTTTGCAGAAATGCAGGGACATTTTTTAACATGGGTTCCTATGGAACATGTTCACATCAATGCATTTTTGTGCCTCTGCGTTTTTGGAAAGGGTCGGGGACTTTTTTTCATGCAAAATGTAGCGTTTTGCATGTAATAGAAGTCAATAGACCCGCATCCAAAACGCAAGTACCGCGTTTTTGCCGCAATTTGCGTTTTTTTTTTTTTTTTTTTTTACACTGTAAAAAAGGTAGGCCACAGCTAAGCATCCACAGTGTAAAAAAAAAAATTAAAAAAAAAAAAAAAAAAACGCAAAACGCGGAAAAAACACATGTCCAAAAACACGGCAATTACCGCAAAAAGCACTGCAAAAACGCTCTAAAGCATAATGCATAGATGGGAATCGAGCCTTAGGCTCGATTCACACTAGCGCGTTTTTTGATGCATTTTGCATTTTGCAGAAATGCAGGTACATTTTTGTAACGTGGGTTCCTATGGAACATGTTCACATCAATGCATTTTTGTGCCTCTGCGTTTTTGGAAAGGGCCTGGGACTTTTTTTCATGCAAAATGCAGCGGTTTGCATGTAATAGAAGTCAATGGACCCGCATCCAAAATGTAAGTCCCGCATTTTTCCCACGTTTTTACCGTGATTTCGCCGCGATTTGCGTTTTTTTTTCTAATATTTAGTTTTTTTTTTGTGTGTTCAACCACAGTGTAAAAAAAAAAAAGCAAAACGCGGCAAAATCGCGGTAAAAACGCGTGTCCAAAAACGCGGCAAGCACCGCAAAAAGCACTGCAAAAACGCTAAAAAGCAAAATGCATAGATGTGAATCGAGCCCAACATGCAAAATGCTGCATTTTGCATGAAAAAAAGTCCCTGACCCTTTCCAAAAACGCAGCGGAGTGAATATGTTCCATGTTAAAAATTTTCCCTGCATTTCTGCAAAATGCATCAAAAAACGCATTAGTGTGAATCAAGCCTTAGGCTCGATTCACATATATGCATTTTGCTTTTGAGCGTTTTTGCAGTGCTTTTTGCGGTGCTTGCCGCGATTTTGCCACTTTTTTTTTTTACATAATTTTTTTTTTAAATAAACTAAAACGCAAATCGCGGCAAAATCGCTGTAAAAACATGCGGCACTTGCGTTTTGGATGTGGGTCCATTGACTTCTATTACATGCAAAACGCTGCATTTTGCATGAAAAAAAGTCCCCGACCCTTTCCAAAAAACGCAGAGGCACAAAAATGCATTGATGTGAACATGTTCCATAGGAACCCATGTTAAAAAATTTCCCTGCATTTCTGCAAAATGAATCAAAAAACGCGCTAGTGTGAATGGAGCCTTAGGCTGGATTCACACCTATGCAGTTTTAGTGCTTTTTGCATTTTGCAGATTTGGACTACAGTCCATTTAACATGGTTCCTATGGAACACGATCTGTAGTGCAGATCTACAAAATGCAAAAAGCACAAAAAATGCATAGGTGTGAATCAGTCCTTAGGCTCGATTCACATCTATGCATTTTGCTTTTGAGCGTTTTTGCAGTGCTTTCTGCGGTGATTGCTGCGTTTTTACCGCGATTTTGGCGCGTTTTGCGTTTTTTTTTTTTAGCAACCAGCTATATACATGTAAAAAAATTTAAAAAAAAATGAAAATCGTGGCAAAATCGCGGTAAAAACGCAGTACTTGCATTTTGGATGCGGGTCCATTGACTTTTATTACATGCAAAATGCTGCATTTTGCATGAAAAAAAAGTCCCGACCCTTTCCAAAAACGCAGGGGCACAAAAATGCATTGATGTGCACATGTTCCATAGGAACCCATGTTAAAAAATTTCCCTGCATTTCTGCAAAATGCAAAATACATCAAAAAACACGTTAGTGTGAATCGAGCCTAAGGCTGGATTCACACCTATGCAATTTAAGTGCTTTTTGCATTTTGCAGCTTTGCACTACAGAACGTGTTCCATAAGAATCCATGTTAAAGAGGAGTGCCCCCTAAAAATTTTTTTTAAAAGTCAGCAGCTACAAATACTGCAGCTGCTGACTTTTAATAATCAGACACTAACCTGTTCCAGCGTCCAGCGATGCGGGGGAACAAAGCCCCCCCTCATTCCCCGCTCTGCTCGCGGCGCCGGCATCCTTACTGTGGGTGCACCCAGCCGGGCACCCACTGCGCATGTGCGAGCGGTGCAGTGCGCCGTGATACGACGCTCAGTTATCTGGGACACGTGACAGGTCCCAGATGACTGTGCGGCGCTGAGGGGAAGTGATGTCAGTGCCTGGGCACTGAAGGTGGAAGACTACGAGGGACCCCCTAGCAACAGGCATTTAAAATTTATTTTTTTTACCAATTATTTTTTTATGATTTTTAAGCACATTTTTTAAGCCTGAGGCTCGATTCACATCTATGCATTTTGCTTTTGAGCGTTTTTGCAGTGCTTTTTGCGGTGCTTGCCGCGTTTTTGGACATTTTTTTTTTTTTACACTGTGGTTGCTTAGCAACCAGCTATATACAGTGTAAAAAATCTTAGTGTATGACCAGCCAGCTCTAATGGCTAGATTGCGTTTGGAGGATTTTGTACATCAGAGCCATCAAAATAAGTCTGCACATTGCATGGTTGCCACAAGCAGGTCCCATATAACTGTTTTATATCATTCCTAGGTGGTTCTGTACAATCAAAACATACAATTTTGCATGCACTTAGCTCATAATACGTACCATCAGGAAGTATACATTTAAAGGGGAAGTAAACCCTGATAGGTTTTACTTCCACTTTGTTTCCCTGCAAATAATGGGCTACTATGCATCGCATAGTAGCCCATTATGTGTCACTTACCTGACACAGGAGCCTGCGATGTCACCACTGTCCCCTCTTCCACGAAGCGTCCATCTTCCTTCCGGGTATCGCGGCTCTGGCCAATCACAACGCCGGAGCCGCGATACCCGGAAGGAAGATGGACGCTTCGTGGAAGAGGAGACAGTGATGACATCACTCCCATTCATGTGTGCGGGAGCCATCATTAACGGCATGATTGCCGTTATCAACGGCACATTCAGTGAGCCTGCGCGCCGCTGTCTATGGTGCATGCGCAGTAGACAACGGTTCCTGTCTTTTGCAAATATCTCCTAAACCGTGTAGGCTTACCTGTAGGTAAAAGTGGTCTGCAAGGGTTTACAACCACTTTAATGTCCCTACAACTAATTTTTCTTTTAATAGAGAGTTAACAATCCCTCTGATCCTTAAGAAAATAAGTGTTGCAGCAGTCTGATACCTCCAATATGGGATGACCTTGACCCTCTTGCAAATTCGGAAACTGATGGGTTAACAGTTAAAGCATCCTTTTGAGGGATAGTGAGGTGACAATCCACCCTTTATCTGCACACAAGCCTACAGGACCTGTCAGGTTCATTAGCAGCAGGACATTAGTTCCCCCAATGTCCAGGTCCGAGTTGCCATTTTCAATAAAAATTTTGGACGTTTTCAAAAGCTGTTAACTAAAGAATGAATAAAATATCTGCAAAATGAACTTGCTTGTATATTTTAATGTCACGGACATGCACAAACAAATTGGGCTACTAGGCATTGTTAAAATTTAGTTTTATCTTTAGTTGATACAGCCAGACATGTGTATGCTAGGGACATGGGACTTGTCACCCCCTACAGCCAACCCTCCATTCATTCCTGCATGGTCTTCCATGGTTCACAGCTTTAATTGAATTAGCACAATAAAAAAGGTACAGAATCTTTCTGCTGGCTTTCTCTGTTTATTTTTCAGGTCCTGGGTGTCAGGAACCATGAATCAGATGGAGACTGAAAATGCAGTAATAAATCACACCTTTTAGACCCCTTTTACACCGAGGGCGTTTTGCAGGCGCTATAGCGTTAGAAATATCGCCTGCAATCCGCCCTCAAACTGCTGCTTCATTGTCTGCAGTGTGAAAGCCTGAGGGCTTTCACAATGCAGCGGTGCGCTGGCAGGGCGTCACAAAAAGTCCTGCCAGCAGCTTCTTTGGAGCGGTGAACTCACCGCTCCTCCAGCGCTGCTCCCCATTGAAACCAATGTGGCAGCGCTGTAATACCGCCGGCAAAACGCCGCCATTGCAGCATTTTGCCAGGGGTTTTAACCCTTTCTCGGCCGCCAGCAGGGGGAAAAAGCGCCGCGCTAGAGGCCGAAATGCGCTGCAAATCCGACGGTAAAACGCCGCTAAAAATAGTGGCGTTTTACCGCCGACGCTATGGGAGGTGTGGTGTGAAA
The DNA here is from genome assembly GCA_028564925.1 of Lithobates sylvaticus. Lineage (NCBI taxonomy): Eukaryota > Metazoa > Chordata > Amphibia > Anura > Ranidae > Lithobates > Lithobates sylvaticus. The sequence goes on from CM053032.1 coordinate 105,378,867, forward strand.
GGGGTCTAACTAAAATGGTAAAAATGGTACAAATAGTAAGTGTAGTCAAAACATAGCTGGGGTTTGGTAGCCAAAGTGGGTAGTCAGAACAAGCCAGAAAATCAGGAGGCCAGAGATCAGCAAACTTTTTTCCACTTAATAAAAATCCTAACACAGTAATATTAACAGTACAGGTGTACCTCACTTTAAGGTGCTCAACTAATGCAAAGCCAGTTCACCCAGAGGGAGTATGTTGCTGGGATTCAGATTTGACTGCCCCCCTCCCCCATCCTGGCACCCAAGGGTGGCTGAAGCCAGCCAGCATGGTCTGGAGATGGGGTCCCTTTCCCCAGGGGTGATGGGGTCCCTGTCCCCAGGTGATAAGGGGTCCCTAATAGGGTCTCCCCTATTGCAGTGTCCTCTGTACCCCTATAGCATTGTCCTCTGTCCCCTGCACCTCCCCCACTGTGTAGGGTGCTCTGTCCCCTGCACCACCCCCACTGTAGGGTGCTCTGTCCCCTGCACCACCCCCACTGTAGGGTGCTATGTCCCCTGCACCACCCCCACTGTAGGGTGCTATGTCCCCTGCACCACCCCCACTGTAAGGTCCTCTGTCCCCTGCACCCCCCACTGTATGGTCCTCTGTCCCCTGCACCCCCCCCCCCACTGTAGGGTTCTCTGTCCCCTGCAACCCCCCACTGTAGGGTAACCTGCACCCCCCTGTAGGGTCCTCTGTCCCCTGCTCCCCCCCCCCCCCTCAGTATGGTCATCTGTCCCATGCACCCCCCCACCAGGAACCATAAGGGACATCAGCCAGGGAAGTCTTCAACAGGAACACAGCAGCGTGTCTCCAGATATGTTTGACAAGGCAAAGGCACAGAAGGAATGAACCAGGCGGTTTAAATAGCCAGAAGGGGCTGGCTGTAGGCTGTACTGACGAGCAGGAAATGATCACCAGGTGAGAAACTGTGGAACAACGAGTGTTGGCAATTAACTGACAGCTCACAACCTGAGCACTAAGAAGGGAGGGCTAAGAGCCCACACCTGACACTGGGACATCTGTCCCCTCCTCACCGCTCACTGGTAAGAAGGCACAGGAGACAGCTTTTGCCAGAAGTTAATCAATGCTTTCATCCTGGGCAGTTAAAAAATATGTTTAGAAATGGACTTTGAAAGTCAATCAAGTGACCAATCGTGATGAAGTGTTTTCCTTTATAGGTGCCAACACTTGCTGTCTGGTAGAACAGTCTGAATCTTCAATAAAACTGTCATCTCCCCTCCCTCCCTCCTTTTGTCGCGGCTCTAACTTTGTTGTAATGTTGCCCCACAGGTGTGGGTGGACACAGTTTATGGTGATACCTGGTCGTTGGTACGGTTATTTGGTGCTCGAGTCCTAAAAGACTGAGCGGGGTCTGTGTGCTTAATGTTAAAGGTATGGTACACTGAAGGTTAAAGGTTATCATATTTGTTTTAAAACCCAAATAAAGGGGCCACAGACATAATTTTCCACACTTCAGTTTCATGATTTTCTTTACTATCATGATTGATCATGGGAATTGGTCATACAACAATAATACTGTTATGTATGCAGTCCTAATACTACGCATAGTCAATTATGGTGTTTTTACTTCTAAAGAGTTATATGCTGGGTAATTTTCATGGGTCAGTCGATGTTTCAGTCATTCAACAGGCACAAAGATACATTTGTACCATTTGAATATGTATATTTAAGTGCTCAGCATACATTCCCAGATACACAGTTATATTCAAAGCGCAATTGTCTACTCTACAAGCTGGTGAAATCAGTTTTGCTTTTTCTTCAAGACCTATTGCCTGGGGGTGCATAACTCATTCTAAGGTAACCTACAAATATCAAGATTGTGTCAGGATCAGAAAACAATCGAAAGATTCAGGCATTAGGCCCCTTTCACACTGACGAACCGTTCAGGTCCACCTGTCAGTTTTGACGGCGGACCTGAACGGGCGCTCCATGCTGGTCTACGTGTTCGCTGACATCCGACCCGGTCCGATCCACCAAAAGCAGACAGATGGCCCTACGTCCGGATCTGTCGCTGGCGGATCAGATCAGGTGAGATCTGATAGAAACGGACATGCTGTCCGTTTTCATCTGATTTCTCCATAGAGACCAGCGGCGCTGGACAAGCCCCTTCCAGCTCAGTGAACAGAGAGGGATCTGTGATCTGACTTTTTGACAACAAACATGCAAATGACCTGTTTTAACCACTTGCTTACTGGGCACTTAAGCCCCCTTCCTGCCCAGACCAATTTTCAGTTTTCGGTGCTCTCACACTTTGAATGACAATTACTCAGTCATGCAACACTGTACCCAAATGAATTTTTTGTCCTTTTTTTTCCCACAAATAGAGCTTTCTTTTGGTGGTATTTGATCACCTCTGGGTTTTTTTTTTTTTTTTTTTGCGCTATAAATAAAAAAAAAGAAAACATTTTGAAAGAAAACGCATTCTTCTTTGTTTCTGTGATAAAATTTAGCAAATTATTAATTTTTCTTCATAAATTTTGGCCACAATTTATACTGCTACCTATCTTTGGTAAAAATAACCCAAATTAGTGTATATTATTTGGTCTTTGTGAAAGTTAGAGAGTCTACAAACTGTGGTGCAAATCATACAAAATTGATCACATCTGATGTACTGGTGGCCTATCTCATTTCTTGTGACCCGAACAAGCCAGGAAAGAACAAATACCACCCAAATGACCCCTTTGTGTGGGACTTTTTCACAGCCTGGCCACTTAGAGAGGCCCAACATGCAGGGAGCGCCATCACGTGTTCTAGGAGCATAAATTACACATCTAACTTGTTGACTACCTATTACACTTTTGAAGGCCCTGGAGCACCAGGGCAATGACACGTGACACTGACGTGGCACTGATGACAGATGGCACTGATGACAGATGGCACTGATGACATGTGACAATGCTGTGGCACTGATGACATATGCCACTAATACGGGGCACTGATGACAGATGGCACTTATACGTGGCACTGATATCATGTGGCACTAATACGTGGCACTGATGAGAGATGGCACTGATGACAGATGGCACTGATTACATGGCATTGATGACACGTCACACTGATGACAGATGGCACTGATACGTGGCACTGATGACACGTGACACTGACGTGGCACTGATGACAGATGGCACTTTGTGGCACTGATGACACGTGGCACTGATGTGGCACTGATGACAGATGGCACTTATACATGGCACTGGGGACAGGTGGCACTGGGGACAGATGGCACTGGGGACAGGTGGCAGTAGGGACAGATGGCAATGGGGACAGGTGACAGTGGGGACAGGTGATAGTGGGGACAGATGGCAATGGGGACAGATGGCAGCGGTGACAGATGGCACATTTATTTTCGTTTTTTTTTTTTAACTTACGGCCGCTGCAGCCATTCATCTCTCCCTCCTCATACTCTGTCTCTGTGTGAGGAGAGATAGCGGCGCTGAGAGATGATCTCATAAGTTTACATAGGAGATCATCTCTCATTGGACACGCCGATCGCGCTGTAAACGGCCGCTGTGATTGGCCATTTACAGCGATCTGTGACTGGCTGTGTCCGGGGGACATGGCCAGCACAGAAATTCCCCGATGTGCGCTCTCAGGAGCGCGCATTGTGGAAGTAAACTAGAGGACGCCCAGGGACGTCCTCCCGGCAGGGGGCGTCCACGCTGAAGCCGTCTTTCGGCTATAGCGCGGGCGCCAAGTGGTTAAGGCAACATCCGACCGTGTGTACGCTCCATCAGTCAAACTTTTTCGGTTTGTATTGGACAAATGTTGGTTGTGCAAACAGACAAACTTTCCAGCAACAAAAGTCCTATGGTGCAAAATCCTATTAGGACTTTAGTCCAAAGTACAAACACGCATGATCAGAAGTTGACAAAAAGAGCACTAGAGTTGTCGGTTTGCATCCTAACCACAGCACTAACTGGTCAACACAAATAAATGTGAAAATTAATGATACAATACAGTGATAATGACATGAAAATAAAAAGTCCATCTGTAAAGTAAAAGGTGTCACATATGCCGCGTATACACGTGCGGACTTTTGCCGGCGGACTTTGTCCAGCAGACAATCCCGCCGGACTTTGTCCAGCAGACAATCCCGCCGGACTTTCCAGCTGGGTCCGCTGGACTTTCCGAGCGTGTGGACTTGCCCACACACGCACGGACTTCTGCGGCGGATAATCCGCCGGCCAAAAGTCCGCGGGACTTTTGAAAATGAACGGACTTGCCCACACACGGAGCAGTCCGTTCATTTAGAACGTAACTTCAGGTTACGTAGCTAGCGTAGGCAGTAAATGCCGCCGCGCTAGCTCCGTGACCTGGCATGGATTTAAAGGGACTTTTTTCGGCGTGGGGGTTCCCCCCAAATCCATGTCAGACCCTCATCCGAGCATGCAGCCTGGCAGGCCAGGAAAGGGGTGGGGACGAACTAGCGCCCCCCCCTCCTGACCCGTACCAGGCCGCGCGCCCTCAACATGGGGGGTGCACCGGGGAAAGGGGGGCCGTGCCCCCACCCCAGAACACCTTGTCCCCATGTTGATCAGAACAAGGGCCTCTTCCCGACAACCCTGGCCGTTGGTTGTCGGGGTCTGCGGGCGGGGGCGTATCGGAATCTGAGAGCCCCCTTTTATAAGGTGGGCACTCAGATCCCGGCCCCCTACCCTATGTGAATGAGTATGGGGTACGATGTACCCCTACCCATTCACCTAAGGTGTAAAATGTAAAGTAAAAAAAACACCCACACTTTTGAAAAAATAGTTTATTGCACTGCTCCGGGGGTCTTCTTCCGTCTTGGGGGTCTTCTCGCCGGACTCCCCCGCCATTTACCAAGCTCTTTTACCGAGCGGGGGAAGTCCGGCTACCTTCTTCGTCGTCGTCGCCGCCGTCGTCTGGGGGTCTCGATCCGCCTTCGGGGGTCTTCCGGGGTCTTCCGGGGGTCTCTTCTGTTCTTGCGGCGGTCGGCGTCTTCCGCGCCGCTGGCGCCGCCTTCTTCTTCTTGTCCTTCTTCTTGTTCTTCTTCTTCTTCCGATGTTGACCCGATGCTCTCTCTGCCCGGAATGCCTGTGCCGCGCTGCGCTGGGACTTATATAGGGGCATGGGGACAGGGTCACATGCTCATGTCACATGGTGAGCCCGCCCCCTTGTGTTGTCACAGTGACGGAGGATGCTGAGGATGCTGGGACTGTGACATCGCAAGGGGGCGGGGTCAACATCGGAAGAAGAAGAAGGACAAGAAGAAGAAGGAAGACGATGACCGCCGCAAGAACAGCGCACAGCAGTGCACTAAACTATTTTTTCAAAAGTGTGGGTGTTTTTTTTTACTTTACATTTTACACCTTAGGTGAATGGGTAGGGGTACATCGTACCCCATACTCATTCACATAGGGTAGGGGGCCGGGATCTGAGTGCCCCCTTATAAAAGGGGGCTCTCAGATTCCGATAAGCCCCCGCCCGCAGACCCCGACAACCAACGGCCAGGGTTGTCGGGAAGAGGCCCTTGTCCTCATCAACATGGGGACAAGGTGCTTTGGGGTGGGGGGGCCGCACGGCCCCCCTTTCCCCAGGGCAACCCCCATGTTGAGGGCACGCGGCCTGGTACGGCTCAGGGGGGGGGGGGGGCGCTCGTTCGTCCCCACCCCTTTCCTGGCCTGCCAGGCTGCGTGCTCGAATAAGGGTCTGACATGGATTTGGGGGGAACCCCCACACAGTTTTTCGGCGTGGGGAGTCCCTTTAAATCCATGCCAGCTTACGGAGCTAGCGCGGCGGCATTTACTGCCTACGCTAGCTACGTAACCTGAAGTCACGTGCTAAATGAACGGACTTGCCGATGAGCGGCAAATCCGTTCATTTCAAAAGTCCCGCAGACTTGCCTACTAACGGTGGGATTGTCCGCCGGACTGCCAAGTCCAGCGGATAATTTTAAAACCAAACTTAAAACTTTGGTCCGCCGGACTTTGGCGCCAAAAAGTCCGCCGGCGCCTATACACGAGGGGATTATCCGCTGGACTTCAGTCCAGATGATAATCCCGCGGGATTGTCCCTTCGTGTGTACGCGGCCTAAGATGCACAAAACAATCTGACCAACCAAGGAACCTAAATCCAGTGGTAAGTAAATGTAAAATCCAAAATAGTGTCCAACATATGTAAAAAATGTATATAAAAAAAAACGTCCAACACCAAGTAATGGGAAAAACGCAGGAGTGGGGATAAAGATGAGACACTGTTCAGTGAAGATACATCAAAGATGGTATATCATCAACAACAATGGGGAATGTGTATTTTATGAGGGGTTTAACCTGGAAGGGTTAAAAGGGGTAGGTCACTGCGCTAGTTTGGGTATAGCCTCCGTGACGGGATTCCGTCTGGAGGTCAAGAGGTAAAAAGTTATGGAAGTAGTTCGCAGTGACCAGTATGTTTTGGTATACTATTTACCCATGACCCATTACACATGTTGCAATGTTTACAGTATTAAAGTTATTTATGGAAAGTTTATTAAAATATATATTTTGTTAATAAATTAAGGCCGGTTGGACATTTACTCCAAATCTAGTCTAGTTGTTTGTTAATATTGGCCGGGTTTGGAGAGGGTGTTGGTTATGGGGGAAAGTTACATCACGCTGGGCCTAAGTCCCTACAAATGTCATGCTTAACTCTTGCTTATCCTTTCAGGTCATGTTCCAGTGGTATTCATTTGTACATACGTGTATATAATATACTGTTACAACCCAAATTATCTTTATTATTTTTAATTTTTTTTATTTTAGTTGTCATACATACAGAGAAATAAACAATTTCATTAATCCATCAATCATATAAGCTCCAATGAATCCATTCAAAATCCAATTAACAGCATTACTACTATCTTAAATACATCCACAGAAAAAACAATAACTAGTTATTTGAGATAGACCCCATTCTATCTTCCGTTAGACCTGCTTCTCTTGTATGCCCTGACAACATACTTTACTAAGAAGAAAAACCTCTACATATCTGAAGAGGCAAAAGGAGAAAAGAAAAAGCCCAACGAGGGAAAGAAAAAGAAAAAAAAAAAAAGGGGGAGAAAAAAAAAACACTGATTAGGGGAGGGGGAGTCGGAGTTGGAGGGGAAATGTACAGAGGAAAAGGCGAGTCTACTATACCATCATCCAGGGAAGTGAGGGCACCCCCAAGGCCCCCACTCCTCTCTTTTTCAAATACTCTCAGGAGCAAAGAGGGAACTCCCTTCCTCTGAGAATTTAAATGTATTCCATTGGCCCCAAGTTTCTAAATATGTCTCCTTTCGATTTTGAGCCGATAATAACAAATCCTCCATCCTATTATCCTCTTCAATTCGTGTGACCCATGTAAAAAAATTGTATGAGGGTGTGTATCTCTCCACTGCCGTACGATACATGATCTAGCAGCGTTAATAGGATGTCTCAAAATTAATTTACTATATGTTTTCCCCGGTATGTTTGAGACATGTAACAAAAATAGGGCTGGATCTTCTAGGAGGTTATACTCAGTAAATTTCTGTGCTATCCGCCGTATCTCCCTCCAGAAGTACTCCAGTTTTGGGCAGGACCAAAGAACATGGAGTAGAGTCCCCCCTTTCCTCTTTCCTCCTGACACCTCCAACAATTGTCCGGGATCTCCGGAAAGAATTTATTAAGTATTTAATTGTCTTAACTTGTGTTATTGTAGAGGAATTCCTGAGCTAGGACAGTTACCCAAAGCTCAGTGGATTTATTACCTCCTTTGTGTAACAATATTCTCTTTGAGTTATTTCAAAGTTGTTTGACTTATTACTTTAAAGTGGTGCAAAGATGTCTGAATCCAGAGTATCAGGTGGGTTGGAATGTTCACAAGGTAATGGTGGTGCAGATGAGAAGGTAAATCAAGCAGTCCCTAAGGGGCTTGTGTTACATTTTGGGGCTTGTCTGGGATGTCATCTGCAGCTGGTCCTAGTCAACCTAGATAAGAGTCACAATCCGCGTGGGAAGCCGCTTCAGTGGCTGCGGTTGCCTGGGGCAAAAGTTAGGGAGCTCAAATGGAGAGGAGCACTGTTCTAGAGATCTCAGGAAGTGAACACACAGAGAGAGTTTAGAAAGTGGGTGAGAGCTCTGGCCCCAGGACTCTGGGCCTATATTGTGGAAACGGAAGTGTTGGAAAGCAACATGTTTTATTTCATAATACAAGATGTGTTTGAATATGAAATCTGGATACACCGAGCCTCATCACTCTTGGCGGCTGACTGGAATGTAACAGGTTGCCCATCAAGGCTTTGTTAACATATCAAAACCTTCATCTGAAAGAAAAGGTTTTTTTAATGGAGCCCACCGTGAGTGTTGAAGAATGGGGCTGTTTGGTTTACCACAGAACCCTGCAGCCGGATAAGGTAAGGGAGATTCCTAAGGAATTTTTAACATTTTTGTGGGTTTTCTCATTTAAGTAAATGTCGCTATGTCTAAAGTCACCACCGGGGGCTGTCAAGAGCACGTACCTGTTCCATGCTTGTCAGTCTTGCTCTGTGTCACAAGCTGCACGCTTCCTCCGAGCACAAGCTCCAGGTAGGATGTGGGAAGGTTTCTTTTTAGGAATGTCCCCCCTACAGCTTTTCTTCCAGGCTATAGGCCATGGGTCAGTCAGCGGTATGCCGCTCCACTCCTGCTGCCGCTGCCATTATGGCTGCTGTCCATCCACCTGCCCTCCTCTCTCCTCCACCCCAGCCCCCCCTCCACATGCGATCTGGTCGGATCGGAGCCCCCACTCGCGCGGGAAAGCAGTTTTTTTAAAAAAAAGATGAGGGGGGCCAAGGGGTGGTTGGCGTGATTCAAATGCCCACAACGCGGGCCATGCATAGCTATAAAGGTGCACTTTTTGCAGGTGCACACAGCTAAAGGAGGGACAAGGAGCAGATGGATGGCACGTGAGTGTGGGTGACACAGGTATTCCCAGGCATGTTTACTTAGCATCAGACTGAGCCTTGATAGCAGTGGCATTTGCTGAACTATTTTGCCCAGCAGTGGTGCATTTCTGGTAGTACCTCTGCCTTTGTGCTTAGCACTATGGGCAGAAGGAGGTACAAATACCCCAAAAAATAGGGGCTCAAAAGGGATCTCCCTCAGGCTCTGAGGACCCCCCCTCTGCAACGCCATCTCCCCCTAAAAAACAAAGGGAGGCTGGTCAGAGTGAGCCATCGGGGTCAGGGGCTGCAATTGCTTCTGGCATTTCAGACCCTGTATATATTACTCAGGAGGTTTTTTCCTCAGCCATGAATGGATTAGAGGAAAGATTCACAAGGTGAAAGAAAACGCATTAGGTCCCCTTCTACCACTCAGGACCCTCAAACAGAGGAACTCTGGAAAAGGTGAGACGAATGCCCCTCAGGGGACCGGGAAGAGGCTGATGACTCCTCTTCTGAGGAATCAAGTGGGGAAAGACCCTTTTCTGCTTCACAGGCTGAGAAATTACTAGTGCATTCTCTTACTGAAATGGTCCACTCCACATTTACGTTACCCATAACTGAGTCGGTTGAATAGTCCACTTCTTCTTTGGGTTCACTGAGGCCTCCTCAAGCTGTGCATGCTTTTCCTGTTCATTCATTACTGGAAAAGCTTATTTATTCTGAGTGGGATCACCCAGATAAACATTTTTTTCCCTCCTAAAATGTTTTCAACACTTTATCCTATGGAGGAAAAATTTACAAAGATGTGTGGTATACCAGCAATTGACGCTGCTATATCCTCTGTAAATAAAAGTTTGTCTTGTCCTGTTGACAACGCTCAAATTCTTAGGGATCCAACCGATAAAAAGTTGGAATTGCTGTTAAACATTTTTTCCTTAGCAGGTTCAGTAGCTCAATCTGCAGTGGTGGCAATTGGGGTATGTCAATCCTTGAGAGACCACTTGACACAGGTGCTCAAGGTTTACCCTGAACAGCAGGCCCAGGAGTTAGCCGAGCTGCCAGCGGCTTCGTGTTTTGCAGTTGATGCAATCAGATTTTTCCTTCAGACCTCTTGCCTTACGCTTGGGTTGGTGCATATGCGTAGAATCTTATGGTTGAAAAATTGGTCAGCCGAAGCGCCATGCAAAAAGCTCCTGACTGGTTTTCCCTTCCGCAGTGTAAGGTTGTTTGGGGATGATTTGGACAATTATATCCAAAAAATCTCAAGTGGGACAAGTACCTTTTTGCCAGTTAAGAAAAGGAGTACACGTCCCTCATTTAAACAGGCTCTTACTCCAGTGCCAGGGGCATCAGCCTCCAGGCAGTCGCAACGGCCCCCACTGTCCGGTTCAAGAGGTAAAACTCACTGTCAACCCCAGGGACAAAAGAAGTCCTGGGGGAGGAAATCTAAAAGACAGAACGCTAAAGCCTCTTTATGAAGGGGCACCCCGTTCGTTCGAGTGGGGGGAAGACTGCTACAGTTCTCAAATGTCTGGCAGGAGGACTTTCAGGACAGATGGGTGGTCTCCACAATAACTCTAGGTTACAAACTAGAGTTCCAAGACGTCCCATCTCCTTGTTTCCTCAGATCAAATGTTCCCAAAGACCCAGAGAAAAAGAAGTCTCTCTTTCAACCGTTGGAGTGACTTTTGTCGCAAAAAGTAATCATGATGGTTCCTATGGAAGAGCAGGGGTTGGGGTTTTATTCAAACCTTTTTACAGTGCCAAAGCCAAATGGAGATGTCAGACCCATTCTAGATCTCAAAGATCTAATCTGGTTCCTAAAAATTTGATCTTTTCACATGGAATCAATCCGATCAGTAGTCTCCATCCTACAAGGAGGAGAACTTCTGGCATCAATAGACATCAAGGATGCATACCTGCATATACCTATTTTCCCCACTCATCAGAAATATCTGCATTTGGAAGTGAAAAAACCTAATTTTCAGTTTATAGCTTAACCTTTCGGTCTAGCTACTGGTCCTGGCCCCTGCTCTGGCCAGATTAAGGGCCCAGGGTATAATGATTATAGCTTACCTAGACAACCTGCTCTTAATAGACCGGTCGGTAGCCCGCTTAGACCAAAGCTGGAATACCTAGGTTGGGTCCTCAACCTAGAGAAGTCTTCTTTAAAACCAGTAAGAAGACTAGAGTACTTGGGTCTGGTTATAGATACAACCCAGAAGAGGGTGTTTTTACCCCAGGCAAAAATCAGCACCATAAAGGAGCTGGTTCGGGTAGTCAGGGCGAAGAAGGGTCCTTCTATTCGCCTTTGTATGAGGTTGTTGAGAAAGATGGTGGCTTCATTCAAAGTGGCTCCCTATGCTCAGTTTTATTCAAGACTGCTGCAAAACAGTATCCTGTCTGCCTGGAACAAGAAAGTCCAGGCGCTAGATTTTCCGATGTGTTTATCACCAATAGTGCGTCAGAGCCTCAGTTGGTGGTTAATACCTGAGAATCTGCGGTATTAAGTTACCTGGAAAGTGGTAACAGATGCCAGCCTTTTGGGTTGGGGAGCAGTTTTGGAAGAGACGACTGTCAAAGGGAAATAGTCCAGAACCGAGAGGACCTTACCCATCAACATTCTAGAGTTTCGGGCAGCCTACCTAGCCCTAAAGGCCTGGACATTCAGGTTGCAGGGTTGTCCTGTCAGGATCCAATCCGACAATACCACAGCAATGGCTTATAGCAATCACCAAGCGGGCACCAGAAGTCGTGCAGCCCAGGGAGAGGTAAACCAGATCCTAACCTGGGCAGAAAAGCATGTGCCGTGCATATCGGCAATCTTCATTCCAGAGGTAGAGAACTGGCAGGGGACTACTTAAGTCGCCAGCAGTTGTTCCCAGGGGAATGGTCTCTTCACCCCGACATCTTACTGGCTATATGCCAAAGATGGGGAATCCCAGACGTAGATCTGTTTGCGTCCAGGTTCAACAACAAGATTGACAACTTTGTGTCAAGAACAAGGGATCCACTTGCATGCGGGACAGATGCGTTGGTGACCCCATGGGATCAGTTCTCACTGATTTATGCATTCCCTCCTATTCTGCTGCTACCACAGCTTCTTCGTAGGATCAAGCAGGAAAAGAAGTCGGTGCTTCTGTTAGCCCCAGTGTTGCCCAGAAGATCTTGGTATGTAGAAATGGTAAAGATGGCAGTAGGGCCCCCATGGACCCTACCACCACGTCCAGACCTGCTATTGCAGGGTCCAGTGTTTCATCCTACCTTACAAACGCTAAATTTTAAGGTTTGGCTATTGAAACCCACATTCTGAAGAATCACGGGCTTTCAGGCTCAGTAATATCTACCTTGATTAATGCAAGGAAGTCAGCTTCCAGAGTCATTTATTTTATAGTCTGGAAGGCATATGTTTCCACCGCTTAGAGCATCCCTGAACCCTTGGGACTTGAATGTAGTTCTGTTTCGGCATTACAGAAACAGCCTTTTGAGCCAATACAACATATTCGTTTGGGCCTTTTGAGAAGGAAGCTAGTTTTTCTGGTAGCCATTTCCTCTGCAAGAAGGGTATCAGAATTGGCGGCTCTTTCTTGTAAAGAGCCATAGTTAATCATTCACAAGGATTGTGCCCTCATCCTAGCTTTCTACCGAAGGTGGTTTCAGGTTGTCATCTAAACCAGTATATTGTTCTGCCTTCATTTTTTCCAGAACCCTGTTCTAAGGAAGAAAAGTCACTGCATTCTCTGGATGTAGTGAGAGCGGTCAAAATCTAATTGGAGGCGACTGCTCAGGTTTGAAAAATTAATATTTTGTGTTGCCTGAAGGTCCTAGAAAAGGACAGGCAGCGTCGAAATCTACTATTGCTAAGTGGGTTCGGCAAGTAATTATTCAAGCTTATGGTTTGAAGAGGAAAGTTCCACCTTTTCAAATTAAAGAGCACTCCATGGCTAAAATCTGCAAGGTCGCAACTTGGTTTTCAGTCAGATCATTCACCAGATTCTATTGGGTGGATGTGAGAAGAAATGAGGATATCGCCTTTGGGCGCAGTGTGCTGCAGGCAGCAGTATAAGGTCCTCAGGTATGAGGATTTACAGTGGCTCTGTGTCCCATGATGTACAAAAAAGAAAATGGGATTTTTATAACAGCTTACCTGTAAAATCCTTTTCTTCAAGTACATCACGGGACACAAAGGTCCCTCCCTTCTTCTAATACACGTATATTGCTTTGCTACAAAACTGACTTACTCCCAGTAAGGGGAGTGGCTATATAGGGAGCTAAATTCCTGTCTAGGGTGTGCCAGTGTCCATCACCTAGAGGTGCCTATATAACCCATTCAGTAAATACTGTGTGTCCCGTGATGTACTTGAAGAAAAGGATTTTACAGGTAAGCTGTTATAAAAATCCTATAGTTTGTCACTTTCAGAGTCCTGGTGGAGTAAGAATTTGGAGAGGTCTCTGGAAAATGGATGAAAGATGTTCATCTGGTTGGCAGTTCGTCTGTGCCATACCACACCGCAAATTTGTTCTGACAAACGTTCAGGTGAGAAGGGATAAATTAAAAGATTCAAATACTTGCAATATAAGGTTTATTTTTCTTATGGACAATTTTGTGCTATTGCTGAATCTAAAAGACTGTGCCCATCAACAAAACTTGTGAAACATTTTGCCGGGGTCTCTCCTGTCATTATTGAATGCAAACGTACTATGAATACATGCGCAATGGGTTGGAGGTTAGGGAAGGAATATAACCTATTCAATCCTTCAGAACAAGAAATGGAAATTATGTTTTGTTTTTTTGAGGAGGAATTGAAAGAAGGAAATCCATGTTTTTAATGTGTTACGTGTATTGGCATAATTGAATTAATATGTTGCAGGTACCCAGGAGGCTGATGCATAGTAAGATGTCCATTGGCCACACTAGAGCGTGCCAGGTGACACATCAGTGGGGTGAAAATTTCCTTGTGGAGGTGGTGTCTCAATCTTAGCAGTCCTACAGAGAGGTTCTTGGTTACTGGACATGTGGGACACCAGAGCTGAAAATGGGGGAGATATGCCTGGTTGATGTCTCACCTGAGAGGTTGGAACCTTGCACAGGTAATGCCAGTGATGACACACAGAAACGTGCTCCGTTAGATAAAGGGAAACCAACACTGGCTACCAGGGTACAGTATGCCTTCACCGCATGGAGCTTTAACATCTCACAGTGGTTGATAAAAACCTATTACCCTGTGATGAGTATACACTTAATCACGTGCGGTCATTGTACCAGTGGCTTACTCCCAGAGATATGGGGACATGGAACAAGGTTCATTCAGGGCGCTTATTTCCGAGGAGTAATCAAAAGAGGAGGGATGTGTTCAGCACTATATTGGGGGGAATAGGAGCTGGGACGGGTGTTTTTAATGAAAATGGGGAACGTCGGTATCCTGAGTAACAAACTCTTAGCCATAGATTCAGACAGTAAACCCAGGTTAAAGTGGCTTAGGATTTTGTCCACCATGTTTAGAGGTTGGTAGAGAGTGTGGTGGTACAGGGCAGAAATCTGTCATGGGCTCTGGCGTGCACGCAGGGGCAGGCAGAGTTATCAACCAACATCAAGCTGATTGTACAATCTCTGTATGAGGGGCAATGGCCTTATGAGTTAGCATCACGGCTCAGTAAGATTTTGCCAAAACACATTTCTTACACTAATCCAAGGTGGTGGTCGAATGCCTGGATGGACTGTGCTAGTTTGGATTATGAGAGATGTTATGCTTCCTCATTGATCCCATATACAGAAGTGCAGTCTGTATATTCGGTGGTATCAGTGGGCTTACTGACTGGGCATTCTACTTTGTTGCATCTGAGGCTAAATTACCCACATGTGATCAGAGAGGATGGAAGCTGGAGGAAGGCTGATATTTACCTCTGTCAGAGGCATAACCATGATGTCCTTTGTATGTCAGGTCAATACATGGTGGTGAACGAGAAACTTTGAGAAGATATTTCTCTCTGTGTTATGGATAGAGAGCTCATTGCTGGGAAGGAAGCACCTGGGTATTATTTGGGCCATAGACGAGTTTTGTTTCTTTGTCCTAAAGGATACCAATATAACGTTAGGTTCAAGGAACACCCTAGTTCCATGACTTAAGCCCCATACACACGCGCGGATTATCCGAGGACCAGGTCCGTCGGATCATGTCCGTCGTACTTTGTCCGATGTTGGTTTTGCGTACACACGGTCGGACAAAGTTGTCGGAAAATCCGATCATTCTGAACGTGGTGACGTTTGTTGCCTACGACGGGACTACGTAGAGGCTAGTAGCCAATAGCTTTGGTCTTGTAATGTGATCTGAGCATGCGTAGCACTTTGTCCGTCGGACTACCATACACACGATCGGATTTAGTGTGATCGGACCTTGTTGTCAAAAAATCTATCCAGCAGGAGATAGGACTTTGTCCGTCGGACAATCCGACGTACACTGTCCGATGGTGCATACACACGGTCGGATTTTTCGACAACATTGTCCGATCGGACAGAATCCATGCGAAAATCTGACCGTGTGTATGGGGCTTAACAGTAGATGTGCATGATATACACTGGGCATGATCTCTGAAATCCAGGCACAGGCCTGGAATTTTGTGATTTTATCATGGTTTCAGGTTGTTATGTGTTATTGGACTCAACATTTATATAGGAAGGTCTCACATTTATCTATGCGGGTTGAGGGACGAATTGACGGTAAGGTCTCTTCGTATAAGTTAGAGGTGTTGCTGCTGATTCAGAGTCCTGAAGTACTGCTGACATTCCAAAATGATGGTAGAAAAAGCCACTTTGAGCAAGCCTGCCTAATACTGACACGTATTTACAGTAAAGAGTTCTAGGAGGTTGGGAGTGGGATGCTTAATTTGGTGGGTCACATATATATGCATATATTATGGTAATGTCTTGATTTGTGTGATGGTATAGTGTGACATATGTGTATTTTAGGTTAGTAATATGGGTGCGTAAGGCCCTTCTTGAGGTTCTGTATCTGAAAGCTGGTTAATATGTTGCTCTGAATGAATCAACACCCCTTTCTTGTATTACACCTCGTCGTGAAGATACCGGAAAGGAGAAGACACAGAATGGTGACATGGAAGCTGTTGCTGAAGAATGATGGTGGTGTGAAAAGCAGCACATGTTGGGAAGCGCAACACGTTAAGAAAGTCATGGACTGTTCCATAGAAGCTGTTTTCTGAAGCACATGTTGGGAAGCGTGACACCTTAAGACAGTTATGGACTGTTCCATAGGAGCTGTGTCTGAAGCAGGGTGATATTGTAATGGAAATTTGTAAGTTCTGTATATAATTGTATTCTATTTTGTATGTATTGCACACTGCCCTCACTGTGCACATGGCACTAATAATGTTTTCAGTACATGTTTACATTCTTTCGAGTCCTGATTAGAATTAGCCTGCCTATGATACGCCCCTTGTTACCATAAACCTACAATTGTAATATTAATGTGATACCTATGTAATCATGTGTATAAAAACCTTCAATTGCGTCATAATAAAGCAGAACGGTTATTTGGAAAGATGCTGAGCGTATCTTTTGTGTATGTTCCCTACTGCAGTAGTTATTAATTTGGAACCACTAATCAAAATGAGGATAGGAGTTGCCTATCTATAAATTCCCATGTCAGATGGCGAGCTTTGCATAGGAGGGGTTAAAAGGTGAACCTGAGTATCCGAAACGAGGAGCTTGAGACGATCCAGGAATTTCTGATAATCAGCCGGCTGAGGTAAGCCTTTTTGCTTACATTTGAGTTATCAGCCTTCCTTGATCGGTAAGGCATTTTCGGGACAAAGGGTACCTATTTTAATCACCTTAATCGAACTGTATTGATTGGTGGTTATAAGTTATTTTGTCACTGTCTACTGTCCATCAGAGTGTTATAGATAAGAAAGGGAAGAATAGTGCTGTTCACAGGTATATGTAGTACATCTGCTAGATAAAGTAGATAATAGGGGTAACCAGTGCGCTCAACCAAAACCTATTAAATCAAATAAGGAGAAAAAATGGAAAAGGAAAGCAGCCAACATATAAGTGATCTCACACTTGTAAAGGTAAAATTGAATGAAGAGGGTATGTGGCGCTAACCCTTAAGTAAATCAATAATCTAAAATGACCAGTTTGCAAAGCTCAGAGTATCCGAAAGATGAGTGACCTTTCACATAAATAGATATATAAAAACATAAAATAATGAACTAAATAGATAAAATTCCTTAATAGCAATACACATAAAATATTGAATAAATATAAGACGTGTGTAAAAAATGAAAAAATATTCAATAAAAGTGATGGTGCTAAAATAACCGTGCTGAAAATAAATATATGTGCTGGGGTAAAAATGATGATGGAGTTGGGTTAAAAATAGTGAACACGAAATCTTCTAGCAATAAAAGGTGCACAGTGCAACGTGCAAAATATGTGAATAGAGAACCAATAAAGAACCAATAGATTGGTTCTGAAAGTGCAAGGGAATTGCAAGGAAATTGCAAGGGAAATAAATGATTGAATGTGCAGAAATAACCAAAGTAATGACAAAGTGACCATACAGATGAAAAGAGTGTGTCACTGTAGGTATGGTATCATCAGATGATACCAAAACAATAATATTGCTGAAAAAAATATATAAAAAATAAAAGTAAAATTTGGTGCACTACAAGTCCCAGCTTGTATAGAAAAAATGGCGGAAAATAAACGATAAAGTCCACAATCTGGAACAATGAAGAGCATAAGGCTCTGGAATAAGTGAAGGTGAGTAGAAATATTCAGGAATCTTTGTGTTGATCACAGTGATGATCCGTGCAGGCAGTGCTCCGTGCTGACTTCAGGGGTGCACCCTACTAGTTCCCCCAGCCTCTCACCTCTATTTGCGGCCCCTACAGGCCTAGTGGAGCAGATAGCCTCTAAGGTGGCAAGCCTGGTTACTTTCCAGGTCCTCTTTCTTATGGGCTCCTATGGGCTCCTATAGGCTTCTATGGGCTCCTATGGACTCCTACTCCGATCCAAAAAGGCACTCCAGGGGTAGGGGGTCACTCACGGGTTAGATCAGCATGTAGGGGTTAAAGGTACAAAGAAGCGCTCCAATGTGTAGTAAAAAACAGGTTTATTGAAACAAAAATAATAACCACTCACATTTAAAGTTTTCTTGCATCAGCATGGATGAACTTCCGGTCGCGGCCGCAAACCGGAAGTAGAGCGATTAGGCACCTGACTTCCTTCCTCCCTCACTAGTATCGTCACTAACACACGTGACTTTGTCAAAGGGTAAGGCAGTCAGGTGTCTCTGGGCCTATTTATACAGTGTTCAATTGACGCTGTGCTGGCAGCGGTGTACATAACGACTAAAAGTTGACATTTGGACATACATAGTAGGACTTGATGACATCTGCAAACCTAATCTGAGAAAATTTATCTATTTTTATTACTTATAAAGGTCTGAAAATAAGGAAATAATTTAGCCTCATGGTTTAATAATAAATAACAATCACAGTGCCATCCAGTGGCCGGAGGTGTAAATTGATTTCTAAAAGTAGGAGAGACTACTCAATAGTGACATCCAGTGGTGGTAGATAAAAATGACCATCAGGGAATAGCCTTCATGTATGCCATCTAGTGGTCACTTGTAAGATTGGCCATATTCTTTAAAAATTCCAATTCTATTAAATGAACTTTGTTAACATAATAAAAAGAGACCCGACTAAAAATAATTAAAAAATAGGGAGAAAATTAATCATATTGGTAAAATCATTAAAATTAATAATATACCAGCATGTAATCAATAATTAGATATAAAACAATTTAAGTCAAATTCGACATTATGTCCCCATGGTCTGAGTGTACACCATTCATATATCCATCTAGATTCAGCTTGGCTGATTCTAATAATCTTATTGTCACCTCTCCAGTGTGGCTTATATTTTTCGATGGCACATATTTTTAGGGACGAGGGATCTTTTTTGTGATATTTGGCATAATGCCTTGATAAGCTGTGCTTGTCAAAACCCTTTTTAATGTTTTGGACATGTTCCCGCAGTCTCTTCCACAATTCTCTTTTTGTCCTTCCTATGTATTGGATCTTGCAAGGGCACTCCATTAGGTATACTATGCCCTCAGTCTTACATGTTATGAAGTCTTCAATATCATAATCCTTATTTGTGACAGTAGATGTGAAGGAAGACTTCTTTTTCTTGGGCTCTTTAGTATGTCGACATGCATAACACTTTTTGCATGGGTAGTAGCCCTTCCCCTCAAAGAACGAAAAAGTCTTCTTAGGTGGTGGGTCTAGCACATTTTTAGCCAAATTGTCTCTTAGGGTAGGAGCCCGCCTGTAAGTGAATAAAATCATCTGTATGGTCACTTTGTCATTACTTTGGTTATTTCTGCACATTCAATCATTTATTTCCCTTGCAATTTCCTTGCAATTCCCTTGCACTTTCAGAGCCAATCTATTGGTTCTTTATTGGTTCTCTATTCACATATTTTGCACGTTGCACTGTGCACCTTTTATTGCTAGAAGATTTCGTGTTCACTATTTTTAACCCAACTCCATCATCATTTTTACCCCAGCACATATATTTATTTTCAGCACGGTTATTTTAGCACCATCACTTTTATTGAATATTTTTTCATTTTTTACACACGTCTTATATTTATTCAATATTTTATGTGTATTGCTATTAAGGAATTTTATCTATTTAGTTCATTATTTTATGTTTTTTATATATCTATTTATGTGAAAGGTCACTCATCTTTCGGATACTCGTCTTGCAAACTGGTCATTTTAGATTATTTATTGATTTACTTAAGGGTTAGCGCCACATACCCTCTTCATGCTAGATAAAGTAGTTTAGAGGCAAGAGGGTATAGGCACACGTAGAGAAGACTGGCCAGTCATTATGGGCATTAAATTAAGTAAGGGAATTAAGGGTAAGAGACCCTCAAAAATGCCCAGCGCAAGAGGAGCGCTATATATGAACCAAAGGTGCAGTTCCGCCTATACTGAGCCCCTAGATTAATGGTTAAAGTGGACATGGATCCACAATGGGTAACTGGGTTACCACTGAAGTCCACAGGGACTAAGAATCATGCAGAGTAAACAGCTAGAGAAACAGCTATCTATGTGAGCAGGATGGATTAAGGGTGACAATTAACACTAGACAGAAAGGGACATTTTCATGTTAAGTTGTGGGATGAATTTGGGGTTAGTCATAAGTCAAGAAACAGAGAAATGAGAAAGAGAATATTTTATATGTTGTCAGAGAGGGAAGATGGGATGAGCACTATGGCTGCCCGTCTGATCGTAGAAGGTACAGTATGTGAAGTATGGTATTACAATACATTGGATGCAAAGGATTTCAGAACAAAATAAGGAAAGCAGAAGTTAAGCAAGGAAGTATTTAAAAGAGTTAAAAGAAGGTGAGAGAATGATATTCATGTGTTGTGTACACATGGGAAAAATCTGTGTGAATGCTTGTGTGTATCATGTACGCAGGTGTGACCCCCTCCTTTGTGCACTCCTGAAAGAATGTGGCTGGGATGAAAGGTCAGTGATAAGCTGACCATGCCATGCCAATTTCAGTTTTTAAGGCCCCTTTCACACGGACGGACCGTCTATCCGTTTTTCTTCCATCCGCCGACGGACGACAATGCATTCCTATGGGCAGACGGATGAACATCCGTCACCATCAGTTAACCTCCGCTTCCGTTTTTATCCGTTTTTTTTTTTAACGTACAAGGCTACGTCCAGATTCGTCAAAACGGATATTAACTGACGTTGACGGACATTGTCCGTCAACGTCCAATCCCTTAAGATCCGTTTGAAAGAAAAAAAAAATGCGTTTATCAAATAGGACAAATACTGTCACACTGTCATAAAAATTGCTGGAATCCATTGCTCAATGCTGCTAGCACACACAGGAACAAGGACAAAGGAAGGACACAGCAAGGAGAACTCACTCACTGTAACTGCAATGCAGCATGGGAGGAGCAATGCGTTCTGGGTAATTTTCTTTAAGGCACAGGCACAGATATAACTACTGTAAACTGAACAAAACGTATACAAAAACTGATGAAAAAACGGATGTAAACGTGTACATTTATGGATACAAACGGATATTAACGGAACAAAAGTGGGATAATAATGGAGATTAACGGAATGGATGACGGATGAAACCGGATGAGACAACAGATAAGAACTGATACATTTGGGCTAAACTGACTGCGTCCGTGTGAAAGGGGCCTTAGACAAAACATTTATAACTTTATGTGCCGGGTTAACGAATCTAATGATAAACAATGTGATCACAATTTTTGAATCTGTTTTCCAAACATGGTAAAATGAAGGTTACATTTAACCGTGTATTACACAAATTGAATATCCTTTGAAGGTGGAAACAGTGCATTTAAAAAAGGGAATTAAGTAAAATTAAGTAATATGTCCCCCTTTAAGGAACTTTATCAGTGGATATATATTAGGGTGTGATATTGAAATTATCATTTGAGTATTCATTTCTAATATGAGTTTAACAATTTTATTAATATAGATAAATTGAAACTAGTTTAGACAACCTTTGATTGGAAATGAAATCCAGGTTAATAGGGAATTTATAAAAATGGGATTAGTTTAGATTAAGATAACAATTTTGTAATTTTACATTTATTGAGTGGAAATAAAAAAAGATTAAGATGAGGTTGTTAATTGGAATACAGCTGCCATAACGTTTAACAAAGCCAAGATGGATGGGATACATAAGAATTTTTTCTACAAAAATGAAATCTAAAGGTCTTATAATAAATTGATGTGTGGCCCATGATGTGAGAGTAATAATAAATAACATTTAAATATAACAGACCCATCACATCAAGTCCACACACCCTGTTAGGATAGATCCCACCTGCAGCCAGTTGTTTTATAGTTTTTGATGTGGCTGAGCGCTTTCTGTTTGTTTTTATTTATTTTTATTTCTGAATCCAAAGCAGAATGTGTGGATTGTGAAATGATGTGCCCCTTTTCCTTGTAAGTGCAGTGGGTATAAGCAGAATAATATTTTGGATTTATGGACATCTCTGCATGACCGCAGGGTATTGTTATCATTTATTATAATATTACCAGGAAAAAGTTGTCTTTTTGAAACATGAACCTGGAGTTCTTACACAAACAGCATGATAGAAAACAAGCCATTGTAATATATTTATGCAAGCTGGACCAAGTAATGAAGGGTTCACCCGATATATCAGAGCTGTACCTTTATGCAAAGGTGCTATTAGACAAAGTTAGACATTATTTTGGTAAAATATTTATTTTTTATGGTCTGACATTCTACGCAGCAAATATACAGCTAACTAAATGTTTGTCTAATGAAAGGTTTAAAATATGAGTTTGTTTATGTACAAATCCAACAATGAAAAATGCATACATTTGAATCCAGCCACCTTATTGCCTCTATTAAAAACAAAGGAAACCACATGCGTTAAATTGATGATGTAGGAATCAGCTGCTGTGAGCCCAGTGCAGGACACACTCCCTGAAGACCCAGATATTTAATATTTTGTAGAGTTATTCCCGGTTTAATACTGAGTTTGCAGTTTATCACCCAGAAGGATACTCTGATACTCTGATGCTTCTATACCACAGATGGACACCAGTGGCAAAAAAGCGCCCTGAGGCGATTCAGTTTGCATAGGTTGCGCTATACAAGTCATTCATTCATTCTGTATTTAGAGTCATTGGATCCTTTTTCCCCAGCTCAAGAAGCAGAGCTCCATGTTTTAGCAAAGCCTGTGAGCTATAAAAAGAGTGTATATTTATATAGATAGTAGAGATTTAGAGAGCTTTTGGTTCCATTTGAAGGGCCAGAAGTTTGTTTTTACTTCGGCAGGTAAACCAATCAAGCATGCTAAGTTAATTTGATTGGCTGTTTTCAGCCTTCCAGGTTCGTGCTGAGGTAGCCATACTAACATTAAAACTCACACATGGAAGCAGACCGACTAAGGATGCTGCATTTACAGCCCCGGACACTTGCTGGGTCTGTGCAACTCACAGATTCCACCCTAGTTCTGTCCCAGTATAGCTGGGATTAATAATTCAACTTTAAGAACCCCAGAACGAGAAGAACAAGTGGTCCACAGTGGGCAAATTCTTATTAAACAGGACATTGGAAAATGTGATCATTTGTGTCTGCCAGACACTTTTTCCCTCTAGCTTGACACATGGACCGTGTCATCAGTCACAAGCAGTTATGGCTGCCTTAGTAAATGAGCATGGGATAGAGCCAGGGTTCACCACAGTTGTAATTATAACATACCACTTCTTGTTTTACTTCCAAATGTGTTACCAAAAGCTGAACATCCCTTCCAGAGATTAAAAAAAGATATATCCAGATGCCCAAGTCAGGATCTTATGATTATGCATTTTGTCTGTATGGACATGTTTTCTGAATGTCCAGAGGCCAATGCTACTGCAAAGGCCACGGTAAAAAGTGTTATCAGAAGTAGTTTGTAAGTACAGAGAGTAACAGAGGAAATCATTTTTTTATAGGAGAGTCCTTACTAGAAGTTTTGAGGTTTTATTTTTACACTCCTTACTGTCTACAATGTAGCGGACAAAGTAGAGTAAGAAAACTTTTGCCTGAGTGTTTTCTTAGAATTTATCAAGCCCCTAAGGGGATGTTGGACTCTCTCCCTATGGGGTTGTGTTTGGGAGTGTGTTACTCACTTGCTTATATTTTGTCTCAGCAGCTGAAGTCCTCCATTCAGATCTCACAGAGAATGTTGCTGATCTTTTAAAGGTTTTTGACAAACTCATGTATATGTTTTCTCCCCAATTCCAGATCCTAAAAGTTTGGAAGGATCTAAAACTAAAGCCAGGTGACTTGTGGATTGTTAAGAGATATTTATATATAAGGAAATGTTTGGAGACTCAATACAGCATCTATTTCATGTACAGTTTTGCAAAACTTGAAGGAAAAGTCACCTGGATCCACACCAGACACTGCAAAAATGACTAAATTAAAGAAATCTCTGTGTTTGATTTGTTTCACTTTTGCAATCACAGTCTAAGGTACTTTTTGATTCAATTACTTTAATTGTAAGGGATATATATATATTTGAAAAGTAGTTTAGCCATGTTGAAGTCATATTTGTCTTTTGCACATCTTCCATTTTATGTAGAATTGTCTGTGTTTACATATGCTGATAAGTCAGCATACCAACAATTAAGCTAGAAGGCCATTCTGGCCACAGGAGTGTACAGCCAGTACTCTGAAAATATGTCTTATCAATCATTTGTTTTTCACAATGAAAAGTCATTTTGTAATGAAAAAAGCTGCTCAGCTATTATTTTCTCCACAATGGAGTTTTTGCCTCTTTGGCCAGGACTACCTCCACCTAAGCGTGTGGAGGTTCCAGGTTAAAGGTAAAAGCAGGTATGGTTAGTGATCAAAATATTGGTCAAAAGAGAGGAGACTGTAATGTAAATTTGTAAGTTCTGTATATAATTGTATTCTATTTTGTATGTATTGCACACTGCCCTTACTGTGCACATGGCACTAATAATGTTTTCAGTACATGTTTACATTCTTTCGAGTCCTGATTAGAATTAGCCTGCCTATGATATGCCCTTGTTACCATAAACGTACAATTGTAATATTAATGTGATACCTACGTAATCATGTGTATAAAAACCTTCAATTGCGTCATAATAAAGCAGAACGGTTATTTGGAAAGATGCTGAGCGTATCTTTTGTGTCTGTTCCCTACTGCAGTAGTTATTAATTTGGAACCATTAATCAATATGAGGATAGGAGTTGCCTATCTATAAATTCCCATGTCAGAATGCACCCTTCAGGAGCAAAGCGGTAGTGTTGGAAGGCAACATGTTTTATTTCATAATTAGAGTTGAGCGGACACCTGGATGTTTGCGTTCGGCCGAACTTTGAAAAAAAGTCCAGGTTCGGGACCGAACTTGACCGAACTTGACCCCGAACTTGACCCCGAACTCCGAACTTTTGAAGACTAAAATGGCTGTAAAAAAGTCATGGAAAGGGCTAGAGGGCTGCAAATGGCAACAAAATGTTGTTAAGAGCATGGCAAATGTGGATAGGGAAATAACTTAAAATAACATTAAAAAAATAATATGCTGGAGGCCCCCTTCTCAGCAGAAGAGGTACAGGAAGTCATTAAGAACCTCAGAAACAAAGTAGGGGGAGTAAAAGCAGAAAACCTATGGGCAGCTCACAAGGCCTTTATTAAAGGAGAGATCATCAAGTTATCTGCTCAACTTAACCGCTTCCCGACCGCCTCCTGTAGATATACGTCAACAGAATGGCACGGGCAGGCAAAAGCACGTACCTGTACGTCCCCTTTAATTTGCCTGCCCGGGGGGCGCGTGCGCGACCCGGTCGGGAGCTCCATGACCACGGCCGCGGGACCAGCGGACCCGATCGCCGCTGGTATCCCGCGATCGGGTTACGGAGCTGAAGAACGGGGAGAGGTCTATGTAAACAAACCTCTCCCCGCGCTTCCTACACTGACTGTCAGTGATCGGCGGTTCCCTGTCATCGGGAACGCCGATCAATGACGTCAGACGTACAGCCACGCCCCCCTACTGTAAAAAAAACACAACACGTCACACTGACTCCTCCCCGCCCCCTAGTGGTTAGCCCCCTAACTACAACTGTCATTTACATAGGAATCAGTGCTATTTAAATAGCAGTGATTGTTGTATAAATGACAAATGTCCCAAAAATGTGTCAAAAATGTCCGATGTGTCCGCCAAAATGTCGCAGTCACAATAAAAATCGCTGATCGCCGCCATTACTAATAAAAAAAAAATATTAATAAAAATGCTATAAAACTATCCCCTATTTTGTAAACGCTATAACTTTTGCGCAAACTAATCAATAATCGCTAATTGCGATTTTTTTTACCAAAAATATGTAGAAGAATACGTATCGGCCTAAACTGAGGAAAAAAAATGTTTTTTTATATATTTTTTGGGGATATTTATTATAGCAAAAAGTAAAAAATATTGCATTTTTTTCAAAATTGTCGCTCTATTTTTGTTTATAGCGCAAAAAATAAAAACCGCTGGGGCGATCAAATACCACCAAAAGAAAGCTCTATTTGTGGGAAAAAAAGGACGCCAATTTTGTTTTGGAGCCACGTCGCATGACCGCGCAATTGTTAGTTAAAGCGACGCAGTGCCGAATTGCAAAAAGGGGCCTGGTCCTTTGGCTGCCAATTGGTCCGGGGCTGAAGTGGTTAAGCGAGAAAGGAAGGTAGACATAGAAAGGCTGGAAGGCATGTACGCACAATTAAAAGCTCAACATAAAAAGGATCCGTCCCCCGCTACGGCGATACAAATGGATAAAATCAGGTTAGAACTCAATTTAGCACTCACAGTCAAAGCAGAAAAGCAAATTAGATGGAGTGGGAATAAATTTTATACCCACGGAGATAAGATGGGGACAATGCTGGCGTCTAAGCTAACGCCCAAATTCAGATCCTATACCTTGCCTAAAATCCGAGTTCCGGGATTTGCCACCACCTCTAGCCCCTCATTTTGGATGCTTTGCAATTGTTCTATGCTACTCTCTACAGCCCACACACAACAGGGACAGATGCTGCCCTAAACAAGTTCCTAGAGGATCTTCCCATTTCGGCTTTGTCGCCCGAACATAGAGAGGAAATGGAAGCCCCCTTCACAGAGGGGGAGGTAATAGATGCGATTAAAAGCATGAAATTGGGTTCAGCTCCGGGCCCAGATGGTCTCCCGAATCCGTATTATAGAACGTTTACCGAAACACTTGTACCGCATTTAACACAATTCCTAAACTCTAAAGCAAAGGGGGACCCTCTCGACCCGCAACTCAACACATCGTTTATTACAGATATTCCCAAGCCGGACAAAAACCCGGAAGAAATTGGTAATTATCGGCCCATATCCCTGATTAATAGTGATTTGAAAATCTTAACTAAAATGTTAGCTTCTCGCCTAGCATCCTTTGTTAGTAAGTATATTTATAGAGACCAGGTAGGGTTTATCCCTGGTAGGCAAGGTCCAGATCAGGTAAGACGGGCAATAGACATAGTCTCTAGTTTGCAAACAAACTGGTTGGAAGGCCCCAAGCAGCAGGGGATGCTGCTGTCACTGAATCTAAGCAAGGCCTTCAACTCGGTCTCCTGGTCTTACCTCTTTGCTATACTAGAACGCTGGGGCTTCGGCACGTGTTTCCTGGGACTTATGCATGCACTTTACTCTAACCCTACAGCCCATATCAGAATCCAAGGGTTCCTCTCTAAATCTATTCCTATACAGACAGGGACAAGGCAAGGCTGTCCTTTATCCCCTCTCATAGCTATTGAAACTCTGGCTATCGCAATTCGTCAGAATCCGAACATCCAAGGGGTCACATGTGGATCCCAAATACACAAATGTGGATTGTTTTCAGACGACATTCTACTATTCATCACCATTCCCATAACCTCCCTTCCGAACATCTGCAAAATTCTAGAGGATTTCTCTATGGTTTCGGGCCTGAAAGTGAACTATTCTAAATCCCTAGTCATGAATGTCTCCCTTCGGTCAGAAACAGTGGACCTTCTAAAAAGCTCCTTTAAATTAGCTTGGAGTGATTCCTCCATCAGGTACCTGGGCATTAATCTAACATCCAAAACAGAGTCCCTATATGCCTATAACTACCCCCCCCCCCCCCCATGTACAGGAAGCTAGAAACAGATATGACAGCATGGTCTAAACACAACCTCTCATGGTTGGGAAGACTGAACTCAATAAAAATGACACTACTCCCTAGGCTGTTATATCTGTTCCGCTCGCTACCAGTACCCATAAGGAAAGACCACGTTAAAGTGTTTCAAAGTAAGGTACTGTAATTTGTATAGGGAAAGGCAGGGTACAGAATAGCTCAAAGAGTGCTATATTTACATCGGACAAAAGGAGGACTGGGTTTACCTCATTTTTTTAATATTACCAGGCTGCAAGGCTAGCTCAATTGTCAGTCGTTTACTCTAAATCTGAAAAACCGGACTGGGTGAACATAGAAAAACTAGCTACACCCAGTTTCACACTAGATAACCTTTTATGGCATCCTCCGAAAGATAGACCCTCGATAATGGCCCTTACTTTGTCTCACTCCCTCGCCCTCTGGGATAAACTACGGACATCAGAAACTTTGGTCTCCGCATACAAACCCCTTTCTCACCTCTTTAATAATCCCATTTTCCCCCTGGCAAGGATGCCCTGGCTTTCAAATGGTGGATGGATAAAGGACTGTACCGAATTGGGCAATACTTCATGGTGGCGGGCCCCTTTTCCCACAGCCACTGTATACACAAATTGGATTTACCTAGTTCGGAACTTTATAGGTCTCAAATTGTCCACTTTCTCCACTCTATGGAAAGACAAACCTCTACCCCTAAAGTTTACTGATTACGAAGTATGGTGCGGACAAGCCATGGACCAGAGGGGAGGGATATCAATTATCTACATGTCACTTATCTCCTCAAAATCCAAGGAAGCTCATATGCATGCCTGGGAATCCGACTTTAATTTCCATTGGGAGCTAGACAAATGGCACACAGCCTCATTTACTTCTATGAAAGGAATCCTCAATACTGCACTTATGGAAGCTAGCCTTAAAGCACTCATGCGGTGGTATTACACCCCTTCTAGACTAGCCTCCATCTTCCCGACGGCGGACCCCACGTGCTTCATGGGATGTAAACATATTGGCAAGATGGCCCACATATGGTGGGAGTGCCCACGAATACGCCCCTTCTGGTAACACATTTTCAAAGTAATTGACCAGATGGTTGAAAGTCGGATTCCCAGGACCCCTATGATTGCTCTCTTAAATTATCAAATACCATTGCTCTCTAAACCCTATAGGAGACTAACCCACTTTATCTTACTAGGGGCCAAGCTCACTATTGCTAGGGCTTGGAAAAAAACGACGGTTTTGTTCTCTGCTGCTAAACAGAAGATTTCTTGGATTATGTTGCAAGAAAAGCTATCCAGTATACTGTTAAATACGACTGAAAACTTTGACTTGGTGTGGGAACCCTGGGCCCAACAGACAGGGGTCTCCTTGGTCTCCTCACACGGCAGGAACAATGCAACCTATGTGTGTTAGGCGTTGCTCTTCTTCCTCTCTCTCTTCTGCTCATTCTGAGCTTTCCTACTTTTCCTTTTCTGTTTCCCTTTTCTTTCCTCTGACCATAGCTATATTAGACAAGAGGTCTACAAATTTTTAACGTTTGGCAGAACCGGCATCATTTTTACCACACTTTATGCTAATTAGACTCATGTTCCTAGCAATACTTAGTTTTTTGCCTCAGATCTAGGTTAAGTCTCTGCCTGATTATAGGGCTTCGGAGGTTAGGTGAGGTCGAGGTCTCCCCGTCCGGCACAGCGTGTTCCCGTTAGGGGTGTTGGGTGGGGGGCACTGGACCCTGAACCCCCTCTTTTGAGTAATTCTAACCCTATATCTGACTTAAGGCCAGCTGATACTCTTATAGGATCTAACACTGTCTGGTGCTTAAATGTCCTCCATTGTATTCCCATGTTACAAGACCTCATCTTACGTGTTATGGTTAATATGTTCTAACGTTTCATGTTTGTATGATTGCTGCATTTTCTGAAATAAAAACTTTTTAGAAAGAAAGAACCTCAGAAACTCAACGGCACGATGCCGCACATATGGTGGGAATGCCCCAGAATACGCCCTTTCTGGAAAAAATTATTAAATTTAATGGATAAGATAGTGGGAAAATAAAATACTTGGAAATGAAAAAAATTAAATTATAATCTTGACCTAGGAGGACGAGGTCCATATGGAGTAGGAGGCTAAGGTGGCGGTGGATGTGGCGGTGTAGGTGGAAGCGGCGGTGGAGGAGGACGAGGTAGCCAACACTGGTTCAAAAATACAACAATGGCTGGGTAAGGCTGGTGGTGATGTGTTGAATTCTGTCCCCCGTCGCATAGTGTCCGCCCTGTACTGCGCTTGCTCAGTACGTAAGACAAGGGGATTTCGAAACTCTCCGAAGACGATGCGCGGTGAGTCCAGGTTCAAGCCACATCATCCGAGGTTGAAGCCTAGCCAAGCGAGCCCGTGAGGGGCCCTGTTACTATGTGCTACCATATGTCCACTTGGATGGTGGGGCTTGAACCTGCACTCACTGCGCAGGTGCCGTTCATCTTCGGAGATTTTGTGAATCTCCTTGTCCTCCGTACAGCGCAAGCGCTGCGCCTGCACAGTAAGTGGCCGGACACTATCCGATGGCCAGACAGTTTTTGTCAGAACATTGGTATACGTGTCTATTCTGCACAAGGTACAGACAAGTCCTGTGGGATCCATGCCTGGTTCATTTTAATGAACGTGGGCTTGTCCACATTGGCTCTGGACAGGCAGCTGCGCTTGTCTGTGATAACGCCCCCTGCCGTGCTAAATACACATTCAGATAATACACTGGCTGCAGGGCAGGCCAGCACCTCCAAGGCGTTTCCACATTTCGGCCATGCTGACCCTGCCTTCCGAGGTGCTGGCGGTGCCCCAGCTGCATTGGCGACCTCTTCCTTCCCCTTGTGCTTCCACCGTACCCCCGCTGTCAAGTGGGAATGGCACCAGCAGCGCGTCTACCAGCGTGCGCTTGTACTCGCTCATCTTACGATCACGCTCCAGTGAGGTAATTAAGGATGGCACGTTGTCCTTGTAACGGGGATCCAGCAGGGTGGCCACCCAGTAATCAGCACCAGTTAAAATGTGGGAAACTCGGCGGTCATTACGGAGACACTGCAGCATGTAATCGCTCATGTGTGCCAGGCTGCCCAGAGGCAACCAAAAGCTGTCCTCTGTGGGAGGTGTATCGTCCGGGTCCTCTGTATCCCCCCAGCCATGCACCAGTGATGGACATGAGCTGGTCTGGGTGCCACCCTGCTGTGAACATGGTTCCTCCTCCTCCATCTACTCCTCATCCTCCACCTTGTCATCCTCCAGAACTGTGCCCTTGCTGCCGGACAATTGTGTACCTGGCGCTTGTTGGTGCAGGAACCCACCCTCATAGCCACTTGTGAATGACTGCCCTGAAAGCCTTGGAAATGATCCCTCTTCCTCCTCCTCCTCCTCCTCCTCCTCCTGTGCCACATCCTCTTCCATCATCGCCTTTCAAGGAGGCATAGAACTGGGATAGTAACGCTGAGAACGGCGTCATCGGCACTGGCCATGTTGGTGGAGTACTCGAAACAGCGCAACAAGGCACACAGGTCTCGCATGGAGGCCCAGTTATTGGTGGTAAAGTAAAACTGTTCCGCAGAGAGACTCACGCGTGCGTGCTGCAGCTGAGACTCCACTATCGCCTGCTTCTGCTCGCACAGTCTGGCCAGCATGTGCAAGGTGGAGTTCCACCTTGTGGGCACGTCACATATGAGACGGTGAGCGGGAAGGCCAAAGTTACGCTGCCGCGCTGACAGGCGAGCAGCAGCAGGGTGAGAACGCCGTAAGTGCGCACAGATGGCCCGCAGTTTATGCAGCAGCTCTGGCATATCGGGGTTATTTTTAAGGAACCTCTGGACCACCAAGTTCAGCACATGCGCTAGGCAAGGGATGTGTGTCAAACCGGCTAGGCTCAGAGCTGCTACGAGATTTCGCCCATTATCGCACACCACCAGGCCGGGCTTGAGGCTCACTGCCACCAACCACTCATCGGTCTGTTGTTCCATGTCCCTCCACAACTCCTGCGCGGAGTGGGGTTTTTCCCCCCAAACAGGAAAGTTTTAAAACTGCCTGCTGTCGTTTACCCCTGGCTGTGCTGAAGTTGGTGGTGAAGGTGTTACACTGACCAGATGAGGAGGCGGTAGAGGATGAGGAGGCAGAGTAGGAGGAGTTATCAACAGGAGGCAAACTGAAGCGCCCTGCAATCCTCAGTGGTGGAAGGACATGCGCCAAACTGCTATCCGCCTCAGGCCCAGCCGCCACTACATTTACCCAGTGTGCTGTTAGGGAGATATAACGTCCCTGACTGTGCATACTGGTCCACGCATCCGTAGTTAGGTGGACCTTGCCACAGATGGCGTTGCGCAGTGCACACCTTATTTTGTCCCCCACTTGGTTCTGCAGGGAAGGGATAGCTCGCCTGGAAAAGTAGTGGCGGCTGGGCACGACGTACTGTGGGACAGCCGATGACATCAGCCTTGTAAAACTCTGCGTTTCCACCAGACGGAGTGACAGCATTTCAAAGGTGAGGAATTTTGAAATGCTGGCATTCAGGGCCAGGGATCGCGGGTGGCTAGGGGGTACTTCCTCTTCCGCTCCAGTGTTTGGGAGATAGAGAGCTGAACGCTTCCATGGGACATTGTGGAGATGGTTGGTGACCCAGGTGGTAGTGTTGCTGGCAGATCCTCTGTTTGCGGGTTGGCAGGTGCCACTGTCACTACAGAGGTGGATGAAGAGGCCAAGACTGCAGCAGAAGAGGAAGCAGGAGGAGCCAGAGACCTTTCGTGGTTTTTGAGGTATCTACTCCACTGCATCTCGTGCTTTGCACTTAGATGCCTGGTCATGCAGGTTGTGCTCAGGTTAAGAACGTTTATGCCTCGCTTCAGGCTCTGATTGCACAGCGTGCAAACCACTCATGTCTTGTCATCAGCACATTGTCTGAAGAACTGCCATGCTAGGGAACTCCTTGGACCTGGCTTTGGTGTGCTTGGTCCCTTGCTGCGTTGGGCAGTAGCAGACGTACTGTCTAGGGGACGGATGCTCCGCTTTTGCACCTCGCTCCCTCTTCTGCTGTGCTGGTGGTTCTGTGCGACCACCGCCTCTTCCTCCGAACTACACTGGTCACCTGCATGACGTTGATTCCATGTGGGGTCAAGGACCTCATCGTCCCCCACATCATCTTCCACCCAGTCTTCACCCCTGCCCTCCTTGTCGGTCTGCACAATGGCGAAAGCAGCAGCAGTTGGCACCTGTGTTTTGACATCATCCAAGACGTGCTGCGATGGTCCTCCCATGGTACTCATCATGAAACATAAGTGGTTGGGCATCGGTGCACACAATCTCTTCCACTTCTGGGGCAGGGCTAGGTGGATGGCCCTGGAAAACCCTGCTAACAGAGTCATCAAAAAGCAGAAGAGACTGCTGCATGATTTGGGGCTCAGACTGATTGGCTGTATTGCAAGGGGGTGAGGTGAAAGACTGATGGACATCAGCTGCAGGTGCCAACTCTGAAAGCGCCGAAATACCGATGCAGGCTCTGTCGCCTACTCGCACCTGAGGAAGGTGTTTCACT
This sequence comes from Lithobates sylvaticus, assembly GCA_028564925.1. Classification (NCBI taxonomy): domain Eukaryota; kingdom Metazoa; phylum Chordata; class Amphibia; order Anura; family Ranidae; genus Lithobates; species Lithobates sylvaticus. The sequence continues at coordinate 105,412,119 of CM053032.1, forward strand.
TGTGCGTGTAGCTGGCACAGATCAACCACGTCCTCTCCCTGCAACAGGAGCTCCACCAGCAGCACCACGACCGTGGCCACGTCCCTTTTTTGACGATCTCCTCATATTTTCAAAATTTATGATCTTGCCCTAAATGGGTGTTTTTGCAATAGCAGAATACACCCACAGTATGTACAGCGTTTAGCTCAAAAAATGCAAAACTGCAGAAAATGCTATGAAAAAAAAAAATTTCACTCAGATTTTTTTTTTGGAATAGCACAATCGAAGAAAGATAGATCGATTGAATGTCAAACACTCCTGCATGCATGCAGAAAACACTGCAAAATTGAATTTTGCAATGTTTTTGAAATAGCAGAATACACCCAGAGTATGGTGTATCTCACTGTAACATATGCAGTGCTGATGCACTGAGCTTGCAGATAAAAGTTATATTTTGTCTGGCACTGGGCTCATGGCAGTGTAAAAAGAATGTGCACCAGGTCTTAGAGTTGATTTCTGAATAATTCTCTCCCCCTCAAAACAGGAACCTTGAACTACACTCTCTATCTATGTAGATTGCTTACTAATTATAAGATATTTCAGGAATGTGAACTGACTCCTAGCATGTAATTACCTCACAGCAGCCAAGCAAATTTCTCTTCACTGTCTAAAGCAAAATGACGCGCTGTGCTGTGTGCCTGTAGCTTATATAGAGGCTGGGTCACATGCTGCACTGGCCAATCACAGCCATGCCATTAGTAGGCATTGCTGTGATGGCTTCTTAGGGCACACTAGGGAAACAAACGTGGATTGGCTGCCCTGCAGCTCTTAAAAAGGTGCCAATACATCGCCGAACACCGGACCCGAACCCGAACACACAGTCAATTGTTCGGGTTCGGGTCAGGGATCCGGACACCCAAAAGTCTGGTACGGACCCGGACTTTACAGTTCGGGTTCGCTCAACCCTATTCATAATACAAGATGTGTTTGAATAATGAAATCTGGATACACAGAGCCTCATCACTCTTGGGGGCCAACTGGAATGTAACAGGTTGCCCATCAAGACTTTGTTAACATATCAGAACCCCCATCTGAAAGAAGAGTCATGCCCCCTGGCAGGGTGAGTATGGGAACTAGAGCTTGGCTCCAAACCACCTGGTGTGATAAAGATTGAAATGCTTGATTAACACTCTGCAAACAAGCTTCAAAGAGGGCCACTGCTAATGAGCCGAGCTACAGAAGATCAAAGGGCCAGCTGTCACTGAAGATGACCCAGGGCACATAGCCATGATCCATGGACGAATGCTACCTCTTGAGGACAATACAGAAGTACGGACAGAAGTACGGACAGAAAAATATTATATTAAGGACTTCCTCGTAAAGGTCCAGATTTGTCAGAATCCTAGATGGGCTGGCAATGGGGTTGTGTCTGGGCGGGGTCCGAATGCAGTTTAAAAGTGCTCACTGAAGGGAAAAATCTCTTGGTTCTCTTGTCTGATGGCTCTTTCTTGCCATTTTGAGCCCAGCTGAAGAGATCTAGAGGACGACCTTACGTTAAGTATCATTGATGTTCTTTTGTTATATGCTCTGTAATATTTTCCTTTAGTGTTTTTTATGTTGGCATTTTCTATTATATGGGGAAATAAATAAGATGTTGTATTACTATGCAGTGTATTTGTTTTCATAGCTAACCTTATATCATTGTACTATCACCAGTAACATTATCAGAGCTTTAATAAACTAGCTAACTATAGGAATAGACAAGTTAATCTAGATATGGAGTAAATAGAGGGAATCCATAACCACCTATGTATTTCAGGAAGCTACATACGACCTGGATCAAGTCGGGTGCTGCTGGAGTGCTGCTGTGTGTTTTCAGGAGAAAGAGGTACGTCTGGCTGAAGGGGTAATTGCTAGAGTGATCCCACTCAAAGCGGGGGGAGAGCATGCTGAGAGGCAGCCATCGACCAGGGATCAGGAGAAGAGCTTCGTATCTGTGGGAGCCGGCTCTCAAGGGGCCAATGCCCTCTCCCTCTCTTTCTACACAGATATGAGCCGGCTAGTTGATAGCTTAGTGAAGAATGGGTCTGGAAATGCCAACCAGAGCTATCGAAGACTCAGGATCTTCTCAGGGCAGTTGCCGACTCCTGTGGGGGAAGATGAGTTTGAAACCTGGATGAGTCAGGCCCTTCAGGCTATGGAAGAGTGGAGTGTCTCAGAGGCTATGAAATGGCAACGGCTTAGTGAGAGCCTTCGAGGCCCGGAGGCTGATGCTGTTGATAATCTGAGGATGGGAAAGAAAATTTGTGTTGCCATGGACTACATAGATGCTTTGTATGCTGTATTTGGGAGGATTGAAACTACCGCAGACCTGATGTACAAATTCAACCACACTCACCAACAAAAGGGGGAGAGTCTGTCCGAATACATATCTTAAGTATACAGAATGCTGCACCCAATTATCCTCGAGAGGTATTGACCCCAAGTAGGTTGACCAAGCTTGACTAGACCGGGTTTTGTGCAAAGTCCAGGAGCAAGGGGAAGAGAGATGCCGCTCTAGGAAGGGTGTCTGGAAATGTAGCTCTCCTCAGAACAGGAACAATGGGTGCTGGCTAAGCATAGGTAATTGGATGAAGGGAAGATTCTGGACAGCCGCACCTAAAATCAAATGCCTTTATTAAAAAAAGGAGGTAATAATCCAAAAAGTACAAGCCACAACAAACAACGGATCACAGGAGCTGATAGCTATGAATAAGCACTTTTGAAAGTGTGAAAGGCGTCAGTTCCTGTGATCTGTCCAGAATCTTCTTTTCATCCTAGACCGGGTTTTGCAAGGGGCATGGCCAAACCATCCTATTGTATTAAAAATGCGACCAAACTGATGGCCCAGGTACAAACCCAGATGTATCATGCTCTAATGCGAGTAATGGAGTCCCAAGCAAAGGTCCAAGCACAAGGAACTAGTTATGGGGAGTCAAAACTGTCCCAAGTGCGAGAAAAGAGATGTTATAGGTGTGGAGAGGTTGGGCACTTTTGGGCCGAGTGTCCCAAGACTGGCATCAGCCCTCAATTACTCACTGAAGTTCTAAACCCGTACAAAAATGACTCTTCAAAGCTGGGGGGAAACTTCAGGGGACCTCAGTGAAGGAGCTAGTAGAGAGTCCCGAGGGAAAACTGTGCTCCAAAACCAAGAAAAGATATAAGAAAAAGGGACACAAGTCACCTGCTGCCCCCCCCCCCCTTCCTTACCCAGAAAAACAAAAGAAACAAAGCCCTAAGGGGAGGGAAGACCAGGGCAGGAAAACAATGCACACCTTACTGAGCGAGTAGCTAGACCAACTCCACTGATTTCAAAAAGGCTGAGCCCAAACTATACAGTCACCAGCTGGAAACCTGCCGAAGAACTTAGTGGGGCCCTCCCCTATAGTCTTGGTACAAGGAGAGGGCATCTATACTCAAGCCCTGCTGGATACTGGAGCTCAGGTAGCCCGATGGGAGAAAATGTTATCCAAGAATGGCATTTTGATGTGGGCTGTGCCAGAAGTGCTCAAGATCAAATTCGGCTAACTGAATATAAGCCTTTTCGTGAAAGGGCCAGGCGAATGCCCTTATGTGATCTGGAGGATCTCCAAGAACAGTTGGATGAACTAAAGAGGTCAGGGGTCATTAAGGAATCCAGGAGCCCTTATGCTTCCCCGATTGTGGTAGTGAGAAAGAATGGGTCCCTCTGGATGTGTATCTGTCAAGAATGTCACGTCTACCTCAATGCAGGTGGTCAGACACTATAGCTAGCTACTGTGTGCTTCACCTATAGCAGCCCCCTTTCCCTTGGGACAAGCAGGCCTACCGGTACTTGGATGCCCCAGGACTTATACACAATGCTATAGTAAAATACAAAATAGTGCAGCGCTAAAAATTAACTAAAAATACATAAGGATAATAGTTAGCTGCTATAGAACGCAGGGGCGGACTGACCATTCGGGCATTCAGACGCCGACCGAGGGCCCGCGGCCAGTAGGGGACCCTGAGAAGCTCCTAAGAGATGCTCGTCGGATCTAGGGGTATGCTGTTGGCAGTGCTGCGGCGGAACTTTCAGGGTCGCTGCAGTCGCACTTGTGACTGGGCCCTGCCGTTCTGCCGCTGTGGGGGGGACACAAGACACAGAATCTCCCCCTGCAACTCTGGCTTTCAGTTTGGGATGCAGTGGTGGGAGTGGGAGGTGGTGATCGGCAGCTCTATGGTGCTCAGGCATCCCCCTGGGGCTAGTATTTCTCTTCCAGAATGTATACAGTGGAGAGGGGGGGCCTCTGACCCGGGCAGCTACAAGTTTCACTCTTCAGTGTACAAGTGAGTTGCTCTGCTTCAACTGCTTGTACACTGTTGCCGACTGCTGCCCAGGACAGAGGCCCCTCCCCTCTCCACTGTACAGAATCAGGTAGAGAACTACAAGCCCCAGGGAGGTCCCGCGGTCCACAGGCACCATAAAGCTGCCGGTCGCCATCTCCTACCTCCCCCTTGGAGTTGGAGGTGTGCAGACAGCCAGGTACAGGGGAACCTCTGGGGGGGTTTAAGTCTGGGGACCCTGATGTATTGGGGGCTCTCTGGGGACCCTGATGTATGGGGGGGCTCTCTGGGGACCCTGATGTATGGGGGGGGCTCTCAGGGGACCCTGATGTAAGGGGAGGCTCTCTTGGGACACTGATGTAAGGGGGGTCTCTGGGAAAACTGATGTAAGGGGGGGGGCTCTGGGGACCCTGATGTATGGGGGGGCTCTCTGGGGACCCTAATGTATGGGGGGGGGCTCTCTGGGGACACTGAAGTATGGGGGGATCTCTGGGGACCCTAATGTATGGGGGGGGCTCTCTGGGGACACTGATGTATGGGGGGCTCTCTGGGGACCCTGATGTATGGAGGGCTCTCTGGGGACCCTGATGTATGGGGTGCTCTCTGGGGACCCTGATGTATGGGGGGCCCTCTGGGGACCCTGATGTATGGGGGGGAGGCTCTCTGGGGACTTGTTTACATCGGCAGACCACCATTCTCCCTCTGTTAGAAATGATCCTGGTCCGCCGGACACGCCGATTACCTCTCGGTATGTCCAATAACAGCGGCAGCGGGTCAAACAGAGCACAGACCCGCAAGTGCAGAATCAAGTACCTGTACATGACTCTGCTTACAGGAGATGCAGCCCCGCAGTAAATGTACGTGGTTAATGTGAGTTTATTTATTTATTTTTCTTAACTATTAAAACATTTATTTTGAACATACAGTAGAGAAGTTCTGTGACCAATGTATGTAATTTACCAGTGCAATATATATACGTGGGGCTTTGTGAGGGTGTGGCTTGTGTGTGGGTGGGTGGGGACAAAGGGGGCCCCATGATCCCCTATTGCCAGGGGGCCCCATGAGTTGTCAGTCCGCCACTGATAGAATGCATAGGGAGTCCCAGATTATTAAGTTAGAGAGCCAGAGATGACATAAATGAAGACACCAGCAGACAAGAGTAAAACTCCTCAATAGTGATCAGGTTGCTCAAAACGATCGTAATTAGTGTACATCCTTATCTGTGCTTCCACCACCGTAGATACAGGCCACCTACCTTAATCTGCAGACCTCTGAATTAACAAAGGTCATTCAAGCAGTCCCCACTTGGGCAATCATAAGATGCAAGTCTGTCTCACGGGCGACCCAACAATCGAAATCCAGCATGAGTAGGTGCATGAGCTAGGAGTATTTAACATACAGCAATATACAAGGACGTAACTTAAAGAGTTCAACAGCCATAAGTATGAAACATATAGAACAGCATACAGCGTATGGAGGCAAGCACAGATATCCCCAGTCCCCAGCAAATCGCCTTCAGAAATAATCCCCCACTTTGAAGCACACCCCCCCTTTCCCCTAAAGAAAAAATCCCTAAGCAAAAATTCCCCCCAAGGAAAACCTCTCTCTCTCCACCAAAAGTTGCCCCCTCCAAACAAAAATTCTCCTCCAGCCAGCAGCTGAAATATTCTACCCAGCATTAACACCCCCCCCCCCCCCACAAGCACAACAATCTCTCTCACAAAATCCCCCCCAGCATAAACTACCCCCACAACAGAGAACACAGCAGCATCCACAACACTCAAAAGCCCTGTCCCACCTTCCCGTCAAGACATTTGCTCACTTACTTGCTGTATTTGCACTGCAGTATTTACGTAGGTGCCAGGCACAAATAGCTAGCCAGGCGGATGGCTGTGTGCTACAGGTCTGTCAGGCGTTGCCATTAGTGGACCTATGTTCCAACTGGGATGGTGCTAGGGGGGTAGCTTACATTCATTATCACCCTCAGGTTCGGGTCCAACGAAAGTGATGGCAAAAACTCTACTGGGTTTCCTGCTGGAGCATCTGTCCAGGGAAAACTGAGAAAGAAGATGTCTGGCTGAATGGAGCATTTTAAAAGGGATCTCCTGTGCTGGTGGGTGTCCAGAGATATCTAAATGGAAGTTGCTGCCACTGGATACTGCAGGAAGAAAAATTAAGGTATCTGTGGTTGCTATCAAAGGTTTAAGGACCTAAATTGTCTGGATAGAAAAATATATTTTATAATTTAGGAGACTGACTGCTTTTACAGAGTCATAAATCTGAACCGCCATTGCTAATACAGAGTTATTGAACTGATTAACTGACTTTGGTTGTTCCTGCTAAACAACATCACCTACTGTCAAGCAGGGGTTGACTGGGCCAGGGGGAAGTGGGGCAATTACTTCCTGGGCCAGTCTGATGACCCATAAAAAGGCTGCACCGCTTCCGCTGTAGTATTTAATCCCAAGAGACGAGGTACTTTGTACTAGGAACTGTGTACTAGGGGCTATGTACCATATACTAGAGACTTGGTAATGTGTACTAGAGACTATGTACTATGGACAGTGTACTATAGACTAAATACTAGGGACTATGTACCATATAATATAGACTTTTGTTTCATTTAACCATTAAAGGGTTAAGCCCCTCCCACGGGGGGGGGGACTGTTCGCCACGGCTACTCTCCTTGTGTCACCCGAATTTGACCCAAGTCTTTTACAATCCTATAGTGTAAACTACCACACAAAAATGCCATGAATCGCCAGAAGAAAAGGTGGCAAACCTAGGATGAGGACAGAGCGCAGACCATCCTCCCCGCATGGATGCTGTATGATGCGTCCGAGCATCATGCTCCGTGCCCCACCAGAGGCTCTCCTCCCCTGACTAGTCTTGATTGAGTCACCCCGCCTCCCCCTGCAACCCCCCAAGCCATCCCCTGCCGGTCAATTTTAGAACTTGGAGTCGGTGCAGCAGGCGCTGTCCAACCTGACCTACCTGGTGAGCAGAGAGTACCTAGAGCAGAGATTAAGCCTGGGATGGAGTCGGAAGAAGGCAGGGAAGAGGGAGAGCGGGAGGGGGGGAGTCACTGCACCATGGGCCTCAGGGTTGTATTGCCCCAAGGTCAAAAGTTTCCAGTCAGCCTCTGCTGCCAAGAAACCAGAGAATGGCAAACATAAGCTACATTAAATGGGGTTTGTAAAACTGTGATGCATCCTGCAATCTGTTTAGGGCAGATTTGCTGCTAACTTTTTCAGGTATTCTTCATTCCAAACCCTCTCTCTCAATAGTTTGATCAGCAATAAAATTACAAAAAGACTAAAGTGACTGCTACCCACCCCTACCTTATTGATCCCACCATACGCCAAAGATGTAACCCTAATGCCGGGTACACACGTTCGGACTTTGTCCGCCGGACCTAGTCCAGCAGACAAACCGCCGGACTTTCCGAGGGGGTGACTTGCCCACACACGCCCGGACTTCCGAGCGTGTGACTTGCCCACACACGCCCGGACTTCTCCGGCGGACAATCCACGGGAAAAAGTCTGCGGGACTTTTGAAAATGAATGGACTTGCCCACACACGGAGCAGTCCGTTCATTTAGAACGTAACTGCAGTTAGACGGGGCTAGCGAAGGCAGTGAATGCCGCCGCGCTAGCCCCATCACCTGGTATGGATTTAAAGGGAATCCCCACGCCGAAAAAACGGCGTGAGGGTCCCCCCCAAATCCATCTCAGACCCTTATCCGAGCACGCAGCCCGACAGGCCAGGAAAGGGGTGGGGACAAGCGAGCGCCCCCCCTCCTGAGCCGTACCAGGCTGCGTGCCCTCAACATGGGGGGTGCCCTGGGGAAAGGGGGGCCGTGCGGCCCCCCCACCCCACCCCAAGCACCTTGTCCCCATGTTGATGAGGACAAGGGCCTCTTCCCGACAACCCTGGCCGTTGGTTGTCGGGGTCTGCGGGCGGGGGCTTATTGGAATCCGGGAGCCCCCTTTAATAAGGGGGCCCCCAGATCCCGGCCCCCCACCCTATGTAAATGAGTATGGGGTACGATGTACCCCTACCCATTCACCTAAGGTGTAAAGTGTAAAGAAAAAAAAAACACACAATTTTTTTAAAATATTTTATTGCACTGCTCCGGGGGTCTTCTTCCGTCTTGGGGGGTCTTCTCGCCGGACTCCTCCGCTCATTTACCTAGCTCTTTTACCGAGCAGAAGAGCCCAGCTACCTTCTTCGTCGTCGACACCGTCGTCTGGGGGTCTCGATCTGCCTTCGGGGGTCTTCCGGGGTCTCTTCTTCTTCTTCTTCTTCTTCTTCCGATGTTGACTCGTCGCTCGCTCTGGCCAGAATGCCAGAGCCGCGCTGTGCTGGGACTTATATAGGGACAAGGGGACAGGGTCACATGCTCATGTCACATGGTGACCCCGCCCCCTTGTGATATCACAGTCCCAGCATCCTCCGGGACTGTGACATCACAAGGGGGCGGGGTCACCATGTGACATGAGCATGTGACCCTGTCCCCTTGTCCCTATATAAGTCCCAGCACAGCGCGGCTCTGGCATTCCGGCCAGAGCGAGCAAAGAGTCAACATCGGAAGAAGAAGAAGAGGAGGAAGAAGAAGAAGAAGAAGAAGGCGGCGGCGCAGAAAACGACGACAGCGGCAAGAACAGAAGAGACCCCGGAAGACCCCCAAAGGCGGATCGAGACCCCCAGATGATGGCATCGACGATGAAGAAGGTAGCTGGGCTCCTCTGCTCGGTAAAAGAGCTAGGTAAATGAGCGGAGGAGTCCGGCGAGAAGACCCCCCAAGACGGAAGAAGACCCCCGGAGCAGTGCAATAAAATATTTTTAAAAAATTGTGTTTTTTTTCTTTACACTTTACACCTTAGGTGAATGGGTAGGGGTACATCGTACCCCATACTCATTCACATAGGGTTGGGGGCCGTAATCTGGGGGCCCCCTTATTAAAGGGGGCTCCCGGATTCCAATAAGCCCCCGCCCGCAGACCCCGACAACCAACGGCCAGGGTTGTCGGGAAGAGGCCTTTGTCCTCAACATGGGGACAAGGTGCTTTGGGGTGGGGGGGCCGCATGGCCCCCCTTTCCCCAGGGCACCCCCCATGTTGAGGGCACGCGGCCTGGTATGGCTCAGGAGGGGGGGGCGCTCGCTCGTCCCCACCCCTTTCCTGGCCTGCCGGGCTGCGTGCTCGGATAAGGGTCTGAAATGGATTTGGGGGGACCCCCACGCTGTTTTTTCGGCGTGGGGATTCCCTTTAAATCCATGCCAGGTGACGGGGCTAGCGCGGCGGCATTCACTGCTTTTGCTAGCTCCGTCTACCTGAAGTCACGTGCTAAATGAACGGACTTTCTGATGATCGGCAAGTCCGTTCATTTCCAAAAGTCCGGCGGACTAGCATACTAACGGCGGGATTGTCCGCGGGACTGCCAAGTCCAGCGGATAATTTTAAAACAAAACTTAAAACCTAGTCCGCTGGACTTTTGGCGCCAAAAAGTCCGCCGGCGCCCACACACGGGGGGATTGTGTCCGGCGGACAATCCCGCGGGATAGTCCGTTCGTGTGTACGCGGCATAAGAATTAATAGTTAACCTGCCACATCAATATGAGAGACCTCCTGGACCACCCTTAGAAGTGGAGTTCTATATCACATTTTGTAAGATGAACTGGAAGCATAAACGATTGCTCTTTTTACAATAAACTTCAAGGAATGAAATACGCATAATAGAAAAAGGTCATATAAGATAAATAGTCCTTCTTTATGCTAAGTGCAATAAAAGTACATCTACCAAAGTTACGTTGGTTACTATCATAGATGTGCACACAGGGTGTGTCTAGGCACACCATAATCACCCTGTGTGGCACAGATTCCCCCTGCTGCACGGGCCACCGAAGCTAGCCCATACAAGAACCCGAAATTCGTCCAGTGACTGCTTTACTGGTTGACTGCTTTACTGGCAAATCTGTCTCAGTTCAGTTGAGTATACATTATTACATGTGCATGGGTTGGAAATACACAAACATGACTGGTGTATTGCAGACTTATAGGCTGCCGTGACCAACTTAATACTAACTCACCAACCTTAATACAAATAAGACACCAAACTTTAATGGGTTTTAAATGGCCATAGCAGCCTTTTATTAACAAAGAAAAAGCATAAACCATACATAATATTCATAATAACTAACTGACTCTCTTATAGCAGGTATTTGGAGGCGAGCATGGTCTATCAAATATGCTTTATCAAGCTACCTTTTTATACCAAGGCCCCCAGCCGCAAATACCCCAGCTCGGGGACAATTTGTAACACATTACCAACCTGATACAGCCCCAATACCGTTCTCGTCTTACTGACGTCACTTAATTCGGGAAGGTACCCATACCAAAGATGAGCCCCTCCCACCATTCTCCACAGAAAAATTTTGATCATGCCTACCTTCAAAACCCTGAGACCCTTGCCACCGATGCCCAAGTGGGAAACTTCACATTTGAGCGGCCCGCCACACACTCAATGTCCTCTGGACACCATCCTGCAGGCCCAAGCACCACATATCGATGCAGACAGCGTTCAAATGAACACCGTCCCCTCGCAAATAGAGCCAGTTGTCACCCTCCAACTCCATATGGCGCAAGTCCGCCATTCCTGACAAACAATCGTGACACTTTAATTTAATCCTTGCCTTATTAAGCCTATCCACTGAGCAAGCCAGATGCCATGAGGCTCTGCCCACAATGTCAGACCAGACTAATATAAGATCTGGGAAAAAGGATTGCAAACGCAGGAAGTCCAACTTAATAACTCAAATCAATTCCCTAGCAGATCGGAGCCCAAGATCATTGCCCCCAGCATGCACTACCAAAATGTCCGGGGGTCTATCCATTTTGGCATACCGATGCACTTCTGGTAATACCCGAGACCACAGCATGCCCAGGACTCCGCTCCACCGCACTCTGGCCAAGTTCCGTGGGAAGCCTAATTGCCTGCCTTCCGGTCTGACCGCTGCCCTTTTTGCACCCCAAAAAACATAGGAGTGGCCGAGTATCCACACCAAACAGTCTGTCTGAAAAACATAAAATACAAGAACAAAGGAATAACAGTGTAAGGAAACACCCAAAACAGACAAAGACAAACAAGAACTCAAAACTCGACCACTACAACCAAAACACAAAGGGATACGAGGACAACAAACAAGTTAAAGGAGATGCGGACGAACATACAATCTAAAATGCCGGGATTCCCATCGACCAATCCGCTGTAAGATCTGGTCGTCCAAACCCCATCTGGCCGCCTCCGTGGCGGCCCCTATACGGAACGAATGGAAAGCATAAGCCAACGTTAAAAACCAGCCACCCGTAAGCATTTTCTAAAAACTGAAACAAACTGGAAAGGGGACAATGCCGAGCCATCAGCATGCGTCAGAAAAGGCCTGGGCCCAGCTGACCGGACTCCTAACCAAGTGAGCATGGCTGCGACCGGGCAGGCTGAAGAATTAGGAACACTGCCGAGCACCACAGTAGCCCCACGGCCCAGCTGGTCCATCTTCGATTTTCTTTGATTTTTTACAAATACAACTTGTCCCCTTGAACTGAGACATCGGAAACACCCAAACCACCCCCAGCTCGAGCAGAAGGGCTAACTAATTCCCCAATCTGGAGTGCCCCGAAAAAAGCCAAAACAAAAGCGGTCTTAAAGAGAACCGCTTCAAAAGGAGTCAAGCAGACTGTCTGCAACTTTTCCAGAAGTAAACCCAGCACCCCGAAAGAAACTGGACAGCGGGAATCAGGCACCCGCCGCCCCTTCCTGCAACCTAGCTTTTCTAACCACAAAAGATTTTGTGATGTCAACCAACCCTGAGAGCCGGAAAAGAAATGCCAAACCCGCCATCTTTCTATTCAGAGATGAGATCGATACTCCCTCCTCAAAGTTTTTCCCAATGTAATACAGCAAGACATGTAAGCAATCTTCCTCCTGAAAGCAACCCCCCACCGAACTTACCAGTCTGTGCCACTCACCCCAGACCCATTTGTAAGCTGCCCAAGTAGCAGAATAGACTGACCACCGAATCAAGCCAGCTACAGTGGAAAGGCGACGTCCCACAAATGATCCGGGCATGGAATTACGAGCCGCTCCGCCTCCGGTGCCAACTGGCGGAATTTCTACCACTGCAGACAAGTGAACAGCATATATAAAATCATTTAAACTCAGACATGAAAAAACAAATGCCATAGCAGACACACAACTGGCGGAGAAGAAGTAACAGTTAGTTGCTTGCATGACCCCTAAATTATTGCAGTGGAACCGCACATGCTTGTTCCGGAATTCTTGTCCCCAAATTTCAACCGCCAACACTATTGGGAATAATTCCAACAGTACCAGGTTACGGATGAAGTCCGAATTACTCCAGGACTCTGGCCATCGCCCCGTGCTCCACCTTCCACCAAAATAAGCTGCATACCCAACAGAGCCCACCGCATCTGTATAAAGTTCTAAGTCAAAGTTGGACACCACCTCGTCCATCCATAAAGACCGCCCATTGTATAGGTCAAGGAACCTTTTCCAGATCCGTAAATCATCTCGATGTGCCCTGTGGAGTCACACATAATGATGCAGAGATTTTGCCCCTGTGGTGGCAGCCGCGGGGCCGACTGCAAGGAGCTACATTTGCAACTTCTTGCAACCACACGCATGAGTAACCGTCTCACGAAGATCCTCCAATTTATCGACGGGTAGTCTGCAATCCATCCTAAGCGCATCAATGATGATACCCAGAAACTTCAGTTCCTCAACTGGACCCTCCATCTTTTCAGGTGCCAACGGCTCCCCGAATATTTTGAATACATGCTGTAATGTGGCCAACAAGATCTGACAAATCCGCGTCCCAGCAGGGTCGACCACCAAAAAATCATCTAAATAATGGATAACGGACTGTAAGCCTGACACATCACGCACTACCCAGTCCAGAAAGGAACTGAAAGCTTCGAAAAATGAACAGGAAATGGCGCAACCCATGGGTAAACAACGATCTAAAAAATACTGGCCCTCCTAAATGCAGCCCAAGAACCGAAAACTCAGAGGGTGGGCGGGAAGTAATCGAAAAGCTGACTCAATGTCAGTTTTCGCCAACAGCGCACCCTTGCCAAATTTACGCACCCACTTAATGGCATCATCAAAAGAGGCGTATGACACCGCGCACAACTGAGGGTCAATAGCGTCATTGACTGACCCGCCTCGGGGGTGCGACAGGTGGTGAATAAGGCAGAATTTGTTGGGTTCCTTCTTGGGGACCATCCCAAGTGGAGAAACCACCAAATCTGCCAGAGGAGGGAAAGAAAAAGGTCCCGCCATGGACACTTCCTTGGATAGTTTAGCCAGAACCACCTCTGGATGCGAATTTGCGGAGCGTAAGTTGTCTCCCACCGAAGGAACAGTGGACAAAGTACAAGGAATACTAAAAGCCTCGGCAAACCCCTGTAACAAAAACTGCGCAGCAGCCCTATCAGGATACCTACTGAGAAAAGGCACCATTTTTTCCACCCTCACTGGAGTTTTCCCTTTTTCCAGCGTCGGTCGACTTTGCTTTACCCTGCTTGAAGCACTTGGACAAAGGATGTGAACCTCTGCATCCGGAGCATTCGTGCCGAAACCGGCATGATCCCCCGAATCTACATGTGCTATCATTGAACCGCCAGCAGTTTGCGGCCAATGGTGTTGAGGCACTAGCACCCCTGACCCCGCCCTGAAAGGGTTGTGGAACTGTTCTCGCCTGAGTCATCAGCTTCATCCACAAGCCAATATCCTTGTGATCCCACCTCAGGAAAGGCCTAACTGCCTTACGCTGTCGAAATTGCTCGTCGTAGCGTAACCATGCCACCCCACCACATACTCTCTGGGCCTCGCTAATGGAGTCCAGATAGCAGAAAAGAGCGGAACAGCACTCCAGCGCCTTCTCCCTGATCACGCTGGCCAAAATAGTAAACGCCTGAAGCCAATTCCCAACAGTCCTAGGAATCAAGCAGTAGCGCCGCTTTTCTTTCTCCTCCTTTTTGCTCTTGTCAGGTTTAACCTTATCTAAGTTAAACATTTCCAGCGGCAAAACGTACTCCCCTTTCCAGATTCTTTCCTTCATCTCGGATTTAAGATGTGCACCTAACGGGCCCTCAAAACAGATGTAGACCTCCCCCTTCGGACAACCTCACCCCGTCCGCAGTCCCTTCAGACGTCTTGGAGTCCAACGCAGTCTTAGCCGCACTGTCCGCAGGAACCACTCCAGGGGCCACCACCGTCGTCGTCACCTGAGCGCTTGCAGTAGCCCCACCACTGAGAATTGGTCCGGAGTGCACGCTTCCAGCGACGGCGTCCCTTGGTCCCCCGTCGTCGTCCACGCAACCGCCGGTGAAACCCCTGGCGTGGAGGAAACCGCAGCGACACTATTAACCAACAGTTCCTTGCAACCGGCCAGTCAGGCCTGCAGGATCCACTCAACCACCCCATCCTGTCCTGCAACAGCCCCCGAAGGACCAGGCCCAGGACCTATTACCCCCCTGGGTCACCCCCGCAGAAACAGCAGACAGAACAGGCTGCATGACATTAACAAGAGAGGGGACGGAAGGGGGATTAACAGAAGGGGGGCACATGAGGGGCACTGACAGGAGGGGGAATGACAGGCAAAGTCATCACATTAGCAGGACAAACATGCTGTAATCACAGACACTCCCTGACTTACCAGGCTGTCCCGATGCTTGCTGCCGCACAGCCGTGCCTCCAGCGTCCAGTCGACCACTCCGTTCCTCCACAGCCTCTTCTTCCCCCAGGATCTTCTGCTCGTCTTCCGAGGCGGTGAGCTCGCCCTCCAAGCGGTCCTCCACTTCTATTGCAGCGCCCGGGGAAGGGTTAACAGAGCCGCCCCCAGCAGGGCGCCCGCTGATGATGTCATCGGCCGCTCCACGGCCCGAACGACTCCTCCCACCGCTCCTCCTGCAGCATACCTGCCAGCTGCATCTCGAGCCACTGGGGCCCGTTAGCCATAGCAGCTGCCCGCAATTGAGACAGCAAGCCCTCAATGTCTGCCATGGTAATGCCTAGCTAAACTAGCATGCTGGTAACTGACCTTGACAGGGACGGAAAATTCACTTGCTCTGCCTAGCTCCAACTGACCCTAGGATACTCCCCCCACTACCTAAACCATCATTGACTCCACCCTAACTCAGCTTGCTCCACCCCACCACGCCTTACTATTCTCCAATAGCTGAGGACATCAATTATTTAATTATTTATTTTCAAATCTGCCTAACTATAACCTACCCTGCACACCCAGTCATGTAGGCCTTCCACTTAATGCTGGGCATATCATTACAGGCCTGTTCTTACTGTTAATATACAAGATAAAAGACAGTCTGATGTCAAATAAGCGTGCACCCATTTTTTCACCAATTCACTTAATTATAAGTGTTTATTCATAAATTCTCAAGCCCCGTACTTTACTACATAAGCAGTTCCAACATTTCATCCAGGGGCCCACAATAGTATCTCATGTAAATACACACATATGAGACTTCAGGAGTGCAATGTTAAAGCGGTTCTGCACTCTTTTTTTTTTTTTTGGGCTATATGCCAAGGGCATATAGCTCAATTGGGGGACTTACCTGTTCCATCTTCCATCTCGATCGCCGCCGGTTTTCATCTTCATCTTCTTCTTGTCTTCTTCTTGTCTGCTGGGGTCCATCTTGCCTGTGGGCATGTGAAACCCCACAGGCACTGTAGATGGCCCAGCATGCACCGCCGTTACTCGCGCGTGCGCAGTAACGGCACATCTGCCGACATCTCACGAGATTTCGGCAGATGTGGCCGAAATCTCGGGAGATTTCGGAAGATGTGGCCGAAATCTTGCGAGATTTCGGAAGATGCCCGCACTGACTCCTGGGATCAATGACACCAGATCCCAGGAGACAGTGCGGCGTGACGACGATCGACGCAGAGACCCCGCCCGCCACCGAAGAGAGAGAAGACCGGAAGTCATCAATTACAAGGTAAGTAAAAAAAAAAAAAAACATTTCATTTAGTACTCTTTGCCTGATTTGGAAGGCAAAGAGATTTACTAAATGAAATGGGTGCAGAACCGCTTTAAGGCTTAAAAGTAGGCATTCCTATATTGGACTGAAGGGATGAGGCATACATATACCTAGTATTTACCATAAAAAGAAACCAACCACTGCTAGGAGTAGGTTAAATTTTCAGAATAAGCTACAGTCTAGAAAACATATTTACACAATATTCAACTCAACCTTTTTCTAGCTACTCATAGATATTGAATGATCTTTAATACAGTAAGAGGCTTGATTTTATTGACTGTACCATTGCAGAAATGCCTCTGCATATTCTGAGAGGTTTGAGTAACAGTGTGCTTTTCCTTGCTGAGCATGTCATTTATAATGTACACATTATGACAGCCAAGATTGCATGCCATGCTGTGTCACATTCTTGGCAGTCATCCTCAGCAAACAACAAAAGGGTCCTGGGAGTCTGCATGCTTTTGGCAGTAATAATCAACCAAAGCCAATGAGACAAAAATGAGCCACAAAACCAAATGCATGAATGATTTAAACTAGAAACACAGTTGTTTTTGTATACAAGTTTAACGATAAAAGAGTAAACTGATAAATCACTGCCATTATGAAGCTTTGATTATGCAAATAGAAATGCAACCTACTATGTTTATCCTACCCAAGCTAAAAACCTTTCACACTTGTCCATTTTGCTCCACAAAATAAACAGAATTGGAAGCATAACATTTTAATGCCCATTAAGCTAGTTTACTAAAATAAATGGAAAATGCATTAAAAAATGTATATTGTGATTTATGTGTTTCTAGTACAGCTGCAGCAAGGGTATCTATATATTTTTTGCATATCACATAAAAAAAATTGCCTTTAAAGTGCACCTTTCGTCTCAACAAGCACCCTAATCAATATGTACAGTATGTATGAATCATCTATATACTTATCTTAATGACAATTTTTTTGGGAAATTTTACCACAATCTTTGTTGTGATATGTTAACCCCAGTTTTTGAATGCGCCAATTAACTTATGCTTCGCAGTCAGTTGCTGTGCAGTCAACGTACACTTACCTTGATCTATCCTGAATGGCCTCAGGTCAGCTGATATGGTCGGTATATCTTTGACTGTAAACAGGGCACTCTAGAGGCCACCTAGGTTTGAAAGCAACATGTTGCCAACATAGCATGAAAGGATTGGACTGTGTATCTTCATGCTAAATAGGGATGATCAGTTCAAAAGAGAACTCTGAATCCATCAATATTCTATTTTTTGGGGCATAAAAATCCTTAAATAAGAAGCAAATAATTGTATTTACCTACACTATACAACAAGACAGAAATTAGATTACTACTGATTGATCCTGACACTTTACAAATAAATATTATTATTATTTATGACAATACAATAGCTGTAGCTTTATAATCCAGTCATTAACTTGCTCGACCACAAAAAAGCAGTGTAACCTTTTAGCCCCCCCCCCCCAACTTCTGTCTTGGAAAAAAAAAAAAACTTTTCACAGTTTGTCATGCACTAGTAGTAACAGAACTACTCCTATTAACCATTTTATTAGGTACATTAAAGAAGTTTTCATAGACACAATATAATCACTATCACTATACATTCTGATGAGATTGATGAAACTAAAATCTTTGTTTAAAAGTCTTTGTTAAAAAAAAAAAAAATCCAACCATAGTGTTGCTTGCATAAGGAGGCAACTATGCATGAGATTGTAGTTATTTGTTTTGGAGTTTCCATAAAGAATCTCTCTCAATCATCACAAAACAAACTTATTCCTCACACCTCAGCAATATCTGGTCATTACCACATGCTAAAACAACTCAACTCACATAATAAGTGTTATAAAAACAATTTTCAAAGAGGATATGGATTACAAACCACTTTGATGCACCAGTATCGCAGTGTGGTGGTCTGTTTGAGGCAGAAGAAAACCACTGGGGCCAGATCTGGGTATGGCACATCCAAGTCACTTTGTGAGTCTCCATCCTCTGCAGCTGGAGCATTCTGGGAAAAATGTAAATGTTGATCAGTAACTCCATGTTTACCAGTGTCCATAGGTTGTATCCTAGAGCCAGGAGATTGTGCTGTGGATTGCCAGGCCATAGAAGGTGAGGGAGAACTTGAAACTGACTCTTCCATGCTATGAGATAAGATCTACAAAAAAATAAAAAAAATAAAAACTGTATTTACTCAATGTACACATTACTATTTTAAAAACATTCAAGTTAGTGCTGATGCTGATTTGTTTTTGATGCTGCTTCAGTAATCTTCAGTTACTTTTGCACTGGGAACATCCACATACAGTATGTGCTTGTGTTCTTTTCCACTTTACCCAGCTACGATTACATAGAAAAAAATAATGGTTTTAGGTCAGTTGTATTTTATTTTTTCAAGTCTGCAAGTGTTTACCACATTTTGTGTCCTTTTTTTAATTAGTTACATAAAACATTTATTGCAAATAAAGATTTAATCAAGGACTTTTGCAGAGCATTCTGTTTTTGCAAAAGAGACTCAAGCTGAAGCTTTTTTGTGACTGTCCCTGCCTAACAGAACTACATATTGACTTTAAATGCTAGAATTTTCTACAACCCAAATTCTGTAAATTCTGCAGGCATGTGTATTGAAAATGTTTCTGAGAACATAACTTTTGTTTTATGCATAGCTACTTCAGTAAAATAATAATTAAGTTATTTAATCAGCCTGGTCTGAAATAACTAAAGGGGTGCATGCATGGTGTATCAAGAGAACAGGGTTTGACAGGGGGAGATGAGTTGGTGAAGATGCAGTACAAAGGTATATGCAGTGAAGCTATTCAGAGAAGGCAATGTTGCCGTTGTTAATAACTACAGTACTAGTGTTGTGTGCATTATTTTATTTGATATAAAATAATTCCTTGTATACATTGTACTATGATATATTATTATTATTATTATTATACAGGATTTATATAGCACAGTTTATGCAGCGCTTTACAACTTGAGGGTAGACCGTACAAATACAATACACTTTAATACAGTCAGGGCCGGACTGGGAATAAAATTCAGCCCTGAAAAAAATTTCATACCAGCCCCACAGCATTATTATACCAGCGCAACAGCATAACGTCATTATTTTCTGGTTCAAGAAAGGGAAACAATACATTTTAAAGCACATTTGAAGAGTGTATTATATATAGAAAAGACAGATATGAAATCACATAGGGATATATATATATATATATATATATATATATATATATATAAGCAAATTCCAGTTAAAAGTGGTCAATCATCGAGGGGGACCCCAGGAACTCAGAACGTGGGGGGGGGGGGCACATTCCGCTGAAAGAATACACTAGGGTAAGTCAGTGCCCCCTTACATTATTGTACTCTCTCCCCCCTTACATCAGTGACCCCCCTTCAGACTGGCCTGGCAGTGCTGTCACTGACCTAGTTTCATAGTTAGTAAGGTTGAATAAAGACATCAGTCCACCCAGTTCAACCTGAGTGTCTACAATTGTCCCTAGTCCTGTACATTGCACTCTCACATCGGTCCCTACCCTCAAGGAGCCCACAATCCAAGTTCCCCATTCATATACTAGGGCCAATTTTTGGACAGAAGCCAATTAACCTACCTACATGTCTTTGGATTGTGGGAGGAAACCGGAGTACCCGGAGGAAACCCACTCAGGCACAGGGAGAACATGCAAACTCCAGGCAGGTAGTGTCGTGGTTGGGATTCGAACCAGCGACCCTTCTTACTGCTAGGTGAGAGTGCTAACCACTACACCACTGTGCCACCCACTGTGAGCTTGGTGGCTCTGGTTTTATCCTATAGTCTTCTCCTATAGGATATAGCCAGCTTATCCACAGTGGACACACGTCTGACGTCTCCCATGACCCCCATCCTGGCGGCGCTCCCACTCTTAACTCCTCTTCAGACTCCCTCAGAGACTGCAGACATGATACAGGAGATGGTCAGAGACTGCAGACATGATACAAGAGCTCAATGCAGCCTCACCAGTGCCCGTCAAATGCAGCCTCACTGTGCCCATCAAATGCAGCCTCGCCAGTGCCCATCAAATGCAGCCTCGCCAGTGCCCATCAAATGCAGCCTCGCCAGTGCCCATCAAATGAAGCCTCACTGTGCTCATCAAATGCCGCTTTACTCTGCCCGTGAATGCAGCCTCACTGTGCCCACCATTGCGGCCTCACCGTGCCCACCATTGCGGCCTCACCGTGCCCACCATTGCGGCCTCATCGTGCCCACCATTGCGGCCTTACCGTGCCCACCATTGCGGCCTTACCGTGCCCATCAAATGCAGATTTACTGTGCCGTGAAAGCAGTCTCACTGTGCCCATGAATGCAGCCTTACTGTGCCCATCATTGCAGCCCCTCCTGTGCCCCATGTCCCAGTCTGAAGTCCCTGTCTGTGGGAAGGTGTGTTGTTGATGCTCGGTACAGTACCTTGCATGCCAGCAGGATATCCATGATGGCCAGCAGCAGGCAGGGGCTGTTCTCGTTTTGGATGGGGACAGTGCTCCTTCCAGAGGATCTGTTTGCTGTGAGATGGAGTGGTCCCGGGCCACCTGCACCTTCAGCTGTCCTCACTTTCCGGCCCCAGTCACCCTGTCCCCTGGTCCTGAGGAAGAGGAGAGCATTGGGTGGGAGCTGGAGAGAAGGGGGAGCAGAGAGTACTGGTGAGGTTGGAGAGCACATGGGTGGGGGCAAAGAGCAGGGGGGAGTGGAGATCACAGGGGTGGGGAGTGCAGAGCAGTGGGGGGGGGCAAAAATAACAGGGGTGGAGAGCACGGGTGGGTGAGATCACTGGGGGGGGCAGAAAAACAGTGCTGGAGAGAACTGGGAGTACAAAGAGCAGGGGGGGAGTGGAGAGCAATGGGGGGGGGGGGAGCTTGAGAGCACCCATGGGGGCCAGAAAGTACAGGGGGTGGAAAGCACGGGGGACTGAAGAACACTGGTGGGGTTGGAGAGCACATGGGTGGGGGCAAAATACAGGGGGGAGTGGAGAGTGCTGGGGGGAGCTTGTGAGAGCACTGGTGGGGGAGACAAAAAGAACAGGGGTGGAGAGCACGGGGGGTGGAGAGCACTGGAGAGCACTGTGGGGGTGGGGAGCACGGTGGGGGCTGGAGAGCACTGTGGGGGGTGGAGAGCACTGGGGGGGGGGGGCTGGAGAGCACTGGGGTGGGGGCTGGAGAGCACTGGGGTGGGTGGGGAGCACGGTGGGGGCTGGAGAGCACTGTGGGGGTTGGAGAGCACTGTGGGGGGTGGAGAGAACTGGGGTGGGTGGGGAGCAAAGAGGGGGCTGGAGAGCACTGTGGGGGGTGGAGAGCACGGGGGCTGGAGAGTACTGTTGGGGGTGGGGAGCACTATGGGGGGTGGAGAGCACTGTGGGGGGTGGGGAACACTGTGGGGGGTGGGGACTGCGGGGGGTGGGGAGCACTGCGGGGGGTGGGGAGCACTGTGGGGGGAAGCACGGGGGCTGAAGTGTACTGTGGGGAGCACTGCGGGGGGCTGGAGAGTACTGTGGGGGGTGGGGAGCACTGCGGGGGTGGAGAGCACTGTGGGGGGGGCTATAGAAGGATAGGGAGAGCAGGGGGGGCAGAAAGAACAGGGGTTGAGGGAACTGTGGGGGTTGGGGGCTGGAGAGTCTGGTGGGGGAGGAGAGCACTGGGGGAGAGCACAAGGAGAAGGGGGGGCAGTAAAAGAAGTTGGATAGGGGGATCAGCAGGGGGGCCGCATATAGAGGAAATTAGCTTTCTTTATTTCTCCATGCAGCCGCTGAATGCTTGATTCTCCTCCTCTCCCTCCTCCAAGAATTCAGCGGCTGCATGGAGGAATATAGAAAGCTAATTTCCTCTATATGCGGCCCCCCTGCTGATCCCCCTATTCAGGCACACAGGGCGGCTGTACTCACAGGCATCTTTCCTGTGTTTCACTGAGCTGGCCGGGTCTGTGTTCGGCGGCCGCTCCGTAACACGGTCCCGCCCCCCTAGACCGGCTGTGTGATAGGTGGATTCTATCTACTATCACATGAGCCGGTCTAGGGGGCGGGACCGTGTTACGGAGCGGCCGCCGAACACAGACCCGGCCAGCTCCGTGTTCACAGGAGCATAACAGGGGAGCAGTCCGGCCCTTAATACAGTAATAATGACACTGAAGGAGCGGTGGGATAGGTAGGATGAAAACCAGTGAAGAGTACAGTCACGGATACCAAAAGGAGTGGAGTTTTTGTGAGGAGGAGGGTGTAGTCCACTGTGTCAAAGGCAATAGAGAGGTCCAGGAGAAGTAGAACAGAATAGTGTCCATTGGTTTTAGCCGTTAG
Organism: Lithobates sylvaticus; assembly: GCA_028564925.1. Taxonomy (NCBI): domain Eukaryota; kingdom Metazoa; phylum Chordata; class Amphibia; order Anura; family Ranidae; genus Lithobates; species Lithobates sylvaticus. The sequence goes on from CM053032.1 coordinate 105,434,851, forward strand.
TAGGTCATTTGTGAGTTTAAGTAGAGCCGTTTTCGTGGAGTGTTGAGGGCGAAATCTGGACTGAAGAGGATCAAGAAGTTTGTTCATGGCCAAATGGTCGCTCAGTCGGTTTTAAAACAGTCTTTCACAAAGTTTGGAGGAGAAGGAAAGTAAGTTTTTGGTGTGTAGGTTGTTAAGATTGGTGGGGTCCAGTGAGGGCTTTTTAAGTATGGGGGTGACTAGCACATGTTTTAGAACAGAGTTGTCAAACTCAAATTCATCGGGGGCCGCATTAGCAGTATGGTTGCCCTCAAAGGGCTGGTGTTATCTGTAGGACTATATATCCACTCTAGGGGCGCACTATGTAGAGTGCTTGGTTCAGGAGCACACTACGTATAGAGTGCCAGGTTCAGGAAAATCAATAAAATGCAAAAAAAAATCAGCACAGCACTGCTTCCCTTCATCAAGTCCTCAAAAAGCCCGCCCTCAGCTGGATGGGAGAAAAAAAAAAACACATAGCCAGCTGGCCCGGCATAGCTGTTACTGGTGGAGTTTCCTAACAGCTATGCGAGGCCAAACGTGCATGTGCTCAGCTCATAAAAAAAGCCGGCGCTGCTGAAGGGACTGAGGAGGAGAGAGTGGGAGCTGTTTATTCTTGTCTCCTTGTAGACCGACAGGTAGCACATGTGCTGTCACAAGCCAGCGCCGCTCGCGGGATTGAGGGGGATGATGTTTACTCTTGGGAGACTTGGCAGTGAAAGAAACTAACAGGTGTCGGCCGGAGGCCACTGTGCGGGCCACTTAGCAAGGCCTGGTGGGCTGGATTAGGCCTGCGGGCCTTGTGTTTGACACATGTTTTAGAGTGTTTAGGAAGATGCCTGTCAGAAACCATGAATCAGACCGAGACAGAAGTACAGTTAAATCACACTTCTTTAATAAAGTAATTAGAACAAATGTAGTCAAAACATAGCCAAAGTTTGGTAACTGAAACGGATAGTCAGACAAGCCAGAAAGTCGGGGAGCCAGGGATCAGCGTAGTGGAACAGCAAGCAGGATCTGGAGCCAGAAGGAATGTCAGCCAAGCAAGTCTTTAACAGGAACGCAGGAGTCTCTGTGATGTTGACCAAGGCGAAGGCAGACATCATCTGGGCTGGACGGCTTAAGTAGGTAGGACTGACTAGCAGGATATCATCAACAGGTGAGTCACTGTGGAGAGATAGGAGCTGGCAATTAACTGACAGCTGAGCAGCCAGCTCAGAGAAGGAAGGGCTGAGCCCAGCCCTTACAATGCCACAAGAGAGGGAGAGGTTGAAAATGTGAGTTAGAGAGTGTAGAATCGAGTCAGAGGGTGAGCGTAGCATTTGTGAGGGAACAGGATCCAGGGGGCAGGTGGGTTGAATGATGGAAATAATGATTGTATCTGTGGACATGGGGTGTTGAGTGTGGGGGGGGGGGGGTTCTGTACATTGGAGATCTCCTCATGAATTGTATCAATCTTATTTTTGAAGTGATTGGCCATCTCCTGGACAGTGAGTGAATTAGAGGGTGGAGGCAGTGGAGGACAGAGTAGAGTGCTAAAGGTAGATTAGAGTTGACGTGAACTGGATGAGAGGGTGTTAATGAGTGTGATAAAATAGGTCTGTTTGGCAGTGTGGACGCAGGAATAGTATTTAAGGAGGGCAGATTTATATTGTTTGAAGTCTTCCTAGAACTTATGCCGCGTACACACAATCGGACTTTCCGGCGGACCATAGTCCGGCGGACATTTTGATCGTGTGTGGGCACCAGCGGACTTTTTCTTCCCAAAAGTCAGCCGGACCTAGATTTAAATCAAGTTTAAATCTTCCCGCCGAAAGTCCGCCGGACCCAGTTCCTGTCGGGAAGTCCGCTCATCTGTATGCAGGTCCGACGGACTTTCAAAATTAACGGACTTGCCCACACACGCGGAGTAAAGTCCTTTCATTTTGAACATGACTCAAGGTACAACGGAACTAGAGAAGGAAGTCAATCTCGCCGCTTTGATTGGCGAGATTGACACCTTGCAAGCCCCGTCGCCTGGTATGGATTTTGAGGGTAACCCCCACGTCAAAAAAACGGCATGGGGGTCCCCCCAAAGTCCATACCAGACCCTGTGTTGGAGATTTTGAACGACTATATTTAAAATGGAATTGGATTGCCATGCCCCATCGGATGTATAAATATATATCAGGGAGATGTGTGTGTGGGGATGTGTATATGATTTTAGCTTGTAATATTTCTGTTAAGGGTTAATTTAGCTGTAGGACTTTGCCAGTTGGAATATGTAATCCAATTAACAGTTCCTTTTGTGTACAGGTAGGCTAAGGGTGTGTTGTAGAGATGCCCTGTTTTGTTACCTAATTTAATATTCAAAGGACCAGGTGTGTAGTCAGTACGGAGCCGAATTCATTAGCTAATAAAGGCTTTTGTACTCTTCCGTGCTAATCAACTAGTTATCCATCTCAAAGGGTGTTTGATATGCTTAGCATATTTCTTTTGACTTGTTCAAGAAGGGACACTTTAACCCAGCTATGATTGCGCATAGTTAAGTCCCCTATTCACGAGAAGACCTCCCTTTTAATTAAGTTGCCTTCAAACTAATTACTACTAGCTCGTTAATACGAAAGAGGAGGTGCTATTGATGGGAAATTAAGTTATAAGGAAATTGAGACTCCAGAAGGAGGCCATTAGACATATAAGCAAGCTTAGAGCTAGTTGCTCATTCTCTTCAATCCCACACCATCGGATGGAAGTGTAATGTATTTTGTGTATCTCTAACCTATTTCTATCTCTAAATCTATCTTCTCTCCTAGGACTTGTCTTGATGTCTAGATAACCATATTGATAAGTGTATATCTGTTGTAACCATATGGCCTTAAGTATCTTCGCAGCCTAAGCAATACTGTACCTGTACCATCACTTCATTTTATGATAAGTTCTAAATTATTCTAACGTTTCCTTCCTGTATGAATAAATGTGATTGTTTATCTTTTCGCACTGTTATCGTACGTTTTTATTCCTATACAGACAAAGGTTTAATCACTGTAATCGCTTTAATCACTTTAATATTTTTGTATCTATAATCATTTAAGTAAGCTATAAATTCAGCTACAACAACCCTTATCTGAGCACGCAGCCTGGCCAGTCAGGAAAGGGGGTGGGGATGAGCGAGCACCCCCCCTCCTGAACTGTACCAGGCCGCATGCCCTCAACATGGGGGGGGTGGGTGCTTGTGCATGTTGATGAGGACAAGGGCCTCTTCCCGATAACCCTGGCCCTTTCGTTGTCGGGGTCTGCGAGTGGGGGGCTTATCGAAATACGGGAGCCCCCTTTAATAAGGGGGCCCCCAGATCCCGGCCCCCCACCCTATGTGAATGAGTATGGGGTACATGGTACCCCCACCCGTTCACCTAGGGAAAAAGTCAATAAAAAAAACACATTAGACAGGTTTTTAAAATAGATTAGGCAGCTCCGGGGGTCTTCTTCCAACTTCAGGGGTCTCTCCGCGCTTTCCGGCCTCTTCTCTCGCTCTCCGGTTGTTCTGCAGTGCTCCTCCGCTATCTTCTTCCAACTCTTTTACTAGCGTTGGCCCGGGCTTCTGGTTCGTCGTCGCCGCCTCTGTCTTCTTCCTTCTTCTCTTCTTCCGATGTTGACACGACACTCTCTCCCACTGTAATGCGGTGGATACGCTGCGTGTCGACTTTTATAGGCATAAGGGGCGGGGTCACCGGGTGATTCACCCGGCGACCCCGCCCATTATGGCGTCACAGTCCCGTGGCATGCTGGGACTGTGACACCATAAGGGGTGGAGTCACCGGGTGACATCACCTGGTGACCCCGCCCCTTATGCCTATAAAAGTTGACACGCAGCGTATCCACCACATTACAGCGGGAGAGAGCGTCGTGTCAACATGGGAAGAAGAGAAGAAGGAAGAAGAAGAAGGCGGCGACGACGAACCAGAAGACTGGGCCAACGCTAGTAAAAGAGCTGGAAGAAGATAGCGGAGGAACCTGGCAGAGCAACCGGAGAGGGGGAGAAGAGACCGGAAAGAGACCCCCGAAGTTGGGGTAGGGGGGGCACAGGGCGCCCCCTCCCCAAAGCACCCACCCCCCCATGTTGAGGGCATACGGCCTGGTACGGTTCAGGAGGGGGGGCGCTCACTCGTCCCCACCCCCTTTCCTGACCAGCCGGGCTGCATGCTCGGATGATACGCTGTTTTTTCGGCATAGGGGGTTACCCTCAAAATCCATACCCGGCGACGGGGCTCGCAAGGTGTTAATCTCGCCAATCAAAGGGGCGAGATTGACTTCCTTCTCTAGTCCCGTCGTACCTCGAGTCACGTTCACAATGAATGGACTTTACTCCGGGTGTGTAGGCAAGTCCGTTCATTTCGAAAGTCCGGCGGATTGTCCGTCGGACCTAGTCCGCCAGAAAGTCCGTTCGTGTGTGCTCTTGTGTGTGCAAGTCCGCTCGTTCGGAAAGTCTGGCGGACCACTTCTGAAAAGGACCAAGTCCGGCGGAAAGTCTGATCGTGTGTACGGGCCATTAGTCTTATTCAACAGACGCTCAAGAGTGCAGCTATGTTTTCTGAGACTTCTGTTGTCGTTTGTTTGCCAGGGTTGTAGTGGTCAGGCCAGATTCTGCGTGTAGCAAGGGAGGAAAGCTTGTCTAGGGAGGAAGACAGTGAGCTGTTGTAGACGATAGTGACTAGGTTGGGGCAGGACAGGTGTGAGATTTTGTAATAGAGGTGATCAGTAGCAGAGAAAAGAAGGGTTAAGGTTTTTATGGGTAACTGTTAGGTGGGTTGGAGGGAGAGGAGGTGGAAGACAGGGAGAGAGCAAAACTAATAAGGTGGTGATCAGAGAGTGGGAGAGGATTGTTGGAGCGGTTGCACAGATAGGAGAAGTCAAGGGTGTTGCCGTTGGAGTGAGTAGGAGCCTGTATCCATTGCTTCAGGTCAAGAGATGAGGTTAGACTAGAAGTTTAGAAGTAATAGTAGTGTTAATGTTAACAGGGATGTTGAAGTCACCGAGAATAATTGTGGGGATTTCAGAAGAGAGAAAGTAAGGTAGCCAGGCAGAGAAGTCATCAAGGAAGGTTGATACTGGTCCAGGAGGCTGGTTGATGACAGCAATTCTTAGAGAAATAGGAGAGAATAGACGAATGCAATGTGCCTCAAACAGTGGCATAGCGTGGGGGGTGCGGAGGGGGCCATGGCCCCCGGGCGCAACATTTAGGGGGGTGAAATTTCATGCCAGTGTGTTCCTAATTTCAATTTCCTGTGTCCCCCGTGCTCTGGCGCCATGTTCAGTGTGACGTAACGTCCCTACACTCCACTTGAGTGTTTCCGTCTATATATACCACTTCCTAAGTCTTGGAACATAAGTCCAATGGATCTGGCTATAGGAACCCCCAAGGACTAGACAACACCAGTCTTGGACTACATCAGGAATAGTCTTTTATTTGAGATCTCACACAAATATATACAGCAGCTTGACTAAAACCTAACCTAATTAGCATGAACTAATTATCTAATCATTGACCCAGACTAGTTGACTGAGAGATAAGACTTTTCAGGGTAAGACTTTACAGCTCCTAGCTCACTGACTAACTATTCAATACACATTACCATAAACATCAACACAGGGTTAAGTAGCACAAACAACATTGTGGAATATTCTTACAATCCAGACTAGACTCACTTACACAACAGACAGGTGGCTGGAGTTGATGACATTAGCATCTAACAGCTTGTGTCCCAATGGTCTGATTCAGTCTATTGCTAATATGGCATATACATATCCAGAGTCTGTGTCTCGGGGGGCGGCATGGACCTGAATCCAAGTATCACCAGCTCAGGGGTCCCCAGGCATACAGCTCACAAAGAGCACCGTTCCTCCAAATGCCAGGGCCCATAATCGCAAGGCAAGAGGCTCGCATTCCGTCCCCTCCAACAGCCTCTGTCCCGGCTAGGTCTTTCACATTTCTCCCCTTTCGGCAGGAGACTAACACAGGAGGAGACCCCAGACGGGTTGACTCCAAAGTTAGTCAGTGGTTCTAGTCCTCTAATGCTGGTATCCACACAGTACCCCAAACAAATTGTTCCAAACAGAGTATTCCTCACCCAGCCAACCTCTGCCTCTCTCAGAGAACATATCCGCCGCTGGGGAGAGGCCCGGACTGGCCCTTCTCCCTGGAGTCTTTTCAGCCGCTGGAGAGAAGACAGGGTGACTGTGCTAACTCCATCAGGCTGTTGGTGATCTGGGCCGACCGCCCAGCATCCCTGGGGTATACAAGTGGAGACTGAAGTCCCATCCACCGATATCAGCTCAAGCTGCAGTTGTGAAGTGCAGATTGCATTCTCTCCTTGGGTCCTGATCTGCTGCTCGGGAGTGACCACCACCTCCTCACCCTGGGCCTCCAGAACTGCCACAGGTGTGGGGCAGAGGTCTTAGACCCTCTGTCCGGTTGCCAGCACTTAAGCTGGGTTGGTGTCATCATTCTGGGGCGCCGCCTGCTGCTGGACAGTGTGACCGATTGCCCCAGCTTCCTGAAGCTGTAGAGACACTGTAGGCGCTAGGCAGAGGCCAGAGGCGCTCTGCCCTGTTGCCAGTGATTCAGCTGGGAGTAGCAGCTTCACTACATCAGCTTGTCGCTGGAGAGAGGGGCCAACTGCCCCGGCTTTCTGGAACTTCAGAGTTGTTGCCGGTGCTGGGCAGAGGTTGGTAGCACTTCTGCTGGGGCCTCCACATCCTCCGCTCCGGTTAACCATTGTGGCAGGAGGCTGTCTTCCTCCACACCCAAACTGTCTAGCTGCCACTGGGGAGGTGAGTTGGCTGCTTCCTTTTCCATTCCCTCATCTGGCTGCTGGGATGACATGTCTCTGGTACTGTCTCCCAGGTGCACAAATCTTTGCTGGGGAGGAAAGACCGCTTTCTCCACCCTGGCCAACTGTTGGGGAGGGACGACAAACACCTCCTCGCCCTTCTCCCCCTGTATCTGCTGCTGGGAAGTGATTGCCACCTTCTCACCCTGAGCCTCCGGAACTGCCACAGGTGTGGGGCAGAGGTCTTGGACCCGGCTGACCAGCGCTTCAGCTGGTGAAGTTCCTTGTAACTCCACAGATGCTGCTGTTGGTGCTGGGCAGAGCACAGTCAAATTTGGCCCTAATACCAGCTCTTCTGCTGGAGGCTCATCAGGTTGTTTTTCCTCAGCAGAAAAGTCTATCAAATCTCCTGTCTCTGCAAATGGTGTCTGGGGATATAGGTTCATCATCTCCTGTCCATGGAACCCAGAAGATGCTAGCAGTGCTGAGCAGAGGTTAGCAGAGCTCTGCCCTGTTGTCAGCACTTCAACTTTGGGGATGGCAATCTCCAGATTTTCCACTGCCGATTCTCTGGCATGCTGCTGGACAGGCACATTCCTCCATCCAAGATCATCCCATGCAGAAACAGGTTCATCAAGGTCAGTCAGCACTTGCTGCATCCACCATAAGACCTCCACGTCCATAGCTGCACTGAGGCACTGAGCAGAGTCTAGCAGCCGTCTGTAGGCTATATCCAGCTCCCATTCCTGAACGGCCAGAAACTCCATATCTTCCAGTGCCCAGTGCACTTCCGAGATGTTCAGTAGCCCTTTTCTGAAATCCATGATTTCGTCCAACCGCCACTCCAAATCACTCCCAAAGAGTCCCCGGTCAGCTTCACATACAACAGTCCCAGGCCGTCGTAGCTTAAGACTTCCGTTGGGCTGTCATCCACTATCCAGGGACATGGTTGGGATACATGCCACCGGAGGGCTCTGTAACTCTCATCTAGCTTCATCTCTGCCCAGACCAGCCTGCTTAATTTAGCTGTCTGCTCCTTGTGCAGTTTTTCTCCCAAAAACAGCACCCGCAATCCAGACTGCGACCAGTACCTTTCCTGGTTGGAGGGGACTTTTCCCTGGTGACGCCGCTCACGGGCTAGCGCTTCCTTCCAGAGTTCGCAGCGGATAGAATCAAACCATCCCAGCAGGACCTGCCGATACTGGTCCTCTGTGCTGTAGCTGCATCTCTCGCAACCTCCTTCTGAATTCCTCTTCCATGGCGGCTGGTATCTGTACCTCTCCTCCTCTCCTGCTATCCGGACCTTGGATCCAGGTGGAGGTTTGGATGTCCCAGACTGCAGGAAGCATCCCACTGCTTGCCAACAATGTGACGGAATGTCCCTACACCCAGCTTGAGTGTTTCCGTCTATATACCGCTTTCTAAGTCCTGGAACTGGCTATAGGAATCCCCAATAACTAGACAACACCAGTCTTGGAGTACATCAGGAATAGTCTTTTATTTGAGATCTCACACAAATATATACAGCAGCTTGACTAAAACCTAACCTAATTAGCATGAGCTAATTATCTAATCATTGACCCAGACTAGTTGACTGAGAGATAAGGCTTTTCAGGGTAAGACTTTACGGCTCCTAGCTCACTGACTAACTATTCAATACACATTACCATAAACATCAACACAGGGTTAAGTAGCACAAACAACATTGTGGAATATTCTCACAAGCCAGACTAGGCTCATTTACACAACAGACAGGTGGCTGGAGTTGATGACATTAGCATCTAACAGCTTGGGTCCCAACAGTGTGATTCAGTCTATTGCTAATATGGCATATACATATCCAGAGTCTATGTGTCTTGGGGGGGCGGCATGGACCTGAATCCAAGTAACACCAGCTCAGGGGTCCCCAGGCATACAGCTCACAAAGAGCACCGTTCCCCCAAATGCCAGGGCCCATAATCGCAAGGCAAGAGGCTCGCATTCCGTCCCCTCCAACAGCCTCTGTCCTGGCTAGGTCTGTCACATTCAGTATCCGGCGCCCTGTGATTGGGGGTCATGTGCAGCATCAGGGCTGGCCTATCCATGATCGCAGTTGCTCCTGGAGTCCTGTCACCGCACATGACCCCCATACACCCAATCACAGGGCACCGGACAGTGAACATGGCGGCCAGAGCACAGAGGACAAAGGCAATGAAAATTGTGATCCGCCGCTGTCTTCTCCTCCTCCTCTCCTCCGGACCAAAGCAGGTCAAAAGAACTGACGGTGAGTCATGTTGCTGGCCCTGGGAGCAGGGGGGATGGACGTGGTCTGGGGAGAGGGAGCAGCCGGAGAGAGAGAGTATAGAAGAGCAGCGCCATGTAGTGTCAGTTTAGGAATACTGTAGGTAGGATAGTGTAGTGGACAGTACAGTATAGTGATCAGTGTAGTGTAGTAGACAGTGTAGTGCAGTGGACAGTGTAGTGGTCAATGTAGTGTAGTGGACAATATAGTACAGTGGTCAGTGTAGTGGACAGTATAGTAGTCAGTGTAGTGGACAGTATAGTGGTCAATGTTGTGTAGTGGACAGTATAGTATAGTGGTCAGTGTAGTGTAGTGGACAGTATAGTATAGTGGTCATTGTAGTGTAGTGGACAGTATAGTATAGTGATCAGTGTAGTGTAGTGGACAGTATAGTATAGTGGTCAATGTAGTGTAGTGGACAGTATAGTATAGTGATCAGTGTAGTGTAGTGGACAGTATGGTGGTCAGTATAGTGTAGTGTACAGTATAGTGGTCAATGTAGTGTAGTGGACAATATAGTATAGTGGTCAGTGTAGTGTAGTGTACAGTATAGTGGAAATTATAGTATAGTATAGTGGACAGTGTATTGTAGTGTACAGTATAGTGGATAGTGTATAATGGTCAATGTAGTGTAGTGGGCAGTATAGTGGTTAGTGTAGTATACAGTATAGCAGTCAGTGTAGTGGACAGTCTAGTGTAGTGAACAGTACAGTATAGTGGTCACTGTAGTGTACAGTATAGTGGTCAGTGTAGTGGACAGTGTAGTATAGTGGACAGTTTAGTGCTTAGTGTAGTGTACAGTATAGTGTATTGTACAGTATAGTGGTCAGTGTAGTGGACAGTATAGTGGTCATTGTAGTGTAGTGGACAGTATAGTGGTTAGTGTAGTGGACAGTATAGTATAGTGGTCAGTGTGGTGTAGTATACAGTATAGTGGTCAGTGTAGTGGACAGTACATCATAGTGGTCAGTGTAGTGTACAGTATAGTGGTTACAGTAGTGTAGTGGACAGTATAGTGGTCAGTGTAGTATAGTGGACAATTTAGTGCTCAGTGTAGTATAGTGGTTAGTATAGTGTAGTGTACAGTATAGTTGTCAGTGAAGTGTAGTGGACAGTGTAGTGGACAGTGTATTGTAGTGGACAGTATAGTGGTCAGTGTAGTGGACAGTTTAGTGCTCAGTGTAGTATAGAGGTTAGTGTAGTGGACAGTATAGTGGTCAGTGTAGTGTAGTGGACAGTATAGTGGTCAGTGTAGTGGACAGTATAGTGGACAGTATAGTGGACAGTGTAGTGAACAGTGTAGTGAACAGTGTAGTGAACAGTGTAGTATAGTGGTCAGTGTAGTGGACAGTTTAGTGCTCAGTGCAGTATAGTGATTAGTGTAGTGTAGTGGATAGTATAGTGGTCAGTGTAGTGTAGTGGACAGTATAGTGGTCAGTGTATTTTAGTGGACAGTATAGTGGTCAATGTAGTGGACAATTTAGTGGTCAGTGTAGTGTAGTGGACAGTATAGTGGTCAGTGTAATGTAGTGTATAGGAATCTGGTTGGTCAGTGTAGTGGTCAGTATAGGAATGAGGTTGGTCAGTGTAGTGGTCAGTATAGGAGTCAGGTAGGTCAGTACTATTGTAGGAAGGGAAGGGACTTGGAGTGCTAAAAGTCTGCAGGTTAGAGGGCGCAAATTACTTGCCTTGCCCCCGGCTCTGACAACCCACACTATGCCACTGGCTAGACATGGGAACTATCAAAAAATTAGTTTCGTCTCGTACATAAAAAAAATCGTAATTCGTGTACGAAATTCCGTTCGAATTCGTACGAAATACGAATTTCGTACGAATCGTAATTTTTTTTTCGAATCGTTAGTAAAGTTACGAATCGTTACGAACCGTTACGAATCGTTAACGCGGCTAATGAATTGTCGGTTCTCGTAACACAGAGAACAATTCAAATCCAACTACAAATATCGAATTTCAATTTCAAGTTACGAATCGTTAATAAATCCAACTACAAATATCGAATTTCAACTAATATGAAAGAAATTATAATAGCGGATATAACGAATGCTTTAAATGATTCGAATTAATTTGAGATTCAGTATATCTAATATAGAGAACTGTTCCTGCACAAAGTGTCATTTTTGCAGGAAAAAAAGCTATTTAAAATCACTCGCGGCTAATGAAATGTCGGCTCCGTAACACAGAGAACAGTCATTCATTGATTAAAAAAAAAAAAAAAAAAAAAAAGCGTAGGGGCCCCCCCAAATTCAATAACCAGGCCCTTCAGGTCTGGGATGGATTTTAAGGGGAACCCCGGCCAAAAAAAAAAGACCCTTCAAACCCACTTTTGTACCCCCTTACCATTTCACATGGGGGGGCGGGATCTGGGGGTCCCCTTGTTAAAGGGGGCTTCCAGATTACGATAAGCACCCCCGCCCGCAGACCCCCACAACCATCGGCCAGGGTTGTGGGGATGAGGCCCTTGTCCCCATCAACATGGGGACAAGGTGCTTTGGGGGTGACCCCAAAGCACCCTCCCAATGTTGAGGGCATGTGGCCTGGTACGGTTCAGGGGGGAGGGGGGGCCGCTCTCGTCCCCCCCTCTTTTCCTGCAGCCTGCCAGGTTGCGTGCTTGGATAAGGGTCTGGTATGGATTTTGAGGGGGACCCCACGCCATTCTTTTTGGCTGGGGTTCCCCTCAAAATCCATCCCAGACCTCAAGGGCATAATATCCATAGCAGACCTGAAGGGCCTGGTTATTGAATTTGGGGGGACCCCCACGCTTTTTTTTTATCAATGATTTCAATGAATGACTGTTCTCTGTGTTACAGATCCGACAATTAATTTGCTGGCAATAGCCGCGAGTGATTTTAAATAGCTTTTTTTCCTGCAAAAATGACACTGTGCAGGAACAGTTCTCTATATTACATATACTAAATCTCGAATTCATTCGAAGCATTCGTTATATCCGCTATTATAATTTCTTTCATATTAGTTGAAATTAGATATTTGGTAGTTGTTGGATTCGAATTGTTCTCTGTGTTACGGATCCGACAATTCATTTGCCGGCAATTAGTCGCAAGTGATTTTAAATAGCTTTTTTTCCTGCAAAAATGACACCTTGTACAGAGACAGTTCTAAGCACGGGAAACATGCGCCCCTTCACAGGCATACTATATATATATATATATATATACTATAGAGTAGTATGCCTGTGAAGGGGCGCATGTTTCCCGTGCTTAGAACTGTCTCTGTACAAGGTGTCATTTTTGCAGGAAAAAAAGCTATTCAAAATCACTCGCGGCTATTGCCGGCAAATGAATTGTCGGCTCCGTAACACAGAGAACAGTCATTCATTGAAGTCATTGATAAAAAAAAAGCGTGGGGGTCCCCCCAAATTCAATAACCAGGCCCTTCAGGTCTGCTATGGATATTAAGGGGAACCCCCGCTTCAAATTTAAAAAAAAATAAATGACGTAGGGGTCCCCCTAAATATCCATACCAGACCCTTCAGGTCTGGGATGGATTTTAAGGGGAACCCCCCGGCCAAAAAAAATGGCGTGGGGTCCCCCTCAAAATCCATACCAGACCCTTATCCGAGCACGCAACCTGGCAGGCCGCAGGAAAAGAGGGGGGACGAGAGCGGCCCCCTCCCGCCTGAACCGTACCAGGCCACATGCCCTCAACATTGGGAGGGTGCTTTGGGGATCTGAGACCTCCAAAGCACCTTGTCCCCATGTTGATGAGGACAAGGGCCTCATCCCCACAACCCTGGCCATTGGTTGTGGGGGTCTGCGGGTAGGGGGGCTTATCGGAATCTGGAAGCCCCCTTTAACCATGGGACCCCTAGATCCCCCCCCCCCCTGTGTGAAATGGTAAGGGGGTACAAAAGTACCCCTACCATTTCACCAAAAAAGGTGACAAAAATCTTAAAAAAAAGACAGGAGACGGACTTTGACAATTCCTTTATTAAAATCTTCTTTCTTCTGGTCTTCCTTTCTTCATCCTTCGGTTTCTTCATCTTCTCCTTCCGGCATCTTCTTCCATCTTCTTCCATCTTCTTCTTCCTCTGATCCGCTTCTTCTTGCGCCGGTCTTCTCGTCCTTCTCGTCCGGCATCTTCTTCCATGGCGTCGACGTCTGTTCTTCTGTCGGGCCGCTCCTCGCAATGGGAGGCTCCCGCTGTGTGAGGCTTCGCTCCAGGTGACAGGTCTTTTATAACGGAGGGCACCTGGTGACCCCGCCTCCCTCTGACGTCATGGGGAAAGCCATAGGGAATTCCCCATGACGTCCCCATGCGTCAGAGGGGGGCGGGGTCACCAGGTGCCCTCCGTTATGAAAGACCTGTCAGCCGGAGCGAAGCCTCACACAGCGGGAGCCTCCCATTGCGAGGAGCGGCCCGACAGAAGAACAGACGTCGACGCCATGGAAGAAGATGCCGGACAAGAAGACCGGAGGAGGAAGAAGCGGATCGGAGGAAGAAGAAGATGGAAGAAGATGCCGGAAGGAGAAGATGAAGAAACTGAAGGATGAAGAAAGGAAGAAGGAAGACCAGAAGAAAGAAGATTTTAATAAAGGAATTGTCAAAGACCGTCTCCTGTCATTTTTACAATTTTTGACACTTTTTTGGTGAAATGGTAGGGGTACTTTTGTACCCACTTACCATTTCACACGGGGGGGGCCGGGATCTGGGGGTCCCCTTGTTAAAGGGGGCTTCCAGATTCCGATAAGCCGCCCGCATACCCCCACAACCAATGGCCAGGGTTGTGGGGATGAGGCCCTTGTCCTCATCAACATGGGGACAAGGTGCTTTGGGGGGGACCCCAAAGCACCCTCCCAATGTTGAGGGCACGTGGCCTGGTACGATTCAGGCGGGAGGGGGGGCCGCTCTCGCCCCCCTCTTTTCCTGCGGCCTGCCAGGTTGCGTGCTCGGATAAAGGGTCTGGTATGGATTTTGAGGGGGACCCCACGCCATTTTTTTGGGCCGGGGTTCCCCTTAAAATCCATCCCAGACCTGAAGGGTCTGGTATGGCTATTTAGGGGGGACCCCACACCATTTTTTATTTTTTTGCGGCTGGGGTCCCCCTTAATATCCATACCAGACCTGAAGGGCCTGGTTATTGAATTTGGGGGGACCCCTACGCTTTTTTTTTTTTTTTTTTTATATCAATGAATGAACTATTACTGTTCTCTGTGTTACGGAGCCGACAATTCTTTTGCTCGGATAAAGGGTCTGGTATGGATTTTGAGGGGGACCCCACGCCATTTTTTTGGGCCGGGGTTCCCCTTAAAATCCATCCCAGACCTGAAGGGTCTGGTATGGCTATTTAGGGGGGACCCCACACCATTTTTTATTTTTTTGCGGCTGGGGTCCCCCTTAATATCCATACCAGACCTGAAGGGCCTGGTTATTGAATTTGGGGGGACCCCTACGCTTTTTTTTTTTTTTTTTTTATATCAATGAATGAACTATTACTGTTCTCTGTGTTACGGAGCCGACAATTCTTTTGCCGGCAATAGCCGCGAGTGATTTTAAATAGCTTTTTTTCCTTCAAAAATTACAGTTTGTCATTCGAATTCATTCAAATCATTCGTTATATCCGCTATAATAATTTCTTTCATATTAGTTGACATTCGATATTTGGTAGTCGGATTTGAATAATTTCGGCGACGAAATTCGTAAACGGAATTTCGTATTCCGTACGGAATTCGTATTAGAAAAAATTCGTACTACGGATTCGTAAATTCGTACGAATTACGAATTCGTACGAAACTAATCGCACATGTCTACCACTGGCCTCCAAAGAGGAGGGTGCCAGAGAGGGAGGTGCTTGAAGTACCTGATAGGTGCTGCATGGGGATAAAAGGATTCCTACTCCACCTCCCTTCCATCCACTTGGTCTGGGGGAGTGAGTCCAGAGAAGGCCACCATGGGAGAGGGAAGCAGGAGAAGTAGTATCTGATTCATGAAGCCAGGTTTAGGTAATGGCAAGTAGGTTATAGGAATTTGTGATAAAGAGGTCATGGAGGGCGGTGAGTTTGTTACAGACAGAGCATGCGTTCCAGAGGGCACAGGAGAAGGGGTGGCTGGTTTTGGAAAGAAGAGGAATAGAGACTAAGTTCTCTGGGTTGCGACTGCTGCCAGAAGGTGTAGGGAGATGAGAGCCTCGGGCAAAGAAAGATATAGCGTTTTTATACCATTACAAAATACTTGCCAGACATATTTGCAGCCATTTTACACCAGATGCTTCACACACAAAGTCCCACAATCCCCCCCCCCCCCTTTAGTTAGTTTCACTATTTAGGGATGGAGGCTATGAACTCTTTTTGTCCTATGCCTCATATAAAGTCCCAAAGTTTTTATCTCCTTATCAATATAATAAGGATGCAAGTATGCGTATATGTACAATCAATTACTATTTAATATTATTAAACAGCATCAGTACAGGTATATATTTTCTAAAATTTCTGCCTCTGGGTGCCAGCAAGGGTTAGGTCTAGGAGAGTGTTATTTGTGGAATCATGTCCAGCCCCACCCTTTATGCTCATGGTCCCATGGTTGGTTGTCTAAGTGATGTGGGAGGTCGTTTACCGAAATTTTTTTCCCAGTCTCTGTAGCTGCGAGTGAACACCGGGAGCTTCCTCCTTTCCCCTTCACCTTATGACGACGCGGGGGCTCGGGCCAGTGTTCTGCTATGCATCAACGCCATGCCCCCAGCGTTTCTTGCGTAATGTCAGCTATGCTGACATCAATGCACTGGCGCTGAGTGTCTCCATCGTCCTTTCCTTGTGAGGAGTGTTGGCGTCAAGTGCCGTGCAGATATGCCCACTCAGGCGATGGTGTCTCCCCTCCTATTATGCGCCTGCTTAATGTTGGTGGTCACTCATTGGCTGTTTTTGAGTATAAATACTCCCCTCAGATTGTTTAGACACTCCTTGTGGCTGTTTTTTTTTTTTTTTGTGAACACTATGCACCAAGTGGATCTAGCAAGATGCACCTCTTTTATATTTTCACATTGTGATTTGTACCTTGGTTTTTCTTCTTTGATAGTGTATCAATTCACATTACCCTTACCTTCTTCTATTTTCTTCATAATCCATTCTCCCCACATACATACACAAAAAAAAAAAAACCCCTCCGAACTTCATCTCCCCCCCCCCCCCCCCCTTCTCCTCCTCCCGTACCCCCTATAATCCCTTTATGGGGCCAGTTGTTCCCTTCTATTTATAAATATTCTACTTCTACTTCCCACTTTTGCCATATTACTGGCATTTGATTTTTTATATATTCTTCTTCTCTTATCTGTTTTTCCATGTATTGTATTTCGTTAATTTCACATATCCATTCTGTCACTGTTGGGCTACTCGTTTCTCTCCATTTTCGTGCTATTACTGTTCTAGCTACCGTTGTCATATGATGTAATATATCTGTTTTAATACCCTTTATTGAGTCTGCCATGAGAGAAAATAAAGCAATATTTATGTTTGGACACATCTCTACTCCGACCACTTTCTGATATATCTCAAATATCTTATTCCAAAAAATTCTCACCTTATAGCATCCATACCATGTATGATCCATAGTCCCCCTTCCTACCTTACATCTCCAACATTTCTTTATATTCCCTTTATTTATTGTATTTAACGCTACTTGGCTACAGTACCATCTCATTGCAATCTTGTAGTTTCTCTCTTGATATTTAATGGCTGTAGATGTTTTATGTATTATTCCAAAAAAAAAAAAATCCAATTCTTCTCTGATATTAAATTTCCTATTTCCTTTTCCCATTTTTTCATTCCTGTTAGTTCCCTAATAAATCCAGAGGGGAGTAATAAATCATATTTCTTAAATAATTTTTTGGTCGGTTTTTGTTCATCCACTATTATTTGTTCAAATTTTGTTATTTGTCTGTTTATTAAAGTTTTATTTGTTTCAATAAATGTACTTAATTGATGGTATTGTAACCATTTTTATATTCGGGTCCCAAATCTTGAAATTTTGGCATTTTTCCATCCACTACGATCTGTACCGCCCTTGCGTTCTCCAATATATTCCATTTTAAATATTTTGTGGTTTCTAACGCTGGCGTAAATTCTGGATTGGAGAACAATGGGGGTCATAGGTCGGATCACGGTAGAAAATTTTCCTTTTTTTTTAGTATGGCATCCCATATTTTTAGTGTAGCTCTTACAAAAATCGGTAGTTCTTTTTTTTTGGTCTTAAATTTTTATTCAAGGCAAGTATTTAAGTTGTGTCCCTATAATATCCACTTCTAGATAAACCCATTGTTTATTTTCCATGTTATGGTGCCAATCAATTATTCTAGTTAATGATGCTGCTTGTAAATATTTAGAAAAGTCGGGTAGTGCTAATCTTTTTAAATTTTTTTAGTTCTAATTAGAATTTCTCTTCTTATTCAGGTTTTTTTTTTAGCCCAAATGAAGCTTCCTACTGCTTTTCTTAAATCCATCATTAGTTTTCTTGGTGAAACTATAGGTATCGTTTGAAAAATATATAGTAATTTTGGCAGTATCTCCATTTTCACTATATTTATTCTTCCCATCCATGAATATGTTATTTTATCATATTTTTGCAGTAATTTAATCTATCCTACTTTGTTAACTACACCTTCTATCATGGATACCAGCACTGGTTCACAATCTACACATTCAGTAGGTACACCATATTGCATTATGCCAAATCACACACTAATTGTATTCATTTACAGAGGTTTACAATGATGTTACCCACATTACCCTCATCTGTGGGATACTACACTCCCTGGAAAGTCTGTCCCCTGATGTTCTGTCACCATTGTGCCTTTGGTTATAACACCTCAGTTCCCTGGACTGATGAGTATCCAAGCTGGACTTCAGCCCTCACACTTAGACTCCTGGTTGATCCTCAGTAGGGTTGGTTTCCGTCCACTACTCTCTTCCCTTTGTACCTTCCTCTCCTATGCTTAGACCCATTGTTAATTTGAATCTCTTAATTAGTGATTGACGAACTTCCGACGGGACGTTTCGCGAACGCGATTCGCGAACTTACTAGCTGTGCACACATAGTCCCACAACATGGACACTGACATACCAGAAGTATTAAGTGAATATGGGATCGACAACGACAAGCATTCTTTTTTTATCTGTGAAATTTTGTCAATTGAAGGCTATGGAGGAGAGGCAAGGTCAGGCCAGGCTATGAAGGGGGTGCAGGAGATGATCAGTGCCACAGTCAGGGCAGCGCAGTCCTGTGTCAGTGTCCCAGTGTGCCAACCTGTGCTTGAGCCCCTGACCCCTCCCTCTGCCCGGCCCTTACCCCCACCTATGCAGGGCTCCACTGCGGTGGTCTGGAGGTGCCAATCCAGTGCTGACCTCAGCCATAGTGCTGGCACTGCCTGCTGATTGGCTTCTCCGCTGCTATCTCCCTCACTGACACCAGCACTGAGATAGAACACTGACACCAGCACCGTGACAGAGACTGAGCACTGACACCAGCACCGAGATAGAGAGCACTCGCTGTGGGACCCAAAAATATGACACAACTCAACCTCTTAAAACAGGAGAGTATGGGCATATAGTACGGTGTGATTTTTTTCTAAAAGTGAGCCAAAGGTAGAAAAAAGGTCCATGTGCTAGACTATATAAATCGCTTATAGAGTTATGCATATACATCTACTGGTCACATGTGTTGAATTCCTCCGAGATCCATGCCTCATTCATTTTTATAAATGTGAGTTTGTAAACCGTCGTGAGCTAGACGAGTGCGCTTATTGGTCACGATCCCCCCTGCTGCGCTGAATGTCCTTTCGGACAGGACACTGGACGAGGGGCAAGCCAACAGTTTCATTGCAAATTGTGCAATCTCTGGCCAGAGGTCAAGCCTGCCCACCCAGTAGTCCAGGGGTTCATCACTTCTCAGAGCGTCCACATCGGCCGTTAACCCAATGTAGTCAGACACCTGACGGTCTAGGCATTCCCTGATGCTAGATCCGGATGACACCTGTCGATGGGTCAGCTGAAAGAATGAGTCAGCCAAAGAGGAGAGGGAGGATGGAGTAGGAGGAGGAGAAGAGGCAGTCCTACATGCAATCCGTGGCGGTAAAACCAAATCTACACGGGTGCCACGGGTTACATGCTTGACGGCCGTCAGAACGTTCACCCAGTGGGCAGTAAAAGTTATATACCTTCCCTGCCCGTGTTTGCTAGACTACGTGTCTGTGGTCAGATGTATATTGGCACCGACACTGTGTGCCAGAGATACATTCACTTGTCGCTGAACATGGCCATATAGCTCTGGGATGCCCTTCTGTGAGAAATACTTCCTTCCTAGGACCTTCCATTGTGGTGTTCCAATGGCCACAAATTTTCAAAAGGGCCTCCGAGTCCACCAGTTTATATGGCAGTAGTTGGCGGGCTATCAGTTCTGACAAGCCATCAGTCAACCGTTGGGCAAGAGGGTTATCCGGCGTCATCATTTTTTTACGCTCAAACATTTGGCCCACAGAAGCCTGCCTTTTTCCAGGAAAACGTGAGGACTGCATGATGGAAGGTGGAGTGGAGGACAATTCTGAGGAGAGAGGAGAAGGAGAAGTAGAATAGGCTGGACAGTGAGAGCCTGGAGTGTGGCTTTGTGGGTTCTGACGGCGTTGCTCCCACTGGGCTCGGTGATGGCAGCTCATGTGCCTTCTTAAGGCGGTTGTCCCTAGGTGAGTGTTGGGCTTATCGTGACTTATGCGTTGACTGCAAAGGCTGCAGATGGCAACACTATTGTCAGCAGCGGACACATCAAAAAAAGCCCACACTGCGGAGCCCTGTGCCCGCGTCCTGGGAGCGCCAGATGTGACCTACATGGTTAATGGCTCGCTCCTGATACATTAGCAGTCTGGTTTGTCCCTCCTGTGCAATGCAAGTTCCGCCTGCTTCTCCTCACAATCTGCTGGTCCATCTCTCCCTCTGAACTCCCCTCCTCTTCCTCTCTTGTGGGCACCCACGTGATGTCCCTAGACACGTCATCATCAACGTCACCTTCCCCACCGCTATAATTAGAGATCTCAGATTAGGCAGTAACAGCAGGGGACCAACCTCCTTGGGCTGATCTGGGTACTGTCGTCAGACTGCTGATTGGCGGTTGTTGCTACCGCCTCTTCCTGATCCAATGCCATAAATGGCTGCGCATCGGAAATGTCTTGCGATGATGGATCGGAAAATAATTCCTGTGACTCAAGCGGAGGGTATATGGTGGTGTTGGTGGTAGTGTCTTTGGAGGTGCACACAGCAGAGAGTGAAGAGGGTGCAGATCGAGAGGATAGGGAGGGTGCAGAAGCGTAAGGCTGAGTGAGCCACTCAACCAAGTCTGGTGCGTCCTTTGACGTAATCGAACGCACCTTCTGCAACTTCCCACTTTGGCTCAAGCCTGTTGCTCCTGCCCTACCCCTTCCACCCCTGCAGAAGGGCCTGCCTCTTCCTCTGCCTGTCATTTTTTAATTGACCCTGTGACAAAAGTCTCTAGAGAAGTGCAGTATATGTGGAAGAAGGTATACAACACCCTGCTTCAATCTGTCATTTTGGGGGGCCACTGGTCTATTACACCAGTTATAATACTTTTTTCTAATTGCGTTTGTCACTCTTTGTAGTAACACTGCAGGACCGCTCAGCAGTCACAATGCTGCACAGTAGAAATGCACTATACTATGCTTTCTATATTTGAAAGTATTTTATACGTGTATTACACCCCTATATACTGCACACCAAATAGTACACCTATACCAGTCCTTAAATGGACTTTTGTGGACCTAATAGTAGCTAGCTAGTGAATTACAGACTGTCCCTGCTCCAAACACCAAACTGTCCCTACACTGAGAACAGAGCTGCAGAATCGGTCAGCACTGCAGTGCACTATAATATGCTTTCTATATTTGAAAGAAAGTATATAATAAGTGTATTACAACCCTATATACTGTACACCTATACCAGTCCTTAAAAGGACTTTTGTAGACCTAATAGTAGCTAGCTAGTGAATTAGACTGTCCCTGCTCCAAACTGCCAACTGTCCCTAGACTCCCTACACTGAGAAAAGAGCTGCAGAATCGGTCAGCACTGCAGTCACTATAATATGCTTTCTATATTTGAAAGAACGTATATAATAAGTGTATTACAACCCTATATACTGTACACCTATACCAGTCCTTAAAAGGACTTTTGTAGACCTAATAGTAGCTAGCTAGTGAATTAGACTGTCCCTGCTCAAAACAGCAAACTGTCCCTAGACTCCCTACACTGAGAAAAGAGCTGCAGAATCGGTCAGCACTGCAGTCACTATAATATGCTTTCTATATTTGAAAGAAAGTATATAATAAGTGTATTACAACCCTATATACTGTACACCTATACCAGTCCTTAAATGGACTTTTGTGGACCTAATAGTAGCTAGCTAGTGAATTACAGACTGTCCCTGCTCCAAACACCAAACTGTCCCTACACTGAGAACAGAGCTGCAGAATCGGTCAGCACTGCAGTGCACTATAATATGCTTTCTATATTTGAAAGAAAGTATATAATAAGTGTATTACAACCCTATATACTGTACACCTATACCAGTCCTTAAAAGGACTTTTGTAGACCTAATAGTAGCTAGCTAGTGAATTAGACTGTCCCTGCTCCAAACTGCAAACTGTCCCTAGACTCCCTACACTGAGAAAAGAGCTGCAGAATCGGTCAGCACTGCAGTCACTATAATATGCTTTCTATATTTGAAATAAAGTATACAACCCTATATACTGTACACCTATACCAGTCCTTAAAAGGACTTTTGTGGACCTAATAGTAGCTAGCTAGTGAATTACAGACTGTCCCTGCTCCAAACACCAAACTGTCCCTACACTGAGAAAAGAGCTGCAGAATCGGTCAGCACTGCAGTGCATTATAATATGCTTTCTATATTTGAAAGAAAGTCTATTATAAGTGTATTACAACCCTATATACTGTACACCTATACCAGTCCTTAAAAGGACTTTTGTGGACCTAATAGTAATAGCTAGTGATTACAGACTGACTGCCCCTGCTCCACACAGCCTCCTTTCCCTATACTGACAAAAGACAGAATGTAAAATGGCCGCCAGATCAGGTCTATTTATAAGGTAGGGGGTATGTCCATGTGCTGAAATGTTTCAATTGGTGGTCCTGTACCCCATAAAGAATGTGTCATGGGTCAAAGTTCTTCACAATGTAAACGAATATGGCCGCCTCGAACAGCACCATAAGTCCGCGAGTTTGGCGAATCGCGAATGAGCAAAGTTCGCCGCAAACCGACCTCCGGGCGAACCGCAAGGTCAACTCTACTCTTAATATCTTTAGATAAGTGCGGGTATTTCCACGAAACGTGTCCAGCTATCTGATGATATCTACCTGTTTACATATTTAGAATATTTTCAACAATCTTATACTGTACCATGCTGTAATTATTATGTATGTTTTTATTGTAGCCAAGGGTTTGCTACTATAGTTATTACAGTTGTTGTTATTTCAAATGAGTTTGGCTCCCTCTAGTGCCTGCTGGGCTCTTTTAGGATTTTTCCTTATTCCTGAGAAGAAATGCAGCAAATATTGTGGGAGATATAGTTTGGAGGAGGAAGTGACTCTGTAAGCTGGATCAGCCCTGAACTATAATACAGACAATGCAAAGCGCACAGCACTGCCTGCTGGGAGCAGTGATAAAAGGACCAGCACGGCCTGCTTTCAGACTCTCTGGACACCATCCAACACTTGCCAGCAGGAGGTCTGTGTGTGTGACCAGGAGTGAGAGACTACAGCCTGTACAGCGGAGAGCCGTATCGCCCGGGGGATCTAAGAGTACAACCTTGCCATCCTATCAAGCGAACCGGCCTGCTCAGAGCAACTGGAAGCCCTGCACTTCAGTCCATCAGGAGTTTTAACACAGCGCAGCGGCGCCATCTTCACCAGACAGAGGCACCAGGAAGGGATTCCAGACGGAGCCTCACAGCCATTGGGGTCTATTGTGGAGAGAGGGCACCTGCCCATTCCAGAAGAGAGTACAGTATTGCTGAGTGAGTTCTTTCTACAGACTGCTGGTGAGACTTGTAGTTTCATGGAGGTGAATCTACTTCTTCACAGGCATCATACAGCTGGACTTCAGGGCCTTGTCTTTTTCCCCTGCGCTGTAAGGTCAGTACTGTATTGCGCTCACATGTAAGGTGGTGATATTTCTTCAGTTTAACAGCCATCAGCATATCTATTGCTCTACAGTCATTTATTTTCCTTTGTTCTTGTGGAATACAAATACTGCAGTTTAAACATCAGGCTAGCTGAAGATATCCGAAGTTGAAAGAACTTTCATCATCTTCCTCTTTTATCAAGCATTGCTGCTACACTTATAAGTTGAACTCTGAACTACAACCTAGGCGGAGCCATAGAGTATATGCTAGATTTTACACTGTGTTTTTGAATGTAAAGAATATATACTGCATTTTGGTCTGTGTGTTGAGGCCTCAGTGGGAAGGTATTTAATATATGTTTTGAAGATATTGAGTACTTATCCCTTTGTACACCTGTTCACATATACTTTTGGAAAGCGAATATAAGGTTATAAGTTCTGTATATCTGCATTAAGTGATAACACTTGCCAATCATAATTTGTGTATTCATGCTTTTCATTGTGTTCCATTATTTACTTTAGTAAACTTTTCTGAGTGGTTCAGTGACATTGTGTGAGTTTCTCATTGCTAACATCATATTGCAGAATGGAACCCAAGGTGTCAGAGGTAAGAGAGGATCTGCAGAGTCCGGGTAGCCAGTGGGGTATAGAGTTAATCAGCAGCCCTCACCGGGGTACAGCTACATTATATTTATGGTATTCTTATGGATCAAAAGAATCTGGTATTTCCATGTGTAGCGCCGACACTTTACTAAAGTGTGCGTTATATATGTAAGTTTAGTTTTCCAGAACTGTAACAGAGTTCTGGGGGTTAATTGTACAGGTCTTTTACTTTGGCATCAGTTTGGCTGGAGTTCTGCCTGGTCATAGGTGCAGTGAGGCACCTGTGACAGGCTGAGAACCAAGCCTGGTTGGACGTGTTAGCTACCAATCTTTCTCAGAGCCAATCAGTGGGCGCGTCTGGCCCGCTGTGTGGTCTGGGAAGGGGTATTTAAGAGGCTGAAGTCACGTGTTCAGGGTACGGCTGCTGCTTTGATTCCTGTTTCCAGTCCGGACCAACCCCACGAGGGGTCCCGGACCCAGGAGTGTCTGCCGTCCCTGTAAGCATGGTCACCCTGACCAGCCCCCGAGGCCCTCATGGTCTGTGGTGGGGATCCGTCCGCTCCCGAGCCTCGGAACTGGCTAGTTCGAGGCCCAGTAACTGAAGGAGGATTCGGAGGTGTCCCGGTGTGCTCTCGGTATTGGAGAGACACCGCAACTCGTACAAGCGACCAGAGGAGGACTCTTCGTAGGAGAGCCAAGAAGCTGGCTGCTCTGTAAGAGCCTGGGAGCTGAAGTTGTATGGACACTAGAGAATTCACACTTCTCACAGTATCGCCAACAGGGCTGAAAGATTCAAGTACTGTGGGAAAGGTTCCTAACTTATCTTCAGTTACAATCTAGTCTGTGGCAGAGACTTTGCAAATTTTCCAGATCACATGTTGGCTGCTAAATCTAATGTTAGAGGTTTATCCAGCAGTGAAGCGCCCAGTTGCGAGTGGCTACTCTCTGTGTTATCTGAGAGACATTCAATTGGATGTCCACAGTTCTAAGTGCCTGAGTTTTATCACCCATGCCCTCTTGAGAAAAAAAGAAAAAAAAAAAAATCGCCAAAAGGACTTTTGTGTGTCAGCATCTGAAGTTACTGTGTACTAACCCTGGGAACCCCTAGAAAACGAACGACGAGCTACGAGAAGGTAATTGGTAAGCCCAGAAAATTCAAGGTCGCCCCAAGGGGTTATGGCCGTTACACATTTATTACTATGCTACCATGCTATTACGCTACGATGTTTGTATGTATCACATGTATGGAATAAATGTTATGTTATATAAAATAATTCCTTGTATACATTGTACTATGATATAGCGTTTTTATACCATTACAAGATACTTGCCATACATATTTGCAGCCATTCTACACCGCATGCTTCATACAAAGTCCCCGCCTTTTAGTTAGTTTTGCTATTTAGGGATGGAGGCTTTGAATTCTTTTTGTCCTATGCCTCATATAAAGTCGAAATGGTTTTATCTCCTTACAAATAAAGATTTAATACAAGGTTCACCAATAATTGATTTTGCAGAGCATTCTGTTTTTGCAAAAGAAAAAAGTTGAGCTGTATCTTTTTTGTGACTGCCCCTGACTAACATGTTTTAGTTCGGTATATCAATACACATAGGCCACTTTCCTCCTGGTCTATGCCTTGGCCTCTATCCGTTCTCCGCAGCTGGCGGTGGTGGCTTGTTTGTGTGGGGAGCTGCTATATGCATTAAGGGAGGTTATTCATACCTTCTGCTGTTCGGCCCTGCCCTTATGGACGGGCGGGCCACCAGCACATTGGCGCCATGATTCCATGCCTATCGCGTGATGTCCGCGGAAGCGACATCACTGCGTATGGGCATGGTTTGTCCTCTAGAATGGCTGGGGGTAGCCCATTCATGCATACCCTCATTTGGTGGCTGGAATTTCAGTGCCAGCGTGCCATGCCACCCCATACATGGCACTGGGGGTGGAGCCTTCTGGAGAGTGTGAGGGGATTTCAATGGGAGAGCACACACGGCTGGGATTTCTTATTTTTAGATTTATTTTAATTCCACTCTTTTACTCTACATGGGACAGCTCATTCTGCTGCTGTAAGCCACTGATCTCACACAGGTACACAAACCATTTATCCTTCACACCAAGCACTTCATTGTGCCTGGCTATGTTTTTCACATTCACATTTTTTCACAATCCCCCTTTTCCTTTTAGGTAATTGCTTTATGACATCTCTTTTCACACATCTGCAGCCTTGCACACATTCCTCCCTGGCCCCATTATCCATCCTACTATCGTAATAGGTTGGTTGGTTTATATATATATATATATATATATATATATATATATATATATTCATTCATGCATTCCATTATATACTTCATGATACTTTTGCTAATTTACCAATGGTTGATTATATACATATAATATATTAAAGTTGACACCTGAACTGATTATCAAGGGGCGGCACCCGTTGGAGCTCTTGTGGGGTTATAAATGGGAAAGCATACATGGCTGGGATGATTCATTTCACTCTAATTTCACATGGGACAGTTCTCGCTATTGCTGCAAGTAGGGATGAGCTTCGAGTTCGAGTCAAACCCATGTTCGACTCGAACATCGGCTGGTCGACCGTTCGTCGAATTGTGAACATTATGGGTCGTTCGAATTTGGCACGTCACGGCCCATAATTCACTGCTTTGCTGGCTGATGATTGGCCAAGCATGCACAATGACCCGCATGCTTTGGCCAATCACAGCGTGGAAAAAACAGAGAGCCGTAATTGCCCAAAGCCAGGGTGAGTTTGGCCAATTATGTCTCAGGGGGTTTAGTACACGCCCCACACTATATAAGGCTGCTTGCGTGGCTGCCTTGTGTAGTGTGTTGCGATGGTGGTTAAAGACAGATAGAGAGAGAGACAGTGTCATTTAATTTGAGTTAGATAGAGTAGGCAGGCGAGTCAGTTAGCTGCACTTACAGTGTATTGTGTATATATGTGCATATGTATGTGTGTGTATGTATGTGTGTGTGTGTGTGTGTGTGTGTGTGTGTGTGTGTGTGTGTGTGTGTGTGTGTGTGTGTGTGTGTGTGTGTGTGTGTATGTATGTATGTATGTATGTGTGTATGTATATATATATATATATATATATATATATATATATATATATATATATATATATATATATATATATATATATTGTGACATTGGGGTGTTTAACTCAAGTTGATAGATGCATTTTTGGTGCAGTGAGTCCTCATCAGACAGGCATATATAGTTAAGGATTCATATATACCTGTGCGAGTGGGAGGTATAGATATAAATAAAAAATAATAATAAAATGTTGCAATAAATATGTGGCAATAAATAAATATATATAAAATATATAAATCAATAGATATGTCTAAAGGATCAATGAATCATATATTATTCGTCAACATATTTCCGCCCTCGTGACAAAGTCGGATATGACGAAACATGCGTCAGGGACATAGACCAGAGAACCAGGAAGTGACGTCGCGTGCGCTCCAACCTGCGTTCCACCGCCCAGGAAGTCCTCAGGACGCTGTTATCACCGCTCCACCAAGCGGAAACCGGCTTTGAGGATCCGGAAAAGGAACCAGGCAGAGTGTACTTTCTACATTTATCTTTACCATTCAATGCTGATCCATTTTTTGCATCTGGTACGCATTTAATGCCAAGGGGTTTATCTTCCATTATTTAATGCTGATCAAAGCTGATCTATTTTTTGTATCTGGTACGCATTTAATACTAAGGTTTTTTTTTTTAACGATTGATTTAAAGGGAGGGTGAATAAAATGGTTTAAGCAATATTACGCTATGTGGTGCAATTCTTTTTAAGCATGACCTGTCTGGCAACGGTGAGCTGTTGAGAGAGAGTCTGTGGAGGAGAATTGGAGGATACAAGCAAATGAAGGAGCAGTAACCTGATGAGATTATATGTGCCTGTAATCATTTTAGCTCTGGTGAGTGCATCCCCAAAGGGGAACCCCTTAACACGTGGTGTAGTTTATTGGTGGATGGACTGATCAGTTTGCGGCACACACAATAGTGAACTATCTTCTTTCACATCTGATCACGGATAATGCTGGACTTTGTTGACGAATAATATATGATTCATTGATCCTTTAGACATATCTATTGATTTATATATTTTATATATATTTATTTATTGCCACATATTGATTGCAACATTTTATTATTATTTTTTATTTATATCTATACCTCCCACTCGCACAGGTATATATGAATTTTTATCCACTAATCTTATCAGTGTTTTTACTCTGATATTGAGCGCTGCTACAGTATTTTAATAGGTTTCGGTTTTATACCCTTTTAAACCTATTATTTTATTGTATTTTTACATATGACCTTTTCTTAAGCAGCTGCCAGTAGTGCACCAGGTGGGAAGGTTGCACACTTGATCACGTATATATTTATCTATTTATTTATTTATTTATATACATATCTATAAACAGCAAGATATCACCATCCGTTTGAGCGCAGAGAGGTGTTTGATATAGGTGGGCCAGCATAACAAACATCTTTCTTTACATATATAGTTAAGGGCCTGGTAGCCCACGTTTATTAAAAAGGAAAAAAAAAAAAAAAACAAAAGTCCATCCAGAAATCCCACGCAGGGGTTTAACTTCATTAAGCACTCAAATGAAAAAACATACCAAGCCACCTGGCTCTCTCTTGTCAGCAGTTCCTCTGCTTGCTCTCAACAGAGTTGATTCCTTCCAGCCCCCTGGACTCACTGGCTTCCTTAGTCTTCCCGACTCTCAAGGCTGTCCAGCCTTTCCCAGCTGCTGGGCAAAGAAGACCCCTTACACAGGGATGACCCCTCTTCAGACACAGGTCTGTCTTCATACAGCACCAGCAGCAGCAGCAAGATGCTCACACTCCACCATCCTCCACTCACCAGCCCCTCATTATATGGTCTGTGTGCCGCTGGGCACACACCTTGCTTGCAATCCTCAAGACCCGGACACAGGGTTGGAGATCCCATCCCACCCATGACTCTCAGGGATCTCCAAACTACAGACTCCCATCCAGAACTAGCAAGACCTGGAGAAAACTGAGAGAGCAGTTTTCTCAATTTAAATTCTACAGTCTGTAGTCTTGCAGTCTGCAGATATGCAAACTCTGTGTCTCTTTTACCTCTAATTTCAAAGGGACAGAGCCTCGCTCTGCCACAATATATATATATATATATATATTTATATTTATATTTATACACTGTATTCAGTTTAGCTAGATCCTAGATCCGTTCCTTTTATTCTCTTCATAATATACGGACAGGCATATATATATATATATATATATATATATATATATATATATATATATATATATATTGTAGGGGATCAGGGGGTGAAGAGCTGGCTCAGAGACAGTCCAGTGAAATAAAAATGGCTTTATTCAGCAAAACAGCAAACCAAAAGTAGACATAAGGCCAGACAGACTTGTCTTATCACACGGATGTGCACACCGGCACAGTTCAGCAGCACACAAGCTTATAAGTAACAGTTCATGGCTCCAATCAGAGCTACAGTCTTTATGTGGTTTATACGCTCACCCAGAAAGTTCACCATCCAGCAATGGACATTTCCACACAGCATCCTGCTGTGTCTCTCTCTCCTACTCAAACAGCTCCTCACTGACACTTTCAGCACACCTGATAATAAGCAGGTCTGAAGGGGAAGAACCTGCCTTCTTTGATTAACCCCTTCTTAACCCTGCCCCGGGCTGACCCTCTACATATCCCCCCCCTCTGTTCCAGGCCAGGGGTCTGGACACCACAAATCCAGTGGGCATAGACCCAGGTCTATGCCCCCTTCCTCCTCTGAATCCACATAAATTCTAGACCGGATTGCTGCTGTAAACCTATCATAGTAATTTTTATCAGTTTCCATTAGGCGGTACACTTCCTGGTACTCCTCTGTGAGGAGCGGTTGCACCAATTCAGCCCAGGGGCTTCTGGGCCAGTTTTTAAACGATGCCATGTTTTCAAATTCAGCCAGGCAATCCTCAATGTGGTCGTCTGGTAGCATCGGCTGTAAAAAGTCACCAGCACAGATTCTACCTTCGTTACCACTGAGAGCAGCGCCAACCTTTTCTACTATCTCAGAGGGTTCCTGTCCCTCCGTGAGACACCTGTTCTCCACAGTAGGTTCAACCACTAGCACTTGATCCCCAGGTTTGGACTCTCTGACCCTGGCAGACCGGTAGGCCACCCCCCTCCGGGTCCACATGTGACATATTTCTTTACTGTTTACCTCCTGCAACACATTATTTAACACTTCACATGGGGGTTTCTTCTTTTTAGGGGAGGCCCCTGAACTTTTGAACTTTTGTTCACACAAATCCCAAAACAGGGGGCAGTCTCGCCCAATTAGCAAATCATGGGGTAACCCCGGGATCACCCCAAATCTCAGTGTAGCAGTTCCTGCAGTTGTGGACAGGGTTACATGGGTCATTGGATAGTCCTTGACAACCCCATGTACAGAGACCACTCCAATCTTTTTTCTGCGTATCAGATTACCCCGTAACCTGTCCGATCAGAGCAGGGTACCCCACTCCCAGAGTCAAGAAGTGCTACAACCTTCTGCCCATTAACCCGCACCACAGTCTCAAGTGGGCTTAGACTGTTCATGGGACCAGTGGCAAAAGCAAACATAGAGCCATGTCGAGCCATGTCACACTCCATTGGCTCCTCCCGTCTTGGACACTGGGCCGCCATATGACCCAGTTGTTGGCAGGACCAACAGCGAACCTCACGGGGTTCCCGTTCTCCCTGACGATTCTCATGAGGGTTTGTCGTTAGGGTGCTCCTAGCGGGAGTGTCAGGCACACGAGCATGCACCATGCGTTCAACTGGTGCCATCTTCACGCTGGAACGCACTTCCTTAGAACGGACCAACTCTCTGGTAACAGAGGGACTCTCCTGGACCTTTTCTGCACAACTGTAGCGCTCAACAGCTGCAGCCATCTCATCCAGGGACTGAGGCTCGGACTGAGCCACCCATCGGTGGAGCTCCCTGGGTAGTGCATGCAGAAAACGGTCTAGTGCGACTCTCTTTACAATCTGACTGGGTGTCTTTTCCTCAGGTTTCAGCCAATCTTGGAACAAGTGCATCAGGTGGTAGAGCTGCGCACGGGCAGGCTTAGCCTTGTCAAAGCGCCAGTCATGGACTCGGTTCGCCCTTAAAGCAACAGTCACTCCCAGCCTTGCTAGCATTTCTGCTTTCAGAAGCTTATAATCCCGTGCTGATTCAGGGGCCAAGTCACAGTATGCTTGTTGGGGGTCTGCGGCCAGGAAAGGAGCCAGTACATCTGCCCAGTCTTTATCAGGCAGACCTTCCCTTGCTGCAACCCTCTCAAACATCGCTAGGTATGCTTCCACATTATCTAAGGCTGTCATCTTTTGCAGGGTCCGCTGCACTGCCTTCCGGGGGTCATTCCTTTCAGCGGGGTCACCTTTCATCATTTCAGCCTGCTGTGTCACCGCCTTTTGCAATCCCACTATCTATTCAGTCAGTAAGCGATTTGTTTCCTGTTGTACAGCGACTGTCTGCACCAGGATCTGTTCCTGCCGAGCCTGTGCTTGTATCAGGGCCTGCTGGGCCTCCTGATGGCGGGCCTGCGCTTGTGTATTAGACAGTACCAGCTGCTTAACCACATCCTCCATGGCTTGTTCAGAAGATTTCACCATCTGTGCAGCTTTAACCCAGGACATGGGATTAGACTGGACCCCTCAAACTGCCCAATGCACGCTCCACAAATTGTAGGGGATCAGGGGGTGAAGAGCTGGCTCAGAGACAGTCCAGTAAAATAAAAATGGCTTTATTCAGCAAAACAGCAAACCAAAAGTAGACATAAGGCCAGACAGACTTGTCTTATCACACGGATGTGCACACCGGCACAGTTCAGCAGCACACAAGCTTATAAGTAACAGTTCATGGCTCCAATCAGAGCTACAGTCTTTATGTGGTTTATACGCTCACCCAGAAAGTTCACCATCCAGCAATGGACATTTCCACACAGCATCCTGCTGTGTCTCTCTCTCCTACTCAAACAGCTCCTCACTGACACTTTCAGCACACCTGATAATAAGCAGGTCTGAAGGGGAAAAACCTGCCTTCTTTGATTAACCCCTTCTTAACCCTGCCCCAGGCTGACCCTCTACAATATATATATATATATATATATTATATATATATATATATATATATATATTTATATTTATATTTATATTTATACACTGTATTCAGTTTAGCTAGATCTGTTCCTGTTATTCTCTTCATAATATACTGACAGGCAGGCAGGGAGCTGCAGTATTTTCACTTAGTGCACCTAAAGCTTACCTGAATACAATTGCTGGTGTTCTCATACAAATACAGGCAGGGAGCTGCAGTAATTTGATTTAGTATCCTTTGCACAGTGTGCCCCTAAAGCTTACCTGAATACAATTGCTGGTGTTCTCATACTAATACCACAGGCAGGGAGCTGCAGTATTTTCTGTTAGTGTACTGTGTCCTCTGCATAGTGTGCAACTAAAGCTAACTTAAGACAATTGCTGGTGTTCCCATACTAATAATACTACAGGTAGGCAGTTGATTCTGCTAGCTGCAGTATAATCAGTATATATATATATATATACATTCCAGCTTTGTGCAGCTACATCTCCCTGCAGGCCATTAGTATGTCTGGAAGGTCAACAAGGAGAGGCAGACAGTCACAAGCCAATAAAAGAGGGCAAGCAGGCTCTGTGTCTATAGGCAACAGTGCTGGTCGTGGACACGGTGCATCCTCATCAGCACGTGGCCGTGGGACACACTTGTCCTTTTTTCCGGCAGCTGGCTGTGTCGAGCCGCAACATGACGAAGACTTGGTAGAGTGGATGAACAAGCCATCCTCATCCTCCTCATCCTCTCTTACCCAGGCTCAGGGTACTTTGTCTGGCAAAGCAGCTGCCAACGTGGCCTCTTCCCTCGGCTCAGTGGCATCGGTCACTCCTTCCCTAGACCCACCATGTCCTCCTGAGGAGTCCCCCGAACTGTTTGACCACAGTGTTGGGTACATGCTCCAGGAGGATGCCCAGCGTTTTGAAGGCTCTGATGATGGTACCCAGCTAGAGGAAGGCAGTAACGTGAGCCCAGAGAGAGGGGGTGCCCAAGAAGGACAGCAATCTGGCAGTCATGTTCTCCCAGCTGCAGCATACTGCCAGGTTTGCTCCAGTGATGAGGAGGGAGGGGATGATGAGGTCACTGACTTCACGTGGGTGCCTAATAGGAGAGAGGAGGAGTAGGAGGAGGAAGAGGAGGAGGCACATTTCCAACGAGGCAGGATGCCCTCCAGGGGCCAGCTTAAGGGCAGCCCCCCGAGCTGCTGTCTCTGCACGTTATTTCAAACGTTCTTTGGTTTGGGCCTTTTTTGAGACGAGTGCATCAGATCGCACCGCTGCTATTTGCAACATATGTCTCAAGCGTATCTCGTGTGGCCAAAACATCAGCCGCTTGAGCACCACATGCTTGACCAGACATATGTCGACCTGCCATGCAGTTTGTTGGCAAGCGTTCCTAAAAGACCCACACCAAAGAACCAAGCGGACCTCTCCTTGCTCCTCATCAGCTGGGATCTCCAACCCCTCTATACCTTAAGGACTCTCTGAAACCTGCACTGAGAGGAATGAAGGTGTAGAATTAGGTGTGTTACAGCCAAGTACTTGCGGGGAATCTGCTATCGGTACACCGATGTCAGATTGTGCCAGGCAAATTTCCCTGCCCCAGCTGCTGCACCACCGAAGAAGTTCGCTCCCAGCCATCCACATGCCCAGCGATTTAATGCTAGCTTGGCTAAATTGCTAGCACTTCAACTGCTGCATTTTCAGTTGGTAGACTCTGCCCCCTTCCATGAGTTTGTGGAATGTGCGGTTCCTCATGTGAAAGGCAATGTCTTGGCCTCGCTGGACAGGGCGGTCAGCGGTAAGGTGCATATAACCACTGACTCATGGTCCAGCAGGCATGGACAGGGAGGTTACCTATCTTTCATGGTGCATTGGGTGATTCTGCTGGCAGCTGGGAAGGTGAAGGACAAGGTGCAGTAGTGTTGGAGGTTGTTCCACCGCCACGCCTCCAAAATACTACTACTGGTGATTCTGACACACCTCTCTCCTCCACCCCTCCTCTTCTTCCTCCTCCATGGCCTCTTCCTGTGCTTTGTCCTCAGAAGTACGCAGGCAAAAAGATGCCATGAGGTGCTTGAGCTGGTGTGCTTGGGGGACAGTCACACTGGTGCAGAGATTCTTTCAGCTCTGCAGGGGCAGGCTCAGAGGTGGTTGACGCCACGCCAGCTTAAGCCAGGAATGATGGTTTGCGACAATGGCACCAACCTCCTCTCTGCCCTCTGACAGGGACAACTGACCCATGTGCCCAGTTTGGCTCATGTCCTTAACTTGGTAGTGCAGCAGTTCCTGGGCAGGTACCCGGGCTTACAGGATGTCCTGAGGCAGGCCAGGAAAGTCTGTGCGCATTTCCGCCGGTCATATAATGCCAGTGCTCGGCTGGCTGACCTCCAAAAGGAATTTAACAGGTGGAAATCAACGTTGGCCATGCTGCAGCGGCTGCACATGCAGCAGAGGGCCATCAATGAGTACCTGTGCGACTATGGCACCAGGACAGGGTCAGTGGAGCTTGTTTTTTCCCCCCCCACCAGTGGGCCATGATCAGGGTTGCATGCACTGTCCTGTCACCATTTGAGGAGGCCACGAGGATGGTGAGCAGTGACAGTGCATGCATCAGTAACAGTGTCCCTTTTGTCCACCTGTTGGAGCACATGCTGCGTGGAATAATAAACAGGGCACTTGAGGCAGAACAGAGGCAGGAAGAGGACTTTCTTACCTCTCAAGACCCCCTTTATCCAGACAGTGTTCCTGCTGGCCCGCTGATCACACAGGAAGAGGATGAGGAGGAGGAGGATTGTGTCAGCATGGAGGTGGAGCCTAGCACTCAGCATCAGCAGCAGTCTTGAAGGGATCATTTACAGTCCCAAGAAACCCATGGACTTGTACGTGGCTGGGAGGAGGTGGCTGCGGATCATGTCGTCCTTAGTGACCCAGAGGACTCCGGACAGAATGCCTCAGCTAACCTACGCTGCATGGCCTCCCTGATCCTGCAAAGCCTGCGGAAGGATCCTCGTATTCGTCGGATCAAGGAGGGGGATCATTACTGGCTGGCAACCCTCCTAGATCCACGTTATAAGGGTAAGGTTGTGGATCTTATCTTGCCGTCACAGAGGGAGCAGAGGATGAAACATCTTCGGGAGACCTTGCAGAAAGGTCTGTGCAACGCGTTCCTAGAGACTGGGAGGTTACAAATTCTTGTTCCTGGACAACGTGTTGCTGAGCCTTTGGTCAGTCAAAGAAGGAGCGGTGGAGAAGGTGGCCGTCTGACTGATGCGTTCAGACAATTTTTTAGTCCGCAGGCCCAAGGTATGATTGGTTCCGGCAACCATTGCCAGCGTCTGTTTTACATGCCTAGGGTACAGATCAGACTTGGACACCTTTGCCACCGAAAATCCTCTGGGTTACTGGTAGAGATTGCCTTGCGGTTCACCCCGCAGTTGGTTCGCGGTGAACTTTGCACATTCGCTATTCGCCAAAGCGGCGGACATATGGCACTGTTCGCGGCCGCCATATTCTTTTACATTGTGAAGAACTTTGACCCATGACACATCCATCATGTGGTACAGGACAGCCAATTGAGACATTTCAGCACATGGACATCCCCCTACCTTATAAATAGACCTGATCTGGCTGCCATTTTACATTCTGTCTTTTGTCAGTGTAGGGAGAGGTTGCTGTGTGGAGCAGGGTCTGTAATCACTAGCTATTAGGTCCACAAAAGTCCTTTTAAGGACTGGTATAGGTGTACTATTGTTTGATGTGCAGCAGTCATAGGGGTGTAATACACTTATAATATACTTTCAAATATAGAAAGCATATTATAGTTCATTTCTATTGTGCAGCAGTGTGACTGCAGTGCTAAGCGATTCTGCAGCTGTCTTTTGTCAGTGTAGGGAGAGGTTGCTGTGTGGAGCAGGGACAGTCTGTAATCACTAGCTATTAGGTCCACAAAAGTACTTTTAAAGACTGGTATAGGTGTACAGTATATAGGGGTGTAATACACTTATAATATACTATCAAATATAGAAAGCATATTATAGTTCATTTCTATTGTGCAGCACTGTGACTGCAGTGCTGAGCAATTCTGCAGCTGTCTATTGTCAGTGTAGGGAGAGGTTGCTGTGTGGAGCAGGGACAGTCTGTAATCACTAGCTATTAGGTCCACAAAAGTCCTTTTAAGGACTGGTATAGGTGTACAGTATATAGGGGTGTAATACACTTATAATATACTATCAAATATAGAAAGCATATTATAGTGCATTTCTACTGTGCAGCATTGTGACTGCTGAGTGATTCTGCAGCTCTTTTGTCAGTGTAGGGAGAGGTTGCTGTTTGTCGCAGGGACAGATTGTAGCGACACAAATCGCTAACGAATATAGGTCCGCAAAAGTCCTTTTAAGGACTGGTATAGGTGTACTATTTGGTGTGCAGTATATAGGGGTGTAATACACGTATAAAATACTTTCAAATATAGAAAGCATAGTATACTGCATTTCTACTGTGCAGCATTGTGACTGCTGAGCGGTTCCGCAGCTCTTTTGTCAGTGTAGGGAGAGGTTGCTGTGTGTCGCAGAGACAGATTGTAATCACTAGCTATTAGGTACACAAAAGTCCTTTTAAGGACTGGTATAGGTGTACAGTATATAGGGGTGTAATACACTTATAATATACTTTCAAATATAGAAAGCATAGTATAGTGCATTTCTACTTCTATACACCTAAGGGGAACTGCACGCCAGGTGAATCAGCAGCAAGGCAGAGTCCGACCAATTAGAAGACCCGAGCCAACTATTGCTCCGGTCACCCCTAAATTTGGGATACCCGCTACAATAACTTATAAAAAAAAAAAAATGATGGCAACTTTTCCTAAAGCAGGATCATCTCCTGCACCCCCTTCATAGCCTGGCTTGGCCTTGCCTCTCCTCCATGGCCTTCATGCGCTCCTGAATTGATGAAATTTCACAGATAAAAAAAGAATGCTTGTCGTTGTCGATCCCAGATTCACTTAATACTTCTGGTATGTCAGTGTCCATGTTGTGGGATTATGTGTGCACAGCTAGTAAGTATTTTGTGGCTGCAAATATGCAACCTGGAGGTTTTTAATGTTCGCCTGCCATTAAAATGAATGGGACCCGCCGCGAACCTGCGGTTCACGAACATTTGTGCGCGTTTGCGCGATCGCGAACCGCCCTGTTAGATGTTCGTCCATCACTAGTTACTGGGTTTTGAGGATGGATCACTGGCCAGAGCTTGCACAGTATGCAATTGAGCTACTGGCCTTTCCTGCATCCAGCGTTCTTTCGGAACGCACATTCAGTGCTGCTGGAGGCTTTGTAACCGATCACAGGGTGCGCCTGTCCACCGACTCGGTCGATCGACGGACCGTCATGAAAATGAATCAGTCTTGGATCACCACCAGCTACCAAGCACCTGATGCTGATGTAATCGAATATTTTTTTTTTTTAAATGTCAGATCCCTTCAAGACTGCCTATGCTGATGCTGAGTGACTAGCCTGTTATGCTGAGTGACTATCCTCTTCCTCCTCAATGATCATGCTGATAGCTTGTAAGAACATGTTTGGTTCTGGGCGCCGCCACTGGCCCAATTTTTCAGCCCCTGTTTAACAGGGGCGTGTAATTACAATTTTTGATGCAATATTTTGCAGGAGGGTTGCGCTCAACTACAATACCTGTGACGGGTCGCAGTGTTGTGGCACCAGCACCAGTGCCTAAGGCCCAATTTGTCAGCCCCTGTTTAACAGGGGCATGTAATTACAATTTTTGATGCAATACTTTGCAGGAGGGTTCGTTCCTGCATTCAACTACAATATCTGTGAGGGGTTGCAGTGTTGTGGCACCAGCACCAGTGCCTAAGGCCCAATTTGTCAGCCCCTGTTTAACAGGGGCATGTAATTACAATTTTTGATGCAATACTTTGCAGGAGGGTTCGTTCCTGCACTCAACTACAATACCTGTGAGGGGTTGCAGTGTTGTGGCACCAGCACCAGTGCCTAAGGCCCAATTTTTCAGCCCCTGTTTAACAGGGGAGTGTAATTACAATTTTTGATGCAATACTTTGCAGCATGGCTCATTTCTGCGCCCACCAAGAGTAACTGTGAGGGCTTACAGTGTTGTGGCAACACGACCACCACCACCAAAGGCCAATTTTTTCTGCCCCTGTTCAACAGGTGCATGTAATTACAATTCTTGATATAATATTTCACAGCAGGGCCCGTTCCAGCACCCACCAAGAGTAACTGTGAGGACTTACAGTGTTGTGGCACCAGCACCACCACCAAAGGCCCAATTTTCTTACCACTGTTCAACAATGGCATCTAATTACAATTCTTGATAATGATATAATAGTTCACAGCAGGGCGTTCTAGCGCCCACCAAAAGTAACTGTGTGGGCTTACAGTGTTGTGGCAACACCAACACCTAAGGCCCAAATTTCTGCAGAGTATATAGGGCAGGCCCCTACTTTCAAACATCCAACTTACAAATGACTCCTACTTGCAAACATAAGCAGACAACAGGAAGTGAGATTAAATCTACCCCTAGGAAGGGAAATTCTCTCCTGCAAGAGTTAATATGGGAAAAAACGTGTCTCCTCTCCACTGATTTATCACCAAACCTTGATTCACTAAAAACCCCAAATTTTCTAAAAACATTTGTCATTGGGACCGAAAGTGAGGTGAAATCTTCTAAAGAGGTGCACAGACAGAAAAACAAATGTTACAGAGGTCATAACTCTTTCTATGTTTTCCAAAAAGCTTAAAAAGAATTTTTTTGGCTGGAGCTACACTTTAAAAATGTACTATTTCAAAATTACAAACAGATTCTACTTAACAACAAACCTACATTCCCTGTCTTGTTTGCACCGCCTGTATACTCCTGTTCAGAGTATATAGGGCCTGGGGGCCTTTCCTTTTTTTAATTTGGGTGCGGGGTTCCCCTTAATATCCATACAAGACCCAAATGACAGGTAATGACAGGGGGGGTACCCATGCCATTTGTCTCACTGATTTTCATCCATATTGCCGGGACCCGACATTACATTAAAGCAGCAAGCAGTTTTAAATGACTTTTATTCCTTTAAAAATGTAATTTTGTGCAGGGACTGTGCACGGCAAACATGCACCACTTTACAGGCATACTATAGACACCGCCAGGTACGATATTTAAAGGAATATTTCACTTTTTTTTTCATTTTAAGCATCATTAAAATCACTGCTTCTGAAAAAACTTCAGTTTTTAAAACTATTTTTGCATTGATACATGTCCCCTGTGGCAGGACCCTGGTCCCCAAACCCTTTTTAGGACAATAACTTGCATATTAGCCTTTAAAAGTAGCACTTTTCATTTTGAACGTTTGAGTCCCATAGACTTTCATGGGGTTCTAAAGTTTGCGCAAACTTTCGGTCCGTTTACAAGTTCTGGTGCGAACCGAACCAGGGGGTGTTTGGCTCACTAGCTGCAATCTACTGATTCTACACAGGTATACATCTGTCATCTTTCTCATGCACTCTCTTGTGCCTGGTTATGTTTTTTTATATTCACACTTTTTCACATTTTCCCTTTTCGTTTTAGGTATTGCCTTATTTAACATCAATTTTCACATATCTGCAGTTTTGCACACATTCCTCCTTGGCCTTTATATGTCATACCATCGCAACAGGTTGGTTCATACATGCATTCCATTATATACTTCATGATTATTTTGCCAATGTAGCCTCACCAGTGTCCATCAATTGCAGGCCTCACCAGCGTTCATCAATTGCAGGCCTCACCAGCGCCCATCAATTGCAGGCCTCACCAGCGCCCATCAATTGCAGGCCTCACCAGCGCCCATCAATTGCAGGCCTCACCAGTGCCCATCAATGAAGGCCTCACCAGCGCCCATCAATGAATGTTTGGTTCCATTCATTTGGGACACAGACACAGTCCTCCGCCGCTGATGCTGAGACTTAGTTACTTGCTGCAGAGAAGAAAGTAGGAACACCCTAGGCTGCAGTGCACCATAGGTGGCTGCCAAGTTTGCCTACTGGTAGCACCGGCCCTGGGGCCAGTAAACACAGGTGCGTAATTGGCTTTTGCAGAAGTTAACACTATACAGTTGGAAGGATCTGAAAAGGGCGCATACATGGCAGAAGTTTTGTCCACAGCAAAACAGATAAGTAATGTTGAGTGTCAGGATGATAGGATAATGTATAAGGACTTGGAAGGGCTCAGTGTTGCTGAAAATGAGAGGGTGAGTGTGACACATGCGTTTTGCAGTGCCCATGGGGAGTCACAGAATTTGTGGAGGTCTCTTTAAGGGTCTTGGCCTCAAGCTTTAGCAAATGAGCCCCTCCACGTCGCTAGTAAGGGAAGAGTCCCTAAAGTTCTGTGTTTAAATGTGGCATGTTTAGAAATAACTGAGGTGTTACAAATGTTGGAATTGGTGAAATACCTTTTGCTGTACACCTGCGTGTATCCACCACAAATGGGCAGCATAGTACTGTGTAGTACCAATCAATGGATGCAGGTGGTACAGGCGATGTTAAGCAATGTTCATAAAAGTTGGTTACTTTTGTAGAAAGTGGTCTCTTGGTTCTCTGCGAGAGTGCTTCCAACAGCAGTTGTGTGCAGAAGGCGCTCAGGGGAACTGCTAGAGGAATCAGAAATGATAGACATGGTGGAAGTCTCTCCGTATGTTGTTGTGATGGAGTGCATTCCTGCTGGTGCGGCTGACCAGTGGTTCTTACATGGCACGTGTACTATCTCACCCGCTAGACCTCATGCAAAGGAAGGGCCCGGAACAGACGCGGCAGCAGTCGGAGGCACTCTAGAGCACTGTCGGACAGCTCAGAGGAGTTGGTTGAGGTACCAATGGACACAGAAATGGTTAAGGAGATTGGTGTGGAAATGGTGAAAAATGTGCGTTGGTAGGACAGTCGCTATTGGAGTGTTGGACAACGGGGCAATGTGAAACTGTGGCAATGTCCTATAGGGAGTAACTGCTTGCCTGTATGTGGTCCCTCCATAGACACTGTCTTTGGAGACAAGAGGTCCTGATGAAAATGATGATATTGCATTGAATAACCCCTTGTGGAACATTGCTATTGAGGTTAAACAGAAGGATGTGGTGTTGATCTCAAATGGTTTGGTTGCCAAGGGTAACCACACAAGGGTTAGTGAACCTAAGAAACGGATATTGTTGTTTGGTTAGTGTTGCATCAGGTAGTGAGAGGGGTCAGCCCCTGACAGGTTTCATGGAAGTGGGTCTCCAACAGTCCTGGGAGAGTAGGTCTGTGGCAGGGAAAAAATAAATCCCGAGGTCAAAAGGTAGAAGGGATAAAGAGATTAGTGGGAGCCCACGGTTCAGGAAGAAGTGCTGGTGAAAGTACACCTGGAAGAAGATGTGGATGGAGTACCCCTTTAGAAAAAAGGTTGGGCAGGTTAGCACTCTTGCTGCTGACAGGGCCATCTTTTTAATAATGGCAATGGCAATGCTGATTTTTGTTACTGACTACCAATATAAAGAGGAGTTTCAACACTGGCCACCAGTGTAATAGGGGTTTACACTGACCACTAATGTAATAGAAGCATTCACAGTAACCACCAATGTAAGGAGGGATTTATACTGACTACTAATGTAAGGGGAACATTCACACAGGCCACTAGTGTGAATGAAAGGATTCTACACCAAGCCCCAATGTAATGAGAAGATTTACACTGACCACCAATGTAACTGAGACATGTAGCCTGCGTTCACATGTGTGTGTTGGGAACACATGCAAAACCGCTTTCCTGACACCACAGAAATGTGCTGCCCCTTAGCAGATACACAGCAGTGCCTCTGCACCCCCAAACCTCCCCCATCCTCTCCACTCCAACCCTCCCCCCTTCAACTCTACCTGCCTCCTCTGCTCATATTTGCACCCACCTTCCTTACCTCTATACATCCCCACCTTGCTCACCTGTGTATCCCAAGCTGCAATTCCTTCTCTGCCTACCTCTGCACACCCCACACTACCCCCCCCCCCCCCACCACCAATTTACTTATCTTTGCAGAATAGGCTGATGGTAGGCTTAATGACCACAGTTTCAGGCAGGACTTTCAAGCATGCCCCTCCCAAGTGGGCAGCATTCAGTATAGGTGATGTTAGATATGACCTCAGGGGGCATGATATGCATAAGAAGGTCACCTTTATTTACATATCAATGTGGCCAGACACTGCTATTTACATCTAAATGCTGCCACTATTTACATATGAATGCTGGTTATTTACATGTAAACACAGGGTCTGCCGGTGAGTCATCCATACACAACAATAGGGCAGAGCTGGGCAGCATTACTAGCAGCATTTCACACTGAGATATCAGGACACAGCACAGGACTAAAACTTCAAGGGAAATTAAACCAGGATAGTTGGCAAGTATGAGGCAGCTGCTTTGAGCCCCAGAACAACGCAGGGCCCAGGGCAGCTGCCCCTTTTGCCCTGCCTTAAAGAGGGCCCTGGCTGCTGATAGTTGGCACATAGGTGCCAAGGTGAAGTGCTGGTGGAAACATACACGGAAAAAGAGATGGGCCTACGCAGCTAATGGCTGGCACAGAGGTGTCCCATCCAAGGTGACGGGTTTATGTGTTCCTCCCTCCGGTTTGAAACAAGGGGGGGAGGATATGTGACAGCGGGACCCTGGAATATTGCTGGTTTTTGCCATATTTGGGAGAGAAAGGCACGCTGATTGCACAGCTGGGTGTTGGGCTATTTACTTGTGACCTGACTATGGTTCTGGGCCCCACCCAACAGATAGGAAGTCTGTGCATGGAAGTCAGGTGGACTCCCATTCCTCTGAGAGGAGTCAGAGGCTGCATGGGGCAGCCAGAGCATGCATGTCTGCAGGGGATAGATGTACTTTGTGACAGAGCAGCAAGGCTCTGATCAAGAGTAAGCTAGGAGAGCTTAAACTCTAGAAAACTATTTTGTTCTGAGGAGAAGACCTAAGGCCTAGGCTAAAGGTCTGAAGCAGCTGTGTGGCAAGAATGTAAGCCAGGAGGCTAAAGTATTGAGTGTGCAAGATACAGTAATAGTGGAACCCCCCAGTGTGGGATACTGATGTCTTTGTGAACTTTTCTGTTCTTTTAAATAAAAGTGGGCTACCATGCCCTTAAAAATACAGTCTTTTTTTTTTGGACTGCCGCACTTATCTTACAACATATTATATCATACTATATTTTAGTTGACACCTGAATGGATCATTTAGGACCTCCAAGGTCACTAATTTCTACCCATGCCATGTCTGCCTTCTCATTGTTCCTTGGTCGGGATTTTTGGTTGGCTCCACTCCCATCCCAAGCATACAGTGGTGTGAAAAAGTGTTTGCCCCCTTCCTCATTTCCTGTTCCTTTGCATGTTTGTCACACTTAAGTGTTTCGGAACATCAAACCAATTTAAACAATAGTCAAGGACAACACAAGTAAACACAAAATGCAATTTGTAAATGAAGGTGTTTATTATTAAAGTTGAAAAAAAATCCAAACCATCATGGCCCTGTGTGAAAAAGTGATTGCCCCCCTTGTTAAAACATACTATAACTGTG
Source organism: Lithobates sylvaticus (assembly GCA_028564925.1). Classification (NCBI taxonomy): domain Eukaryota; kingdom Metazoa; phylum Chordata; class Amphibia; order Anura; family Ranidae; genus Lithobates; species Lithobates sylvaticus. Next base: position 105,478,486 of record CM053032.1, read on the forward strand.
GTTGTCCACACCTGAGTTCAATTTCTCTAGCCACACCCAGGCCTGATTATTGCCACACCTGTTCACAATCAAGGCATCACTTAAATAGGAGCTGCTTGACACAGTAAGGTCCACCAGAAGATCCTTAAAAGCTACACATCATGCCGAGACCCAAAGAAATTCAGGAACAATTGAGAAAGAAAGTAATTGAGATCTATCAGTCTGGAAAGGGTTATAAAGCCATTTCCAAAGCTTTGGGAATCCAGCGAACCACAGTGAGAGCCATTATCCACAAATGGCGAAGACATGGAACAGTGGTGAACCTTCCCAGGAGTGGCCGGCCGCCCAAAATTACCCCAAGAGCGCAGCGACGACTCATCCAAGAGGTCACAAAAGACCCCACAACAACGTCCAAGGAACTGCAGGCCTCACTTGCCTCAGTTAAGGTCAGCGTTCATGCCTCCACCATCAGGAAAAGACTGGGCAAAAATGGCCTGCATGGCAGAGTTCCAAGGAGAAAACCACTGCTGAGCAAAAAGAACATCAAAGCTCGTCTCAATTTCTCCACAACACATCTTGATGATCCCCAAGACTTTTGGGACAACATTCTGTGGACCGATGAGACAAAAGTGGAACTCTTTGGAAGGTGTGTGTCCAAGTATATCTGGCGTAGAAGGAACACTGCATTTCAGAAAAAGAACATTATACTGACAGTAAAATATGGTGGTGGTAGTGTGATGGTCTGGGGCTGTTTTGCTGCTTCAGGACCTGGAAGACTTGCCGTGATAAAAGGAACTATGAATTCTGCTGTCTACCAAGAGATCCTGAAGGAGAATGTCCGACCATCTGTTCGTGTACTCAAGCTGAAACGAACTTGGGTTCTGCAGCAGGACAATGATCCTAAACACACCAGCAAGTCCACCACCGAATGGCTGAAGAAAAACAAAATGAAGACTTTGGAGTGGCCTAGCCAAAGTCCTGACCTGAATCCTATTGAGATGTTGTGGTATGACCTTAAAAAGGCCGTTCATGCTCGAAAACCCTCTAATGTAACTGAATTAGGACAATTCTGCAAACATGAGTGGGCCAAAATTCCTCCAGGACGCTGTAAAAGCCTCATTGCACGTTATCGCAAACGCTTGGTTGCAGTTGTTGCTGCTAATGGTGGCCCAACCAGTTATTAGGTTTAGGGGGCAATCACTTTTTCACACAGGGCCATGATGGTTTGGATTTTTTTTCACCTTTAATAATAAACACCTTCATTTACAAATTGCATTTTGTGTTTACTTGTGTTGTCCTTGACTATTGTTTAAATTGGTTTGATGTTCCGAAACACTTAAGTGTGACAAACATGCAAAGGAACAGGAAATGAGGAAGGGGGCAAACACTTTTTCACACCACTGTATATTGCTGCCATCCTCGGTGAACACAGGCACCCAGGCCTTGCTGATTGGTGAGTATGGGGTCTTTCCCTTTTCTGTAAGGCCCCTCTTACCGTTTGTCCATTTATTCATCTGTTACTTACCTTTTTTGGTCATTCATTTCCATATATATCCTATATGCACCCACCCCGAAGAGCGAGTTGCATTACATGAAACGCGTCGGTGTTATAGATGTTATGTATACTCATGCATTTCTAATGCAATGTGATCAATGTACAATTGTATATTGTATATCGGCTTTGACTTTGTTTATGCTACACTTTTTTAATGCGTGATTATTTCTGCAATAAATGTTTTTATTGTATTTATAATTGTCAATTTCATCGGCCTATTTGTTTTTATTGAACTACATATGGACCATTATGAACAGAGCAATAATTTGAGCTTTATTTCTGAATAAAGTGTATTTTGCTACTAGTGTTGAATGCCAGAATTTTCTACACTAAAATTCTGTAAATTCTGCAGGCATGTATATGGAAAATGTTTCAGAGAATATAACTTCTGTTATTAATGTATTTGTCAGATGCCCCCCAGTGTCTGTTTTGCTGTAATACGCTCATGCGAGGGTATTCGCACATACAGATGCTGGTGGAAGACCATTCGATGCAGAAACCTTCCCGTGGACAAGGCAGATCTGTTTGCTCTTTTAAGAATGTTTGTTTATGCCTCACCAAGGGACTGGCCACTCCATGGCGATCGCATTTAAACTCCTAAGTAAGCAGATCTGCGTACATGGGAACCATAGCATAACCATACAAAATGATGCCCCACTGAGCCATGATAGAGTATGGCTTGCGTCATTGGTAGCAGTGGAAATGTGAACATGATCGTGTTCAGAACCATGTGCTTGTCGCATGGTTTTGTACACGTCACTACTGCATTTCTATTTGAATATATACATGTGTATGTGATTGGTTGTTTTGAATGAATACAAGTGTCTGATTGGCTGATTCTGAAGCCACCACCCTCTTTTGTTATCCATGTGTTTAGTATAGATAAAAGCAGCCTGGCTATTCTCTTCGGGATTATACTGAACTCAAGGTGATACCAGCATCTGTTTGTGTTACTTGGAGAGATAAACGAGCGCGCTTTCCCAGGATTATATAAGAGAGCAGTTTGTGCTTTTAAGCGCAAAGAAATGATATGCTTATAGGGAGAAGCTTAGAATTTCCCTGACAATAGTGATATTAAAGGCTGCTTTTAAAATAAAAAAAAACAAGCATATCAGGGGTTTTGCACAGAGCAACCCTGATCCTCTTCTGAGGTTCCCTGCTGGCGCTCCTGGCCCCTCCCTCCTGCCCCCACAGCAAGCAGCTTGCTATGGAGGCAGCTGAGCAGGCTTGCTCCCGAGCCGCTGCTCTGTCTGTTCATTCAGACACAGAACATGGCTTAGACCAGCCCCCGGTCTCTCCTTACTGGTGTGATTGACAGCAGTGGGAGCTAATGGCTCTGGCTGCTGCATGCAGGTTTTTTTTACCTTCATGCCTAGAATGCATGAAGGTAATAAACCTTAAGCTTTTAAAACCACTTTAAGTGAGAGGTTTTCTGAAGCACAATGAAGAATTGTGTCCATAGTGAACAAAATGGTGTTACAGAAATTGGCCACAGATTACAAATTGTTCTTTGTACTACTATTTTTCCTATTGGCCATTTAAACCACACAAAAAAAAAAAAGAAAAAAAAATCAAAGCTGATTAAAAATTGTCTTGATCTGGGATCATGTGTAAAGTAATTGTAAATGCTCTGCTTTAAAAAAAAATTTAATGAATAAACTTGCTTTTTCTTTAAAAAAAAAAAAAAAAACATTTTTTTATATAACCACTTTGATACAGGGCATTTTCATCCCCTTCCTGCCCTGGCCACTATTCAGTTTTCAGTTTTTCATTTTGAATGACAATTGTGCGGTCATGCAACACTGTAACCAAATTAAATTTTTATCTGTTTTCCACACAAATAGAGCTTTCTTTTGGTGGTATTTGATCACCTCCTGCGGTTTTTATTTTTTGTGCTATAAACAAAAGAGCAGCAAGTTTGAAAAAAACACAATACTTTATATCCCAATTTTTGTTTAAAAAAAACAAAAAACAAATGTTTTCATCAGTTTAGGTCAATATGTATTCTTCTACATATTTTTGGTAAAAAAAATAAAAAAAGTCACAATAAGCGTATATTGATTGGTTTGCGCAAAAGTTATAGCGCCTACAAAATAGGAATTATATTTATTGCATTTTTATTATTATTATTATTTTTTTTTTCTAGTAATGCCAATGATCTGCGATTTTATTTATTTTATCGTGACTGACATTGCGGCGCTATTGACACTATTTTAGGACCATTCGCATTTATACGGCGATCAATGCTGTAATAATGCACTGATTGCTGCATAAATGTCACTGGCGGGAAGGGGTTAACACTAGGGGGCGATCAAGGGGTTAAATGTGTTACCTAGGGAGTGATTCTAAATGTAGGGGGAGGGGACTGACTAAGGGAGGAGACTGATCGGTGTTCATACTTAGTATGAACACACGATCGGTCTCCTCTCCCCTGACAGGATGTGGATCTGTGTATTTACACACACACAAAGATCCACGGTCCTGCTCTGTAAGGAGTGATCGACTGGAATTTTTTATTTTTTTGTTGTTTAAGGGTTTGACCACTGGGCACTTAAACCCCCTTCCTAACGAGACCAATTTTCAGCTTTTGGTGCTCTCACACTTTGAATGACTATTACTCAGTCATGCAACACTGTACCCATATGAAATGTTTATCATTTTTTCCCCACAAATAGAGCTTTCTTTTGGTGGTATTTAATCACCTCTGGGTTTTTTATTTTTTGCGCTATAGATCAAAAAATACAGAAAATTCTGTAAAGAAAAAAAAATTGGCGAGTATTGACAATGGCGAGTATTGGCAGAGTATTGCACAGCATTGCAGAGTATTGCACAGCATTGCAGAGTATGGACAGTGTATGGCAGTGTATTGGCACCAAGCAGGGCTGTGGACTGGATCTGTAGTGCCCACAGCTCTGCAAAAGATCTCTTCGCCTCTCCCATCTCTCCTCTCACACTGTACCGATCGGTACAGAGAGGGGAGGGAGGAACCGGCGTCATGTCATGACGCCGGTTTATTTACAAGTGATTGCTCCGTCATTTGAAGAATCACGGCCATTTACCGGGATCCGTTATGCTGGTCACAGATATTCATGGATATTCCCGGGATATTCATAATATATTCATATATAAGTAAAGGGGGGATTCCAATACCTAATGCATTTCTTGCACCAAGGTAAAACATTTAAGGTAAAAAATATTTAGATTTTAACTACTTTAAAAAAAATTACATAACATTAAATAGTCCACGTGAAAAGTTTTAGTTTGTCTTATGCTTTTTATACAGCAGAAAAATGTGGTCAAAATAGCAGTGTTTACACTTGTGGGTACATGCTTGTGTTGCTGCATTTTGACTTGTTTTTTTCCCATTGTCTAAACAAATCTCCAAATAACAAAATACAGAAAAAATGATGTAAAAACCTGAAAAGGAAATAGATTTAAATTTTTTTTGGTTTTGAACTTCTTCACCTTACACACTGTCAGGGGTTCACTCCAAGTATATCGCTTTAAAGAAACCACCACTCAGTTTTATCTGTTTCAGGGCTGGTTTTTGCCCACTTTTATTTAAAAGAAAGTTAAAAACAAACAAAAGATTCCCTAGCAGGGGTATTCAGTATTTCAGTCCTGCTACCAAAGTAAGCGATTTTCAGCCCTCCTGGCTTGTAAACGCAGCTCTCCACCTCAGGCCTTACACTTTAGGACCTTGGACTGTCTCCCACAGACCGGACGCTCAGCACCTCCATCATAGTTGCCGAAAGTCCCCATTTTTCCTGGGACAATCCCGATTTTGGGACCCTCGTCCCGATTCAGGATTTTGCCTTTTTTGTCCAGGGAAATCGGGAATGTTTGCTTTTGCAGCAGCTGGCTCCAACAAAATGGCCGGCGACGCTAGATCGTTCCCCTTGTGTTCAGTGGAGAGGGGAGGGGCTCGATCCGTGCAGCCAATGAATCGGCTTCTCTCTTCACAATACTAAATCCGGGGATAGCGGCACAGATCGGCCCCTCTCCACTGAACACACAGCACCGGCCGCTCATGGAGTTTCTTCTGCTCTCTCTTGTCCCTCTCAGTGTAAAGCCCAGGCAGCGATGTAACTAATGTACATGAGGGGGGCTAACTATGTACAGGGGGGTTACTATGCACAGGGGGGGTAGCTATGCATGGGGGTAACTATGTACAGGGGGGGTAACTATGTACAGGGGGGGGAACTATGCGCAGGGGGGGGGAAACTATGCACTATACACAGGGGGCATACTATGTACAGGGGTGTAACAATGCACGGGGGGATTATTATGTACAGGGGGAATAACTATGCACAGGGGGATAACTAGGGGGAGAGGGGTAACTATGTACAGGGGGTAGGGGGTAAATATGTACAGGGGGGTAACTATGGCTCTGCCTGGGACACTGATGTAAGGACTGAGGCTGGGAAAACTGGTGTAAGGACTGACTCTGCTGGGGGCACCTGATGCAAGGAGGGACTCTTTTGGGGGCACCTGATGCAAGGACGGACTCTGCTGGGGGCACCTGATGCAAGGACGGACTCTGCTGGGGGCACCTGATGCAAGGGCGGACTCTGCTAGGGGCACCTGATGCAAGGATGGACTCTGCTGGGGACACCTGATGCAAGGACGGACTCTGCTGGGGACACCTAATGCAAGGACAGACTATGCTGGTGGCAGGCAACGTGGCAGGTGACACGCTCAGGGATCCCACTGATTCGGCATTATGGTGAGCTGAATGATTTTATTATATATTACAATGTAATAATAGAAATAATGCACTTCAATCATCCTGACACCATAACAACCATGGTGCCGGGATGATTGAAATGCTAACAACAGGTGTATGGAGAATATTTATCTGCTGATTGTTAAACTTTCTAGAATACACATATTTCTATTGTTGTGTAGGATCTGGGGCTGCTGTCCCTCCATTCCTCTCCCCCACTTTCCCCCTTTCCCCTCTCCATCCCTCATTCATCTCAGACTCTAACCACACCCCCTTGGTTTTCTATGCCACGGCTACAAACGCATGCCACGCCCCCTAATTATAATAAGACTCTGCCTACCGCCAAAATAGTGTCCCGAATTTTTTTTTACAATGTTGGCAACTATGCTCCATGCGTACAGAAAGTAGCCTCATGCTACCCTAGCTCCCACCTCTCTCCTAGGTAAAGCCTTATTGACTCCCATGCCCAGACCTCCTGTCTGCAGGGTGGAGTCGTCTCCAACTGGGAGCCTAGAGCCTTGGTGTGGTGCTTACTTAAAGCCCAGAATACAGCGGAATCATTTGTAAACTGGCTGTTTATTAGAGCTGAATACTGGCAAGCTACCGTCCTGCTACAACATACAAAAGAGATCAAGAGTTTACATAACAATACAAAATAGTCCACTTTGCTTAAAGCAGAAGTACACATTTCTATTGTCTTATGCAATCTCTGCAATGCATTAGGACAAAAAGTTAATACTTGCAAAACTGTAAATACCACTTGTTTGCAGCAGTTAGCAGCCAGCCAGAATACACCCTATATACTCGAGTATAAGCCGACCCGAATATAAGCCGAGGCACCAAATTTTACCACAAAAAAATGTGCCCATTTGCAGCCATAGGTCCACCAAACTTCAAACTTGGTAGTTAAGGGTTCCTAGATGCCCCCTAGCTGCAGTCTCTGGACCCAAAGGGTCCCGAAATGATATTGCTGCAGATGGACACAGTTTACAGACTTTGGAGCCCAGTATCTCGGGGCCACTTGGTGCTAGGAACCGCATGGATATGTTGTAGTGCTAGTTCCACTGGGTTTGCACACCAAATTTGGGGTTACTAGCTTCAAGTGGCCCAGAGTTATGGGGCCCCAAAGTCGGGCCGGAAGATGTCATTCTCTGCTGCAGAAAAGTGCTTGACTCGAGTATAAGCCAAGGGGGGCATTTTCAGCACACAAAAAGGGCTGAAAAACTCGGCTTATACGGTATATATATATATATATATATATATATATATATATATATATATATATATATATAGTGTACACATACAGTACAAGATTGACCAGGCCAGATTTCAGTTGACAATTATTGACTTGTCCGAGCCAACTCGGACAAGTGGTGTAGTGGTTAGCACTCTCACCTAGCAGTAAGAAGAGTCGCTGGTTCGAATCCCAACCACGACACTACCTGCCTGGAGTTTGCATGTTCTCCCTGTGCCTGCGTGGGTTTCCTCCGGGTACTCCAGTTTCCTCCCACAATCCAAAGACATGCAGGTAGGTTAATTGGCTTCTGTCTAAAAAAAATAAAAATAAAAATAAATTGGCCCTAGTATATGAATGGGGACCTTGGATTGTGGGCTCCTTGAGGGTAGGGACCAATGTGAGTGTGCAATGTACAGGGATGGGGACAATTGTAGACACTCAGGTTGAACTGGATGGACTGATGTCTTTATTCAACCTTACAAACGATGAAACTATGAAACTATGAAACTCAATTACACATATCAAAGGGGACTTGTTGATCAAAAGGGTGTTAAGGTGGTATCTGTTAATCTAATTACACATATCAAAGGGGACAGATAGTGACTCTGGGCTATGTTAATATGCAAGAATGCAAATTAGGGCAGTTTATGACTGCAGCTGAATATAACCTTGCATTCCTATAACCTTGAGGGTGTGTAATTATGGAGGCACATGTCTAGGAGACTGATGACTGGGAGACTGGGACTGATGAAGTCACGAGCACGTGACGCAACGCGTAGGGATTGGCCGGACAGACGATACCGGAAGTGCTGTGAGACAGGCAACAGATCGCCACTGTGTTTGCTGTTATGATGATTTTTAAATGTAAGGATTCTATTTTTCATTAAAATTTACTACTGAGACATACTTCACGATTGGGCCCCCCTCTGTCTTGCTTTAATCCCCTCTTTTGGCGAGTTATTACCGCAGGATCGTGGTCGCCATATACATAGGAAGTTGGAGAGATATCCCCATTAGAGGCAAGCAGTGAGGAGAGTCACCACGGAAGGAGGTCGATTGAATCCATTTTTGAGAACCAGGAATCTTTGGAGCCATTTGAGAGGGATAGTGGAAGTGGAGCAGGCCCCTTGTGCCGTTCGGATGCCTGTATATTCTCATGTAGAGGTGAGAGGCTAGAGAGCACTATTTAGGATAAGGCCCTCACTCCCCAATACCCCCCACTTTGGAGATAGACGAGCATCAACATCTCCGCTACCCCCTCTACATTTAGAGACATTTTCCTGAGCCTTCACACCATCTGGGCTATATTATTTTTATTTTTATTTACTTTTTATTACCACGTGGACTTCATGATTAATTGGTGTAGGAATTGGTCATTATCTCCCTAATGGAGTAGTCTGCATTTTTATCTCTCACCCACCTATTGGACATTTATCACTGTGTATTTATTACTTTATTTTCATTTATAGTCCAGTCATTCAGGACAACTGGCTAATTAGGCACTTTATTTCATTCAAGTTATAGACCTAACTTATTTATTATTTATTTATGCAATTGTGACAGTCATTGTTTATTATCACCAATTTTAGCACTTGGTGCACCTTTGGTCTCTATATAATCTGGTACACAATTTTACACATTTATTATAAAAGCATAGTGTGTTTATAGATGTATGTTTACTAACGAGTGACTATTAATATTAATTTAGCACTTGGTGCACTGTACACTTATTAACTTTTTTCACTCGTATAGCATATCTATTCCACTTTTATACTATATTTATTTATATCATTTTGGTGCACATTAGCGCAAAATCATCACTCATTTTATGTCATTTGCGGGATTGTGTACACCCTTAGATTTTGCTGCTTTTTTTAGGTATTTGACCACATACAGCCTTTGTGCTGGCACTTTATTGATTTCCACTTTTAGTTTTATTTTATTCAGATATTTATTTGTGCATAGTATCTAGTTCATCAACAGCGCGAAGATCACCCACATTACAATTCACAGTGTGCCACTTGCCACCAGCAGCCTGCCACCAGATACAGCGTGCCATTTGCCACTAGCAGCCTGTCACCAGACACAGTGTGCCACTTGCCACCAGCAGCCTGCCACTCCCTCCAGGAATCTGCCCGGACAGATAGAAGGGACAGGGCCTGCATAGTCAATCAAATCCCTGGAGCCCCCACCCCTCCTGAGCTGGGATGGTATGGCCATGTGTAAAATGAATGCCAGGAGTAAACAAGTTCTACAGGGGGAGGGTATTGTGTGTTCAAGTCTTTGGGCTCACACTGCTTATGTATCTGCAGTTTTAGCTGCAGTTCTATTGATATATATCAGGTTGCAGGTGTTTGCTGCATTTTCTGACAGTGCGCCAAAGATGCAGCATGTAGAAATTTTGGTGCTCTTTCAGAAAATACAGAAAAAACACACAACCTAATAGAAATCTATAGGGCTGTGGGTAAAACGCAGGACATTTGTGGACACACCAGCAATGGGCCAAAACATAGCAAATCAGTGTGAACCCACCTAAAAGCACAAGGGACCAAGCACTACCACAGGCTGATGACACAATTCTAAACACTTTGGCTGCAGTTATAACAGCTACTGCTGAAGAAAAAAGTTAAAAACGAGGCTAAAGGAGATAAGAGTCCAGTCACTGTGCTCACATTTGGATGGTCCCTGGAGGCTTATCACTGGAGAGATATCCTGTTCACCTTGTATCTGCCGGTGTTCTGTTTATAATTTCCCACCCACACGGCTCCTTCACTGCACAGACTTCACAGAGGGAGAGGGGAGGGGAAAGGCAGAGCCGACTCAGCCTCTCCCATTTGTGTAGGGGGGGACTGTGCACTGTGACATTGTAATAACCACAGTGAGCAAACACAGATGCAGCCAGACACCCCTACATTTACACACAGCTTTTCCTGTCCCATAGAAATTGGGCTTATACTGCTGGCTGTATGGCCGATTTTAAGGCAGGGGCCTGGAGCTGCAGCTCCTATAGCCCCTATGTTAATTTGGCCCTGATTTGAACTTTCCTGGCATTTTATGCACACCATTTAGAAGCTTATGTCACACATCAGCCACTCTTCTAACCACTTGAAGACAAAGCCCTTTCTGACACTTTTTGTTTACATGAAAAAATAAAAAAATTTTGCAAGAAAATTACTTTGAACCCCCAAACATTATATATTTTTTAAAGCAAATGCCCTACAGATTAAAATGGTGGGCATTTTATTTATTTTTTCACACAGTATTTGCGCAGCGATTTTTTCGAACACATTTTTTGGGGGAAAAAACAAACTTTTTTTTATTTTAATGCACTAAAACACACTATATTACCCACATTTTTGATGAAATAAAAATGATGATCTTAGGCCAAGTACATGGATACCAAACACGACATGCTTTAAAATTGCGCACAAACGTGCAGCGGCTACAAACTACATACATTTTTAAAAGCCTGTAAATGCCCTAACAGGTTACCAATTTAGATTTACAGAGGAGGGCTACTGCTAAAATTACTGCCTTTGATCTGACCTTCGCGGTGATACCTCACCTACTTGGTGCAATTGCTGTTTACATATGATGCCAGACCGACGCTTGCTTTCACCTTTGCGCGAGAGCAAGGATGATAGGGGTGCTTTTTTTATTTTTATTTTTTTAATTATTTATTTTGCTTTTGTATTTTATTTTTAAACTGTTACTTTCATTTATATATTTTTTTATAATTTTTATTGTTATCTCAGGGAATGTAAATATTCCCTATGATAGCAATAGGTAGTGACAGGTACTCTTTTTGAAAAAATTGGAGTCTATTAGACCCTAGATCTCTCCTCTGCCCTCAAAGTATCTGACCACACCAAGATTGGTGTGATAAAATGCTTTCCCAATTTCCCAATGACGCTGTTTATATCCGGCGAAATCTAAGTCATGAAATGCTCGTAGCTTCTGGTTTGTAAGGCCATAGAGATGATTGGAGCCATTCTGGTCTCTGATCAGCTCTATGGTCAGCTGGCTGAACCACCGGCTGCATTCTCAGGTTCCCTGTTGGGACAGGAGAGCCAGAGAAAACCATGGAAGACGGTGGGGGGGGGGGGGGGACATTCCCTCCCACTGCTTGTAAAAGCAGTGGGGGGGACATTCCCTCCCACTGCTTGTAAAAGCAGTCTAGAGGCTAATTAGCCACAAGAATTGCTTTTACATGAAAGCTGACTGCTGCCTGAAAAGAATGATACCAAGATGATATCTAAACCCACAGGCATCATTCTGGTATAACCACTCAAATTCCAGCAACATACAAGTACGTTGCGGGTCCTTGTTGGGCATATATTGTAATCTTTTTTTTTTCATGCAGCCTGTGGGCTGAACGAAAAAGAGATTGATCAGTGGGTATGCCCACCATTAGAATACCTCCCTTCATCCACCTACTTCTAATGATGGGCATACATGCACCATTTTGTTTTTAACTGTGGTGGTGAAATCACCGCCTACGTGGGAGCAAACGCTGTTGCTGTCAAGATAAATAAATCCACGCTGCAGCTGATGGGCGTACCTTCTAAGCAAATGATGGTTAACAATAAAACAAAGTAACATTACAGTATAACAGTAGGAGGTGATTTCAACATCACAGTTAAAAAAAGAGCATATATGCCAAAGCTTGGGGGCATCCGCCCCAAAAGTTAGGAGCAAATCGCTCCTCCACCTCTGCTGCCCCCATGCTTCGGCATATATGCTCTTTTTTTAACTGTGGTGGTGAATTCACCTCCTACAGTGCTGTAGTCATGGCTTTATGTATCGTGGGAGCAAACGCTGTTGCTGTCAAGATAAATAAATCCGCGCTGCAGCTGAATGGCATACTTGAAAACAAAAAATGGTTAACAATAAAACACAATAAAATATTGCAGACTAGAATACAGTAAAAAAGAGTAGAACAATAGAGAGAGAGAACAATAAAACGACAACTATTTTTTTTTTTTTTAATTTTATATTTTTTTGTGTTTTTTTTTTTTACACTTTTATTTGTAACTGTAACTGCAACGGTTCGGGTCTCTCAAAATGCGGTGGCATCTTGGGAGACCTTGTGAAAGTGTGTCCTAGTCTGTGCAGTTCTGTACTTCTGTACACTAAAACTTCACTAGTGTATGGTAACATTCAAAACATTCATTGTCACGCCTATATACACGCTTTCTACAGACACAACATTTTCTTTGGGGGGCTCGTTGGGTAGGGGTACTAGGGAGGACATACGGAAAATGCCTCTCATGCAGCCGGCTTACTGCATTTGGATTGGGAAGGTGAGGTAAAGCACTGTCTGGAAACAGAAGGGCTCTGGCAATCTCTTCCTGGAATTTAAGGAAGGATCCTGTATAGCACATGAGCGTTCAGCAAAGCCAATTGAAATAAGTATACAGACACTTTTTTGTACCCGCATTTTATCCTTACTGGCAATAAGGTACGGCAATAGGGATAAGCCCGATGTTCGAGTCCAACATAGTGTGTTCGCCTGTTCGCCAAATAGCGAACAATTTGGGGTGTTCGTGGCAAATTCGAAAGCCGCGGAACACCCTTTAAAAGTCTATGGGAGAAATCAAAAGTGCTAATTTTAAAGGCTTATATGCATGGTATTGCATGGTAGGATCAGGCCCTGCTATGTTGTCATAAAAAGTGTTTGGGGACCTGAGTCCTGCCCCAGGGGACATGTATCAATGCAGTGATTTTAATAATGCTTAAAGTGAAACAATAAAAGTAAAATATTCCTTTAAATTTCGTACCTGGGGGGTGTATGTAGTATGCCTGTAAAGTGGCGCATGTTTCCCGTGTTTAGAACAGTCAGAGAGCAAAATTACATTTCTAAATGAGAAAAAGTAATTTAAAAGTACTCGCTATAATGAATTGTCGGTCCCGGCAATACAAATAAAAGTCATTGAAAAAAACGGCATGGGATTCCCCCACAGTCCATTACCAGGCCCTTTGGGTCTGGTATGAATATTAAGGGGAACAGTCTGACAGCAAAATTAAATTTCTAAAGGAAAAAAGTAATTTAAAACTACTCACGGCTACAATGAATTGTCGGTCCGCAATACACATAAAAGTTCATTGATAAAAACGGCATGGGGATTTCCCCCACAGGGGAACCCCCGAACCAAAATAAAAAAAATGGCATGGGGGCACCCCTCAAAATCCATACCAGACCTGAAGGGCCTGGTATGGAATTTAGGGGGGCCCCCACTCATTTTCTTTTTTTAATTTTGGTTCTGGGGTTCCCCTGTGGGAAAATCCCCATGCCGTTTTTATCAATGAACTTTTATGTGTATTGCGGACCGACAATTTATTGTAGCCGTGAGTAGTTTTAAATTACTTTTTTCCTTTAGAAATTTAATTTTGCTGTCAGACTGTTATAAACACGGAAACATGCGCACCTTTACAGGCATACTATAGACACCCCCCAGGTACGAAATTTAAAGGAATATTACACTTTTATTGTTTCACTTTAAGCATTTTTACTATCACTGCTCCCGAACGTTTTTAAAACTTTTTTTTTGCATTGATACATGTCCCCTGGGGCAGGACCCAGGTGCCCAAACACTTTTTATGACAACACAGCAGGGCCTGATCCTGTGCTCAACAAAAGTATCTGTGAGGCTTTATAGTGTTGTGCCAACACCACCATCGCCTAAGGTCCATGCGCCTGTTTAACCACTTTCAGACCGGACCACTTTTTGCGATTCGGCACTGCGTCGCTTTAACTGACAATTGTGCGGTCATGCTACGTGGCTCCCAAACAAAATTGAGGTCCTTTTTTCCCACAAATAGAACTTTCTTTTTGTGGTATTTGATCCCCCTGCGGTTTTTATTTTTTGCTCTATAAACAAAAAAAGAGCGAAATTTGGAAAAAAATGCATTATTTTTTACTTTTTGCTATAATAAATATCCCCCAAAAATGTATAAAAAAACGCTTTTTTCCTCAGTTTAGGCTGATACATATTCTTGTACATATTTTTGGTAAAAAAAAAATAGCAATAAGCGATTATTGATTGGTTTGCACAAAAGTTTACAAAATAGGGGATAGTTTTATGGCATTTTTATTAATATTTTTTTTTTACTATTAATGGTGACGATCAGTGACTTTTATTGTGACTGTGACATTATGGCGGACACATCAGACATTTTTTACACATTTTTGGGACCATTGTCATTTATACAGCGATCAGTGCTACGAATGCACTGATTCCTGTGTAAATGACACTGGCAGTGAAGGGGTTAACCACTACATGGCAGTGTAGGGGTTAAGTGTGTCCTAGGGGCGTGGCTGTGTTTAACACATCACTGATCTCTGCTCCAATCACAGGGAGCAGAGATCAGTGACACTGTTGCTAGGCAGAACTGGGAGATGCTTGTTTACTTTAGCATCTCCCCGTTCTTCCTCCCCGTGAGACGATCGCGGGTATCCCCACAGCGATCAAGTCCACGGAACTCGCAATACGACTCACGGAGGTCCCGACCCACGCACGCACGCGATGGCACGGCGGCAGATTTAAAGGGACGTACCTGTACGCCCATTTGCCTGTCCGTGCCATTCTGTCGACATACATCTCTGTGCGCAAGGACGGGAAGCGGTTAACAGGGGCGCATAATTACAATTCTTGATATAATATTTCACAGCAGGGCCTGTTCCTGCGCCCACCAAGAGTAACTGTGAGGGCTTACAGTGATCTGGTACCACCAACACCTAAGGCTCAATTTTCCGCAGAGTGTATAGGGCAGGCCATATAGTATATACAGGAGGTCCCCTATTTTCAAACATCTGACTTACAAACAACTCCTACTTACAAAGGGAGGGAGACAACAGAAAGTGAGAGGAAATCTACCCCTAGGAAGGGAAATTCTCTCCTGTAAGAGTTAATATGGGAAAAAGGTGTCTCCACTGATGCTTTATCACCAATCCTTGTTTCCCTAATAACCCCAAATTTTCTAAATCCAATTTTCCTTGGGACAGAAAGTGAGGTGAAATCTTCTGAACAGGGGCACAGCAGCAAAACAAATGTTACAGGGGTGATGATAACCCTTCCCTATGTTATCCAAAAAGCTTAAAAATAGATTTTTTTGGGGGAGCTACACTTACAAAATGTAACTGTTCCAAATTACAAACAGATTCAGCTTAAGAACAAACCTACAGTCCCTATCTTGTTTGTAACCTAGGGACCACCTGTATACTGCTGCTATTCAGAGTATATAGGGCCTGGGGGCCCCACGCCTTTTTTTTTGGGTGCGGGGTTCTCCTTACTATCCATACCAGACCCCAAAGGGCCTGGTAATGGGCTGGGGGCAACATTACATTACAGCCGCAAGCAGTTTTAAATGACTTTTATTCCTTTAGAAATGTCATTTTGTGCAGGGACTGTTCTAAACACAGGAAAAGTGCGCCACTTTACAGGCATACGATATTCACCCCCCAGGCACGATATTTAAAGCATTATTTCACTTTTATTGTTTCACTTTAAGCATTATTAAAATCACTGCTCCTGAAAAAAAGAGTCCCCAAACACTTTTTCTGACAATAACTTGCATATTAGCCTTTAAAATTTGCACGTTATATTTTTCATGCTCGAGTCCCATAGACTTTAATGGTGTTCGCACAAATTTTATGCCTGTTCGCAGGTTCTCCTGCGAACCTAACCGGGAGGTGTTCGGCTCATCCCTACTCTCAAAGGCCTTAATGGACTCCGGAGACCAACTCTGTGGGTTACCGTCCTTTCTGGTCATATCAGTCAGGGGCTTGACCAGAGACGAGAAGTTACAAATAAACTTCCAATAATAGTTGGCAAACCCTAGGAAACACTGCAGAGGACGTAAACCAACGGGTCCAGCCACTGTAGGACTGCCAAAAGTTTCTCTGTTTCCATCAAAAAAACAGCATTGGAAATGACACGAATTTAACCTGTTCACGATGGAACTCCCACTACTTTCTCTCTTAGTTTCTGAAGCACATGACAGACATCTGTATGGTGGCTCTCCAGGGACTTGGAAAATATGAGGATATCATTGAGATAAACTACCACACATAACTGCTACAAATCCCTGGAAAACTGCCGGGGCATTACAAAGGCCAAAAGGCATTACAAGGTACTCATAATGGCACGTTCTGGTATTAAATGCAGTTTTCCACTCATCGTCCTCCTTAATTCTCACAAGATTGTATGCCCCTCTCAAATCAAGCTTTGTGAAAACAGTTGCTCCCTTGAGGTGGTCAAATAACTGCGTAATCAATGGAATTGGATAGGCATTCTTAATCGTGAAACGATTGAGACCCCTATAATCAATACAGGGTCTCAGTTCATCACTCTTCTTCTTCACAATGAAGAAATCAGCACCAGCAGGAGACGAGGATTTGCAGATTAAACCTCGAGAAAGTGCGTCTGCAACATACTCCTCCATGGCCTTATGCTCCAAGACCAACAATGGGTAAACCCGGCCACGAGGAGGTATGGCCCGAGGTTGAAGGTCAATTGCGCAATCATATTGCCAGTGTGGAGGCAAACTATCAGCTTGACCTTTGTCAAAGACATTGCTAAAAATCGCTGTACTCCTCTGGCAGGGAGGAGAGTGAAGAGGTGCACAGAACCTGGGCTACCTTCTGGAAGCATGTCTCACTGCATTGTGGTGACCAGGAAAGAACCTCAGCACAGAGCCAATCAAAGGAGGGGTTGTGCTTCTGTAATCAAGGATAACCAATAACCAGCGGAAACTTGAATGAATTAATAACTTGGAATTGGATTATCTCATGGTGAAGAGCCCCTACGGCCATGGACAACGGAACCATCTCATGAGTCACATGGGCAGGCTGTAGAGGTCCCCTGTCGAGAGCCTCAATGACAAGTGGAGTGTCACGCAGCTACAGCAGAATCAATGTTTTGATACAAAGGCAGCATCAATGAACAGGCCTGCAGTCCCAGAGTCGATTAGAGCCTGTATCTCGATGGATGACTCAGCCCAAGAAAGAGTAACCGAAACCAGGGGCTTATCCTTCTGGATAACTGAAGATGAAACGCCACTTAAGGTCTGTCCGTCACAGGACCTCAAGGTTTGGGCATTCACTAGACGGGTAGGAAAAGACTTCAAAATGTGACCTGCCTTGCCACAAACCCAAGTGCATGGGTTCACCTTCACTGATCGACTCGGTACCAGGAGGCATGCGGTGGGACTGCAAAGCTCGGAGACAAACGTACAGGAGGCTTCCGCAAGCGCTCCTTAAAAGAGAGTCTTTCTCTGAGTCTGGAGTCAATGAGGATGGCAAACGTGATCAATTTCTCCAGTTCGGTGGGTATATCTCGGGCTGCTATCTCATCCTTGATAGTATCCGAGAGACCATGAGAAAAAGCAGCCACGAGGGCCTCACTGTCCCACGCAACCTCTGCTGCCAGATGGACATGAGGCACTTGGCAGCAGAAGTGGAACATGCGGGAACATCAATTACCCTTTTAAACAAAGCCACAAACTCAGGGTAGCTCAAGACAAAAGGTTTTTGCGTCTCCCATAGAGGATTTGCCCAGGCCAAGGCTCTCTCAAAAAAGCAAAGATATCACGAAACCTACTTTGCTTCTGTCCGTGGGAAACGCCTGGGGCAGCATCTCAAAGTATATCTAAACCTGGTTGAGAAACCCTCTGCATTGGACTGGATCGCCCCCAAATCGCCGGGAAAGTGGAGCGGAACGAGACATACCTCTTATAGAGGTCACACTCGAGGCGGGTGCCTGCACAGAGACTGGCGCAGCAGCAGGGTCGGCCTGCAACATGGGTTGTACCGGGGCGGCCACAGTTGGAGATTCCAGGTGAGCCGTGCGACTCAGGAGCGTTTGTAACGCCATGGCGAACTGATCCATGCAGTGATCCAGTTCATTCAATCTAGAAAAAATATTACCAGCAAGTGGATTGACTGCATCTTCTGCATTTATTGCCTTTACCTACTGTCAGAAACCATGAAATCAGACCGAGACAGAAGTACAGTTAAATCACACTTGTTTAATAATAAAAGTAAAAAGAACAAACTTAGTCAAAATATAGCCAGAGTTCAGTAACCGGAACGGATAGTCAGCCAAGCCAGAAGTCAGGGATAAAAGTAGTGGAACAGCAAGCAGGATCTAGAGCCAGAAGGGATGTTCAGCAAAGCCAGTCTTTAAACAGGAACGCAGGAGATGTTTCTTGTGATGTTGATCAAGGCGAAGGCAGAGTCCCTCTGGACTGCACAGCTTAACCGATTGCCAACCGCCTCCTGTACATATATGTCGGCAGAATGGTACCTACGTTACTTTTAATTTCCCTCTGCGCACACGCCTGCCACGAGCTCCGTGACCTTGCCCGCGGGACCCACGGACTTGATGTCTGCCGGGTGCCTGCGATCTTGTCACAGAGCTGAAGAATGGGGAGATGCCAATGTAAACACAGCATCTCCCCGTTCTGCCTAGTGACAGGACACTGATCGTTTGCTCCCTCTCCCTGTCACTACTAGCCCATCCCCAGACAGTTAGAATCACTCCCTAGGACACACTTAACCCCTCCCCTGCCCCCTAGTGGTTAACCCCTTCACTTCCAGTGACATTTTTACAGTAATCAATGCAATTTTATAGCATTGATCGCTGTATTAATGCTAATGGTCCCGAAAATGTGTCAAAATTGTCCGATGTGCCCGCCATAATGTCGCAGTCACGATAAAAATCGATGATCGCTGCTAGTACTAGTAAAAAAAAAATATTATTAATAAAAATGCCATAAAACTATCCTCTATATTGTAGACACTATAACTTTTGCGCAAACCAATTAATAAACGCTTATTGCGATTTATTTATTTTTTTACCAAAAATATGTTTTTTTTTTTTTTTGTTTTTTTTTGGGGGGGATATTTATATTTATTATAGCAAAAAGTTAAAAATAATGCATTTTTTCAAAAATTCAAAAACAAATAGTCCCTGCTCCAAAGCTGAATTTCAGGGCTCTACTAATTTTGTGGACTAGGTAAGCCATGAAATATGTCAACTAAATGTGCATTCTCTCTAAGCACCAAATTAAGAAAAAAATACCACAAAAACAATAATTTAGACAAAATTTGGCATGGGGGTCCCCCCCCAAATCGATTCCAGACCCTGACAGTATACAACTTGAACCTGTAACTGCCCTCCTGCCCTGTTGTCATCTAATAAAGCCATCTGCAGAGTTAGTAATTGTGTTGTGTGAGTGCAGCACAGCACAGTATACAACTTGAACCTGTATCTGCCCTTCTGCCCTGGTTTCATCTAATCCAGCCATCTGCAGGAATTAGTAATTGTGTTGTGTGAGTGCAGCACAGCACAGTATACAACCTGAACCTGTATCTGCCCTTCTGCCCTGGTTTCATCTAATCCTGCCATCTGTAGGAGTTAGTAATTGTGTTGTGTGAGTGCAGCACAGCACAGTATACAACTTGAACCTGTATCTGCCCTTCTGCCCTGGTTTCATCTAATCCAGCCATCTGCAGGAGTTAGTAATTGTGTTGTGTGAGTGCAGCACAGCACAGTATACAACTTGAACCTGTATCTGCCCTTCTGCCCTGGTTTCATATAATACAGCCATCTGCAGGAGTTAGTAATTGTGTTGTGTGAGTGCAGCACAGCACAGTATACAACTTGAACCTGTATCTGCCCTTCTGCCCTGGTTTCATATAATACAGCCATCTGCAGGAGTTAGTAATTGTGTTGTGTGAGTGCTGCACAGCACAGTATACAACCTGAACCTGTATCTGCCTTTCTGCCCTGGTTTCATCTAATCCAGCCATCTGCAGGAGTTAGTAATTGTGTTGTGTGAGTGCAGCACAGCACAGTATACAACTTGAACCTGTATCTGCCCTTCTGCCCTGGTTTCATATAATCCAGCCATCTGCAGGAGTTAGTAATTGTGTTGTGTGACTCACACACACAATATACACTACCCAATAGCTGTTTTTCCCATCTCCCTGCAGGCCATTACAATGTCTGGAAGGCCAACAAGGAGAGGCAGACAGTCACGAGCCAAGAAAACAGGGCAAGCAGGCTCTGTGTCTAGAGACAACAGTGCTGGTCGTGGACGCGGTGCATCGTCATCACACGTGGCCATGGGACACGCTTGTCCTTATTTTCGGCAGCTGGACATGTTGAGCCGCATCATGCCGAAGGCTTGGTAGAGTGGATGACCAAGCCCTCCTCATCCTCCTCATCCTCTCTCACTCAGGCTCAGGGTACTGGCAAAGCAGCTGCCAATGCGTACTCAATGTCATCAGTCACCCCTTCCCTAGACCCACCATGTCCTCCTGAGGAGTCCCCTGAACTGTTTGAACACAGTGTTGGGTAAATGCTCCAGGAGGATGCCCAGCGTTTTGAAGGCTCCGATGATGATTCCCAGCTAGAGGAAGGCAGTACCGTGAGCGCAGAAAGAGGGGATGCTCAAGGACAGCAATCTGGTAGTCATGTTCCACCAGCTGCAGCATACTGCCAGGTTTGCTCCAGTGGTGAAGAGAGGGAATGATGAGGTCACTGACTCCACGTGGGTGCCTGAACGGATAGTGGAGGAGGCGGAGGTGGAGAAGGCGGCACATCTATAACGAGGCAGGATGCCCTCCGGGGGCCAGCTTGAGGGCAGCACACCAACTGAATCACACCGCAGAGCTCCGCCTGTGCAGGGCGCTGCCTATGCAGGTTATTACAAAAGTTCTTCGGTGTGGGCCTTTTTTTGAGACGAGTGCATCAGATCGCACCGCTGCTATTTGCAACATATGTCTCAAGCGTATCTCGCGTGGCCAAAACATCAGCCGCTTGGGCACAAGCATGACCAGACATATGTTGACCTGCCATGCAGCTCGTTGTCAAGCGCACCTTAAAGACCCACACCAAAGAACCAAGCGGACCTCTCCTTGTTCCTCATCAGCTGGGATCTCCAACCCCACTATACCTTTAGTCCTCTCTGAAAGCTGCACTGAAAGGAATGAAGGTGTAGAATTAGGTGTGTCGCAGCCAAGTACTTGCGGGCACTCTGCTAGCCCTACACCGATGTTCGATTGTACCAGGCAAATTTCCCTGCCCCAGCTGCTGGGCCGTCGAAAGAAGTTCACTCCCAGCCATCCACATGCCCAGCGGTTGAATGCTAGCTTGGCTAAATTGCTAGCACTTCAACTGCTGCCTTTTCAGTGTGTAGATTCGGCCCCCTTCCGTGAGTTTGTGCAATGTGCGGTTCCTCAGTGGCAGGTTCCCAAACGCCACTTTTTCTCACGGAAGGCGATTCCGGCTCTCTACCGGCATGTGGAAGGCAATGTCTTGGCCTCGCTGGACAGGGAGGTCAGCGGTAAGGTGCATATTACTGCTGACTCATGGTCCAGCAGGCATGAACAGGGACGTTACCTATCTTTTTACGGCCCATTGGGTCACTCTTTTGGCAGCTGGGAAAGATGCAGGACAAGGTGCAGTAGTGTTGGAGGTTGTTCCGCCCCCACGCCTCCAAAATGCTACTACTGGTTGTGACACACCACTCTCCTCCACCCCATCCTCTTCTTCTTCCTCCATGGCCTCTTTGAGTGCTCTGTCCTCGGAACCATCGGTGCGCCGTAGGCATCCAAGGGGCTACGCAAGTATGCAGACAAAAAGATGCCATGCCGTGCTTGTGCTGGTGTGTTTGGGGGACAGGAGCCACACTGGGGCAGAGGTTCTGTCAGCTCTGCAGGGGCAGGCCGAGAGGTGGCTGATGCCATGCCAGCTTAAGCCAGGAATGGTGGTTGGTGACAATGGCACAAACCTCCTCTCCACCCTGCGACAGGGACAACTGACCCATGTGCCCTGTATGGCTCACATCCTTAACCTGGTGGTGCAGCGGTTCTTGGGCAGGTACCCAGGCTTACAGGATGTCCTGAGGCAGGCCAGGAAAGTCTGTGTGCATTTCCGCAGATCATATAATGCCAGTGCTCGGCTGGTTGAGCTGCAAAAGGAGTTGAACCTGGCCAAGAACCGCCTTATATGTGACATGCCCACCAGGTGGAACTCAACGTTGGCCATGCTGCAGCGACTGCACATGCAGCAGAGGGCCATCAATGAGTACCTGTGCGACTACGGCACCAGGACAGGGTCAGGGGAGCTCAGATTTTTTTCACCACGCCAATGGAGCATGATTAGGGATGCATGCACTGTCCTGTCACCATTTGAGGAGGCCAAGAAGAGGGTGAGCAGTGACAGTGCATGCATCAGCGACACTGTACCTCTTGTCCACCTGTTGAAGCATACGCTGCGTGGAATAATGGACAGGGCACTTGAGGCAGAACAGAGGCAGGAAGAGGAGGACTTCCTTGCCCCTTAAGGCCCCCTTTATCCAGACAGTGTGCCTTCTCTCCCACCCATCACACAGGAAGAGGATGAGGAGGAGGAGGAGGATTGTGTCAGCATGGAGGTGGAGCCTGGCACTCAGCATCAGCAGCAGCAGTCTTTTAGGGATGATTTACAGTCCCAAGAAACCGGTGGACTTGTACATGGCTGGGAGGTGGTGGCTGCGGATCATGTC
Organism: Lithobates sylvaticus; assembly: GCA_028564925.1. NCBI lineage: Eukaryota > Metazoa > Chordata > Amphibia > Anura > Ranidae > Lithobates > Lithobates sylvaticus. The sequence goes on from CM053032.1 coordinate 105,501,538, forward strand.
GTCCTCAGTGACCCAGAAGACTTCGGACCGAATGCCTCAGTTAACCTACGTTGCATGGCCTCCCTGATCCTGCAAAGCCCGTGGAAGGATCCTCGTATTCTTCGAATCAAGGAGAGGGACCATTACTGGCTGGCCACTCTCCTTGATCCACGGTACAAGGGTAAGGTTGCGGACCTTATCTTGCCGTCGCAGAGGGAGCAGAGGATGAGACATCTCCGGGAGGCCTTGCAGAAAGGTCTGTGCAACGCGTTCCCAGAGACTGGGAGGTTACAAACTCCTGGTCCTGGACGACGAGTTGCTGAGGCTTCGGTCAGTAGCAGAAGGAGTGTTGGGGAAGGTGGACGTCTGACCGATGTGTTCAGACAATTTTTTAGTCCGCAGCCCCAAGGTATGATCGGTTCCAGCAACAATCGCCATTGTCTGATATACATGGTGCAGGAATACCTAGGGGCAAGGTCAGACTTGGACACCTTTCCCACCGAAAATCCTCTGGCTTACTGGGTCTTGAGGATGGATCACTGGCCAGAGCTTGCACAGTATACAATTGAGCTACTGGCCTGTCCTGCATCCAGCGTTCTTTCCGAACGCACATTCAGTTTTGCTGGAGGCTGTCACCGATCACAGAGTGCTCCTGTCCACCGACTCGGTTGATCGACTGACCTTCATAAAGATGAATCAGTCTTGGATCACCACCAGCTACCAGTCACCTGAAGCTGATATAACTGAATAATTTATTTTGAAATGTCACATCCCTTCAAGACTGCCTATGCTGATGCTGAGTGACTGTCCTGTTATGTTGACTGACTATCCTCTTCCTCCTCAATGATCCTGATGATAGCTTGGAAGAACATTTTTGTTTCTGGGTGCCACCACCAGTGGCTAAGGCCCAATTTTTCAACCCCTGTTTAACAGGGGCGTGTAATTACAATTTTTTATGCCATGCTTTGCAACAGGTCTCATTGCTGTGCTCCAAGTACAGTATCTGTGAGGGGTTGCAGTGTTGTGGCACCAGCACCAGTGCCTAAGGCACAATTTTTCAGCCCCTGTTTAACAGGGGCGTGTAATTACAAATCTTGATCTAATAAATCACAGCAGGGCCCATTCCTGCGCCCTACAAGATTAACTGTGAGGGCTTACAGTGTTGTGGCAACAACGTCCACCACCACCGGCCCAATTTTTTCTGCCCCTGTTCAACAGGGGCATGCAATTACAATTCTTGATCTAATAATTCACAGCAGGGCCCATTCCTGTACCCACCAAGAGTAACTGTGAGGGCTTACAGTGTTGTGGCAACTTTTTTGCAGAGTATATACGGCAGGCCCCTACTTTCAAACGTTCAACTTAGAAACGACTCCTACTTGCAAACAGAAGGAGAAAACAGGAAGTGAGAGGAAATCGACCCCTAGGAAGGAAAATTCTATCCTGTTAGATTTAATTTGGGAAAAGGGTATCTCCTCTCTACTGACGCTTTATCACCAATCCTTGTTTCAATAAAAAACACACTTTTCCAAAAACATTTGTCATTGGGACGGAACGTGAGGTGAAATGTTCTGAACAGGTGCACAGACAGCAAAACAAATGTTACAGGGGCGATAACACTTCCCTATGTTCTTCAAATAGCGTAAAAAATTATTTTTTTGGATGGAGCTACACTTAAAAATTTACCTGTTCAAAATTACAAATAGATTCTACTTAAGAACAAACCTACAGTCCCTGTCTTGTTTGCACCGCCTGTATACTGCTGTTCAGAGTATATAGGGTTGCAGGTATAGGGTTTTAATATCCATACAAGACCCAAAGGGGCTGGTAATGGTCTGGGGTAGGGGGGGTGATGGGGTAGCCATGCCATTTTTCTCAAAGATTTTCATCCATATTGCCAGGATAAGACATGACATTAAAGCCGCAAGCAGTTTTAAATGGCTTCTTTTTTTCCTTTACAAATGTCATTTTGTGCAGGGACAGTTCTAAACACGGAAAACACATGCCACTTCACAGGCATACTTTAGACACCCCCAGGTACCATATTTAAAGGAATATTTCACTTTTTTTTTTCACTTTATGCATCATTAAAATGACTGCTCCAGAAAAAACGTCAGTTTTTAAAACTTCTTTTTGCATTGATACATGTCCCCTGGGGCAGGACCCGGGTCCCCAAACCTTTTTTATGACAATAACATGCATATTGGCCGTTATAATTATCACTTTAGATTTTGAACGTTTGCGTCCATTGTAACTAATAGGGTTCTAACGTCCGTTGCAAACTTTCGGTCCGTTCGCAGGTTCTGGTGCGAACCGAACCTGGGGGTGTTCGGCTCATCCCTAATCAGCAGCATCTTCCAAAAATTCCCTTCGGGTCTGATCTGGATTTTAAGGGGAATCCCACGCCACGCAGACCTCCAGGCTGCATGCTCGGATAAGGGTATGGTATGGATTTTGGGGGGGACCCCATGCCATTTTGCCATTTTTTTTACTTTTGCATTTTTTTTCCATTTATTTTTCATCTATATTGCCAGGAGTCGGCAATACATTACAGCCACGAGCAAGTTTAAATGGCATTTTTTCCTTTAGAAATGTCATTATTGCTGCGGAATCAGGTCTGGTCTGGATTTTAACCACTTGACCACTGGGCACTTAAAGCCCCTTCCTAACCAGACCAGTTTTCAGCTTTCGGTGCTCTCACATTCTCAATGACAATTACTCAGTCATGAAACACTGTACCTATATGAAATTTTTGTTGTTTTTTTCACACAAATGGAGCTTTCTTTTGGTGGTATTTAATCACTGCTGGGTTTTTTATTTTTTGCGCTATAAAAGAAAAAAGACTGAAGATTCTGTAAAAAAAATGCATTTTTCTTAGTTTCTCTTATAAAATTTTGCAAATTAGTAATTTTTCTTCCTATATTTTGGCCAAAATTTATACTGCCACATATCTTTGGTAAAAATAACCCAAATCGGTGTATATTATTTGGTCTTTGTGAACGTTATAGTCGATAAGCTATGGTGCTAATCTCTGAAAATTGATCACACCTGATGCACGGCCTATCTCATTTCTTGAGACCCTAACAAGCCAGGAAAGTACAAATGCCCCAAAATGGCCTATTTTTGGAAAGTAGACATTCCAAGGTATTTAGTAAGAGGCATGGTGAGTTTTTTGAAGTTGTAATTTTTTTCCACAATTCTTTGCAAAATCAAATTTTTTTTTTTCTTCTTTTTATTTTTTTTACAAAATTGTTATATTAGCAGGTTATTTCTCACACACAGCATATCTATAGCACAAATTACACCCCAAAACACATTAATACTACTCCTCCTGAGTATGGCGATACCACATGTGTGAGACTTTTACACAGCGTGGCCACATACAGAGGCCCAACATGCAGGGATGGTGCATCAGGCGTTCTTGGAGCATAAATTACACATATCATTTCTTGACTACCTCTTACACTTTTGAAGGCCCTGGAGCACCAGGACAAGGGTAACACCCCCAAAATTATTTTGGAAAGAAAACAACCCAACGTATAATCTATGAGGCATAATGAGTCTTTTAAACATGTCATTTTTTTCTAAAAGTTTTTGGAAAATGTGTAAAGAAAATGAAAACACACTTTTCTTTTACACAAAGTTGTCTATTTATACAATATTTCTAACACATGACATGTACATACCAAAACATACACCCCAAAATAGATTATCCTACTCCTCCTGAGTATGGCGATACTACAAGTGGGAGACTTTTACACAGCCTGGCCACATAGAGAGTTCTAGTGCATAAGTTTCAAATCTAATTTGACTACCTATTACACATTTGTGAGGCACTGTAGTGGCATGGATGTGGCATGGATGAGAACTGATGTGGCATGGATGAGCATGAATGGGGATGGCTGAGTATGGATGGGATGACTGAGCATGAATCAGTATGGCTGAGTATGGCTGAGTATGGCTGGGTACATCTGGGTACGGCTGGGTACGGTTGAGCACGGCTGAGCATGGATGGATGAGTATTGCTGCGCATGAATGGATGAGTATTGCTTAGTATGGATGTATGGCTGAGCATGGATGGATGGATGGCTGGATGAGGCTGCAATTGTCACATATCAGCGTTGTGGGCACTACAGATCCAGCCCACATCGCTGCTGCTACCGAGCGGAGAGGGGAGAGATCAGTGGCAGCAGCAATGTGGGCTGGATCTGTAGTGCCGCTCTCTCGCCCCCGTTTTCCTGTGGCCTGCTAGGTTGTGTGCTCGGATAGGGGCCTGGTGTGGATTTTGGGGGGACCCCTATGCCGTTTTTTTTAAATTTTGGTGCATGGTTCCTCTTAAAATTCATACCAGACCTGATGGGTGGGGGGATTTTGGGGGGGACCCCTACACCATTTTTTGAAAAAATTTGGCGCATGGTCCCCCTTAATTTTCATATCAGACCCTAAGGGCCTGGTGTGGATTTTTTTTTTAAATCTTGGTTCGGGGTTCCCCTTAATATTCATACCAGACCCAAAGGGCGTGGCAATGGACTGGGGGGGGGGATCCCATGCTCTTTTTTTCAATGAGATTTATCTATATTGCCGAGACCCAACAATTCATTACAGCCGCGATCAGTTTTAAAATTATTTTCCTTTAGAAATGTAATTTTTCTTTTCCTTTTCCTTTTTTCCCTACAAATAGTGCTTTCTTTTGGTGGTATTTGATCACCCCTGCAGTTTTAATTTTTTGTACTATAAACAAAAAAAGATCGACAATTTTGAAAAAAACACATTATTTTTAACTTTTTGCTATAATAAATATCCCCAAAAAATATATAAACATTTTTTTTCCTCAGTTTAGGCCAATACATATTCTTCTACATATTTTTGGTAAACAAAATCGTAATAAGCATTTATTAATTGGTTTGCGTAAAAGTTATAGCGTCTACAAAATAGGGGATAGTTTTTGGGCATTTTTATTAATACGTTTTTTTTTACTAGGAATGGCAGTGATTTATCATGACTGCGACATTATGGCAGACACATTGGACACTTTTGGCACTATTTTGGGACCATCCACATTTATACAGCGATCAGTGCGATTAAAAATGCACTGATTACTGTGTAATTGTGACTAGCAGTGAAGGGGTTAACCAGGAGGGAGCGCTGCAGTGGTTAAGTGTGTCCTAGGGAGTGATTCTAACTGTGGGGGGGAGGGGCTGTGTGTGACACTACACTGATCACCGCTCTCGATCACAGGGAGCTGTGGTCAGTGTCAGTGTCATTAGGCAGAACGGGGAAATGCTTGTTTACATTAGCATTTCCCCGTTCTTCCTCTCCGTGAGATGATCGCGGGTATCCCCACAGACATCGAGTCCGCAGGATCCGAAGTCGGACTCATAGAGCTGGCGGGCAGCGGTGCGCACACACCTGCTATGCAAGCCTCGTGAGATCACGTACAATAACGCGATTTAACGCAGCGGCGCCAACCTGCCGCAGTAAAACTGCGGCGGCTGGTCTGCATGCGGTTAAAGGAATATTTAATTTGTATTGTTTCACTTTAAGCATTAAAAAAAAATCACTGCTCCCGAAAAAACGTACGTTTTAAAAAAAAAATTGCATTGATACATGTCCCCTGGGGCAGGACCCAGGTCCCCAAAAACTTTTTATGACAATGACTTGCATATAAGTCTTTAAAATTAGCACTTTTGATTTTTCATGTTAGTGTCCCATAGACTTTAACGGCGTTCTGGCGGCTTTCGAATTTGCCCTGAACACTGCATGTTGTTCGGTGTTCACAGGACATCTGAACTTATGCTCGGTCCGAACCGTTCGCCCATCCCTACCCATCAGTAAAGGAGAAAAATTTGTTATTTACAAAATTAACTGACAGAAGCTAAGAAAAAAAACAAATTTTTAGTCAGGTCAGGAGTGATTAAATACAACCAAAAGAAAGTTCTATTTGTATGAAGAAAATTATAAAAATTTCACATGGTTACAGTGTAGCATGACCGCGCAATTGGCATTCAAAGTGTGACAGCACTGAAAGCTGAAAAATTGCCTGGGCAGGAAGGGGGTGTTAGTGCCCTGTATTGAGGAGGTTAAATAAAAACATTTTCTAAAATGTCATTATTGCTGCGGCATGTTCTACACATCGCACATATGCGCCACTTTACAGGCAGACTAATGCGGCGTACACACGGTCGGAATTTCCGATGGAAACAGTCCGTTGGGAGCTTTTCATCGGATTTTCCGACCGTGTGTATGCCCAACGGTCTTTTTCTGTCGGAATTTCCGACGGACTTTGAATTGAGAACCTGTTCTCAATTTTTTCGACGGAAAACCTTTCTATCGGATTTTCCGATCGTGTGTATGCAATTCCGACACGCAAAATTCCGACGCATGCTCGGAAGCATTAAACTTCCCTTTTATAGTGCTGTCGAACGTGTTTTATGCCGCTGTGTTATTGACCGTCGGAATTTGGTGTGATCGTGTGTAGGCAACACAGCTTAAGCGGAATTCCGTCTCGTTGGAGTTTTTTCCAACGAGAATTCCGATCGTCTGTACGCGGCATAAGGGGACCCCCAGGCACGATATTTAAAGGCATATTTTATTTTTTATTGTTTTACTTTAAGAATAATTAAAATCCCTGCTCTTCAAAAACAATTGTTATAAAAACTTTTTTTTGCAATGATAAATGTCCCCTAGGGTAGTACCCAGGTCCCCATACAATGTTTATGGCCAATAATTTGCGTACAAGCCTTCAATGAGGACTTGCATAATAGTGTAGTGGTTACAACTACAACTGGCTATTAAAAAATCCAGACCACAAACGGCGTGCAGTCCCCCTCGCACTCCATACCAGGCCCTTCGGGTCTGGTCTGGATTTTAAGGGGAACCCCACGCCAAAAATTATAAAAAAAAAGTTGTAGGGTCCCCCCAAAATCCAGACCAGACCCTTATCCGAGCATGCAGCCCAGTAGGTCAGGAAAGATAGGGGAGGGATGAACCCGAAGTTGAAACATTTTTACGCCTTGGAGGATCCAATGGGATGGGCGAGTAAGGGAGTTAAACTGCTTAAGGATATTATGCGGGATGGTGAACTTTTGACATTTAATGACCTTAAGGATAGACATGACCTTCCAAACTCTCAATACTTTCGATACCTACAATTGAGGCATGCTTTCCAGATGTAATTTAGGGAGGTGAGTGTTGAATCTTTCCCCTCTAGATTGGAAGACACACTTATGACAGAGGACTTGTCAAAGACTTTATCAGTAACATATAAGGACTTGTTTAAAACTAGCCTAAAGGCACTACTTAAATGTAGAGAAGGATGGGAGGCAGAAGTAACAGACATACAGGGTGAGGACTGGGATGGTATGTGGGAACAACCATTTCAGCATATGGTGGCAGCAAGGCACAGGCTCAGTCAGTTAAATTTTTTACATAGAATATATTATACCCCAGATAGATTGGCCTCAATATACCCATCCGTTTCCTCAGAGTGCTGGAGGTGCTCTACCGCCCCGGCAGACGCACATCATGTGTTTTGGAGCTGTCCCCAGATCCAACAGTTCTGGTCTGGGATCACTTCCTGTATAGCGGAGGTGCTGCAGGTTCCGATACCCCTGTCTATTAGTGTGTGTCTCCTGGGGATGGTGGAAGAGGTAGTCCCCTCAAGGGCGCACAGAACTTTACTCGCCATATTACTTTTCTATGGGAAAAAGTCAATTTTACTTAAGTGGAAAAAAGTAGGGGCTCCTGAAATAGTTTTCTGGAAGGGGCTGGTGAATGCAATGCTCCCGCATTATAAAGTGACATTATAAAGTGACATATATCTAGAGGCTGCAGTAACAAATTTGAAAAAGTATGGAGAGCATGGTATGATCAAACAGTGTGATAAGGTAGTATTAAGCTAAAGGGTGTGGGGGAGGACCGGTATGTGGCCTAATATTTCTCATAGGCAGGATGTAGTTGGAATGACTGGCATTTATGGTGACTCGTGGAGGTGAAATGGGTTTCGTTACACTAAATAAAGTATAATTTTCGATGGGGGGAAAGGGAACTGAGTATGGGGAGGGAGGGGTGGGATGAGGTTATATTGTTATTGTAGCCGTCTGTTGATGGCAATGTTGGTAAAATGACCGGCCATGTTGGCCGAATGTCCAGCTAGGTGTTGTGCCAAGCTGTATATGTGTTGTATGTCTAAAAAATTTCAATAAAAATAATAAAAAAAAAAAAAAAAAGGAAAGATAGGAGAGGAGAGAGCGCCCCCCCCTTCATGAACCATACCAGGCCACATGGACTGTGAGGGGGGACCGCACATAGTTTTTGGTCTGGATTTTTTAATAGCCAGGTGCCAGCAATTGTAACCACTACACTACACTGCCCCCCCCCCTATCCCAACGCACCTTGTTCCCATGTTGATGAGGACAAGGGCCTCTTCCCGACACCCCTCACCGGTGGTTTTCGGGGTCTGTGGGCGGGGGCCTTATCAGAATCTAGAAGCCCCCTTTAACAAGGGTGTCCCCAGATCTCGTCCCCCCATGTGAAAGAGTATAGGGTACATTGTACCTCTACCCATTCACTAAAAAATAGTAGTGTAGCGTGACAAAACGGAAAATTGTATACTCACCTTTCTGTAATTTTCCTTTCCTGATGCACCTCATGGCAGCACACACATTGGATGATGATAGGACTGGTTAGCTATAAGATTCGAAGAGGAGTCCACCGTTGCATTCTCAGTAACTATCACCTTAGAGGGGTGGGTTCTGTGTGCTGCCATGGGGTGCATCAGGAAAGGAAAATTACGGAAAGGTGAGTATACAATTTTCCATTTTCCTTACGCACCATGGCAGCACACACATTGGGAAATAACTCGCTACATGGGTGGGTGCTTTCAAAAGATTTATTTACTCAAGTACAAGGTATGGATGAAATAATTTGGATGATTGATTTTCCGAACTCGGCTGTGGTTAATTGAGCCGGGTCTATTCTGTAGTGAGCCATGAACGTGGCTTTTGAGGTCCAGGTTGCTGCCTTGCAAATAGTCTCTGGGGACACTTTACAGTATGCTGCCCAGGAGGTCGCTACTGCTCTTGTCGAGTGGGCTCTCAATTCTTCTGGTATCGGAAGAAGTTGAATGGAGTATGCTTTCTTTATGATTCTAATCAGCCAAAATGCTATCGTTCTTGAGGATGCTGCCTGGCCTTTTTTTGTGCCATGTGGTATGACTAGAAGGCGTTCCGTTTTTCTAAATGCGCGAGTAACCTCCAGGTAGGTGGAGATGACTGATTTAATGTCCAAGGGATGAGGGTTCCCCTCACTGCTAAGAAATACTGGAAGATTGATTTCCGAGTTAAAGTGGAAGGTAGACGACACCTTGGGCACAAACTGATCTGAGGGTCTGAGGACGACTCTGTCTGGGTAAAAAAACAGATGCGGTTCTTTAATTAGCAGGGCTTGCAATTCAGAAACCCTCTTGGCCGACGTTATGTTGCGCTAAAATGATAATTACCCTTATATATTACTCACATCCATATAAGTTATGATTGAAACATAAATATATGTCATAAAATATATATAAAAATTATATATCATATATATATATATATATATATATATATATATATATATATATATATATATATATATAAAGGACAGTTATTTAAGTGTAAAACTAAATGAAACTTGAATAAATAACTGTGAAAGTGATCCTGTGATTGATAAAATTCAATAATGGTGAACAATAAAAACTGTTGGTACTGTGAATACACAAACTTAAAACCATTCGGATAGTGAATGACAAGTGGATATTCGGTGGAGAGACACCAAACTGTATATAAAGGTTATACAGTGGTATAGTCCATTTGAAGTGACACAGTATATGTGAGTAGCCGTAGACACTAATGGTGTTTCAAGGTGGGGTGATGGTGCTCCTGTCCAGTTGGCGTCAACACTTATTGAAAAGAGGCTTACCGGAGGTCACAGACTTAATGAGACGTACGCCTCATAAGTCGTGACAGGCTTTAATGTGGAGGGTTACCAGGTCCCCGTTCCACGGATAGGCTCCAAGGTATGGTATACGCGTAATATAGGCAGGTAAGGTGTGGTCACTGTGTTGGGGATTTTGAAATCCATATTTATATCAAGGAGTTCCAAGAAAGATGGAATTGGATTACCATGCCCCATCGGATGTATAGATATATATATATATATATCAGGGAGATGTGCCTACATTGGTGTATGAATGTATGTGTGTGTATACAGTGGTGTGAAAAAGTGTTTGCCCCCTTCCTCATTTCCTGTTCCTTTGCATGTTTGTCACACTTAAGTGTTTCCGAACATCAAACCAATTTAAACAATAGTCAAGGACAACACAAGTAAACACAAAATGCAATTTGTAAATGAAGGTGTTTATTATTAAAGGTGAAAAAAAATCCAAACCATCATGGCCCTGTGTGAAAAAGTGATTGCCCCCTAAACCTAATAACTGGTTGGGCCACCCTTAGCAGCAACAACTGCAACCAAGCGTTTGCGATAACGTGCAATGAGGCTTTTACAGCATCCTGGAGGAATTTTGGCCCACTCATCTTTGCAGAATTGTCCTAATTCAGTTACATTAGAGGGTTTTCGAGTATGAACGGCCTTTTTAAGGTCATACCACAACATCTCAATAGGATTCAGGTCAGGACTTTGGCTAGGCCACTCCAAAGTCTTCATTTTTTGTTTTTCTTCAGCCATTCGGTGGTGGACTTGCTGGTGTGTTTAGGATCATTGTCCTGCTGCAGAACCCAAGTTCGTTTCAGCTTGAGTACACGAACAGATGGTCGGACATTCTCCTTCAGGATCTCTTGGTAGACAGCAGAATTCATAGTTCCTTTTATCACGGCAAGTCTTCCAGGTCCTGAAGCAGCAAAACAGCCCCAGACCATCACACTACCACCACCATATTTTACTGTTGGTATAATGTTCTTTTTCTGAAATGCAGTGTTCCTTCTACGCCAGATATACTTGGACACACACCTTCCAAAGAGTTCCACTTTTGTCTCATCGGTCCACAGAATGTTGTCCCAAAAGTCTTGGGGATCATCAAGATGTGTTGTGGAGAAATTGAGACGAGCTTTGATGTTCTTTTTGCTCAGCAGTGGTTTTCTCCTTGGAACTCTGCCATGCAGGCCATTTTTGCCCAGTCTTTTCCTGATGGTGGAGGCATGAACGCTGACCTTAACTGAGGCAAGTGAGGCCTGCAGTTCCTTGGACGTTGTTGTGGGGTCTTTTGTGACCTCTTGGATGAGTCATCGCTGCGCTCTTGGGGTAATTTTGGGCGGCCGGCCACTCCTGGGAAGGTTCACCACTGTTCCATGTCTTCGCCATTTGTGGATAATTGCTCTCACTGTGGTTCGCTGGATTCCCAAAGCTTTGGAAATGGCTTTATAACCCTTTCCAGACTGATAGATCTCAATTACTTTCTTTCTCAATTGTTCCTGAATTTCTTTGGGTCTCGGCATGATGTGTAGCTTTTAAGGATCTTCTGGTGGACCTTACTTTGTCAAGCAGCTCCTATTTAAGTGATGCCTTGATTGTGAACAGGTGTGGCAATAATCAGGCCTGGGTGTGGCTAGAGAAATTGAACTCAGGTGTGGACAACCACAGTTATAGTATGTTTTAACAAGGGGGGCAATCACTTTTTCACACAGGGCCATGATGGTTTGGATTTTTTTTCACCTTTAATAATAAACACCTTCATTTACAAATTGCATTTTGTGTTTACTTGTGTTGTCCTTGACTATTGTTTAAATTGGTTTGATGTTCCGAAACACTTAAGTGTGACAAACATGCAAAGGAACAGGAAATGAGGAAGGGGGCAAACACTTTTTCACACCACTGTATATATATATATATATTGGAAGGCCGGGTACCGGCCTGAAGTTATGGGAGGAGCCCGGAGGGTATTTAAGCAGCCCAAAGGCCGCCAGTCTTTGTCGGTTTCCTGTGCGAGACATCTGTTACGTCAGACTCGTTCGAGACAAGCGCTGTTGGTGCCGGTTCGTGAGCTCCGTTTTCGTCTATCCGTCTCCTTGTGTTGTTGCAGTCCCGCGTTCCGGGTTCGTAAGTCGTGTTGTCCCTTCGTGTCGCACTCGTGTCACCGAGTCGCAGTTCCGTACAGAGAGTCTGGTTCGGCTGTCGCAGGTAGGGCTTCGGCTCCCATGTTTTACGTTCCCATGCACTGCTTATCATGTCACTAAACTGTGGTCTGCGTAGCTCACGAACCACGCACCGCTTGTCTCGAAACACTAAACAGTTACACGCACGTTTTGGTTGTACACGATCAAGAGCCACCTAGCGGCACGCACATTCAGGGCCGCCCGCCATGACACTCCGACCGATGCCGCATCCGGCACTCAAGGGTTCCCCTTACGCGGTCGGATTACGCAGTCTTTGAATCGTTCAAACATGGCTCACGCACGGGTGCCGTTCGCACTCACATGCATCGTTCATGTCCTGTCATATCGTTCAAATCGGTTATGCCAGCAAGCGTGCCGAATCGCTGTTAGCATGTTAATTGTACGAATCACTTCGACCGTGTCGAAACATTTCATCCTTAGCATGGCAATCATTTCGTCGTTTCAACATGGCTAACGTATCGGGCCATTCGGTCATGCTAAGTCATTTCGCATCATTTAAACAGGACGTTCATGCCGTCATTTCGTTCATGCCATCATTTCGATCCTGGCCGCACTCAGATTCAAGTCATGTCGCACTCAGACACAGATTTGTCTCGGGGTACCCAGGTTACGGCCGCATTACCATACATGTTTCAGAGATTGGCCCACCGCTCGTACGGATGCGGGCTCGAGTCTAGTCTTTGGCATGGTTTCGGTCATTGGCCACGTATCTGTTAACATGCTGTTGGCATGTTAATTGTATGAATCACTTCGACCGTGTCGAAACATTTCATGTATTAGCATGGCAATCATTTCGTCATTTCTACATGGCTAACGTATCGGGCCATTCGGTCATGCTAAGTCATTTCGCATCGTGTAAACAGGGCGTTCATGCCATCATTTCGATCCTGGCCGCACTCAGATTCAAGTCATGTCGCACTCAGGCACGGATTTGTCTCGGGGTACCCAGGTTACAGCCGCATTACCATACATGTTTCAGAGATGGGCCCACCGCTCGTACGGATACGGGCTCAAGTCTAGTCTTTGGCATGATTTCGGTCATTGGCCACGTATCGTTCTGAATCCGGTCGCATCCGGGATGCATCGATTCGCACTGGTTCGCCTAGCCGCTCGGCCTCATTTCTATACATGCTCCAGAGACAGATTCAGTTACAAGTTGCTCGGTTTGTTGAAATCTAGTCTTTGTCATGGTTTCATTTCGGTCACTATACCTCTGGGTGGGTCCGGTCGCATCCATAGATGCTCCGATCGGGGCAATCCAGACGCACGGCTGCCCGGCCTCATTTTGATACATGCGCCAAGGGCGGAATCGCATCACAGGTTGCGTTCATTCTTGATTCTTGCCCTTGTCATGGTATGTCATTTCTGTCTCACCTTACCATGCCCGGCATGAATGCAGTCACTTCCCCGCACTAATTCGTGTCGGCGTGCCCTAGGCCGGCCTCATTTCAATACATGCGCCAGGGACGGAATCGCATTGCAGGTTTTCGGTCAACTTTTTGATTCTTGTCCTTGTCATGTTATATCATTTCTGTGTCACCTTACCACGCCCCGGCGTTAATTTAGTCACTTCCCCGTACGAATTCGCGCCGCGTGCCCTAGGCCGGCCGCATTTCAGTACATGCTCAAAAAAAAAAAGGGGTTCAGTCGCTAGACAGTGGCAGGATGATCGAGGTCGTTGTCACACGAGTGCTAGCGTTCCACCTCATGCAGTAGTACTTTGAGTCGAGCCCGGTGGCATCTAGTATGCCACAGTTCGGCCCCAGCGTACCCAGGCAATTGGCCTCATTTCACGGTTGTCTCATTTCTGTACGTGCTCCAGAGTCCGGCCCACAGTCACCCCCATACGGTACGTCCGGGCCTGGCCTCTGTCACGGGAAGTTCATTTCAGTCAAGACAACATGTCATTTAATTTATTCCTGTTGTTGTCTGTCATTTAATTCCACAGCTGTCACGCCAGTCGACTTTAATCACTATCGCCTGTTGTTATCGTCAACATTTGGGTACCGTCGCTCAAGACGGCAGCAGTTTCAGGCTCTTAAATAGGTACTTTCTCTCACACTCTCTCAGGTCAGTCGGATTCAGTAGGTCCACCTGTACCAGCTCGATCAGGGTTCCAGCAGGTAAAAAAAAAATTAAAAAAATAAAACATTTAAAAAAATAAATAAAAAAAAAAAAAAAAAACGCAGGTTTTTCACGTCAGGTACGTATACCATAGGTTACACGTCCAAACTCATTTCTTGTCACCTCTTTATAGGCCCAGCCTACAGTCAAGTGACCAGTCAACCAAGCAACGGGTCTTGGCAGCTGCCATGTCGTCAGTCGGCAGCGATGACCTCACCACCCCGCTATCTCCGGCGTCAGCCTCCGAGGCTGGCAGTGCCCAGTCCCTCAGGGCGTGGACAATTCCCAGGCTGTCCGCCGAATTGAGGCGCAGAGGGATACCCTTCTCGTCCGCGGCCAGGAAGGCGGAGCTACTCAGGTTCCTCTTCCCACCACCGGCCGCTGCAGGTTCCAGCACCCAGCAGGCGTCCCTGGAATCCATTTCAACTGCCGGCGCCCAGCTACACGCCCTCGTATCTTCCCTGTCTTCCTCGATCATTGAGGTCCAGGACAGGGTGACACGCCTGGAGACCAGCCCGGCCGCCACGGTTCCGGACCCTGCCGTGGTCCCAGCCATCAGTGCACCGGCCGCAGGTAGCGAGTTGGCCACAACTACCATTCATCCTTCCCACCTGGTGCCACCCAGCGTAAGGAAGGACATTTTAGAGGGCAGAGATGTTAACCTGGCCTCACTCATGATCTCGGTCCATGACTTGGCCGAGAACAAGGCCTACACCTGGGGGGACGTCTCGTGGTTTTGAAGGCTAAGGATCCGAGGCTCAACTGAAAGCTCACGGTGCCTGAGTTCACGCTCGCTTTCGGTATGTGCAGGGACGTGCTGTGCTCAGCCTCCCCTGGCAGGCGAGAGGAACTGGACCTCTACCTCCATCTAATTGTAGACCTGGGCCACAAATACGGTGGTTCGGCGTTATACGATTATCATCGGGCCTTCTTGGCCGAAGCCGCGGCCAGGTTCTTGCAGTTCCATTTGACAACGGACTGGAGTGTAGTGGACACCGAGTTGTTCTGCTGCCACTTCGCGGGTCTACGGTCCCCACTGTGTGCTGTCTGTCAGTCAGCTTCCCACACCGCGGTCTGGTGTGCCAACACAGTCTCTATCCACCCGACAGCTAGCACGGCCTCTACCAGCACGAGTCAGGCTCAGCAGGCCCCGGCGCAAGGGCAGAAGGTGGACAAATTGGGACGTCCGGTGCAGAGGGTTGGGGGAGCCGCCATTTGCGACAACTTCAACTTCGGCTCCTGCAATTTCAGCCGGTGTCGGCTGTTGCACGTCTGCACCCTATGCCAGAGGGTGCACCCCAGGGTCCTGTGTGAGGTCAAACAGAAGAAACCTGACTAAGCCGGGTCAATGTCCGTTGGCTTGGTGTCTACCTGACCTCACACCCCACTCCATCACTCACCAGCTACCTTATCCGAGGTTTCACCGATGGGTTCATACCGGGCTCATCACCCTGCCCCACACCACCCTTGAATGTCGGAACTTGCGGTCAGCAGCTACGGATGAGCCAGCTATCGACGTCCTTCTCCGCATGGAGTTGGATCGGGACTTTGTGACAGGCCTGTTCAGTCAGTCCCCCTTTAGTATCTGGAGGGTCAGCCCTATTGGGCTGTACAAAAAAAAAAGAAAAAAAAAAAAAAACTGTCTGGTGTATGATCTGTCAGCGCCTCATTCTTCCGTCGTCCCCAGTCTCAACTCGCTCATTCCCTCTGAGGAGTTCTCACTGAAGTACGCTTCGGTTAATGTGGCTATCCAGGCCTTACTCAGGACTGGGGTGGGGACTTGGCTCTCGAAGGCGGACATATCTGACGCCTTCAAACTGCTGCCATACATCCCTCCCTGTGGTGCTGGCACGGCATCAAGTGGAGGGAGCGGTATTATTTCGCAACCAAGTCGACCTTCGGGTCTAAGAGTAGTCCTTGGTCGTCCGATAAAGTTCGCAGAGACCCTGGCGTGGATCCTTCTCCACGAGGCACAGTGCCAGGAGGTCATCCATTTTTTGGACGACTTCCTTCTGATAGAACCACCCGGGGCTCCCCCAAGGGACCTTGGAAACCTGAGGACTGTTTTCAACGAGCTGAACGTCCCCATAGCGGAACACAGGGTTGACGGCCCGGCGCACAAGATCACGTTCTTGGGCGTCGACCTTGACACTCTAGCCATGCAGGCCAGCCTTCCCGCAGACAGGTTGGACCGTATCAGGACGGTTCTACGAGAATTCACCTGGGTGAGGGGATGTACTCAGAAGCAACTTCAGTCTCTCCTCGGGATGTTGAGTTTTGCTATGAGGATCATCCCCCAGGGCCGCTCCTTTGTGTCCCGGCTGCTGGTATTCCTGTCCTACACTCAGGACCCAGACCAGGTCCTGGATACGACAGCCAGGGCAGATCCGGCCATGTGGGAAGACTTTCTCAGTAAGTGGAACGGTGTGTCCCTCTTCATCCCAGTAGTGTCCTCGCTGTCACCACAAGTGGTGACCGATACGGCGGCATCCACAGGATGTGCCGCCATTTTTGGCCATTTGTGGTTCGCCGCCCCCTGGCCTCCTCAGGCACTAGCCACGTCAGGCTTCACTACCACGTCAGCCCTCTTGAGCTGTACTCCACCATAGCAGCCGCTCACCTATGGGGTCACCATTGGCTAGCCCCACATTTACGGTCAGCTACTGACATCATCAACTCTTCGCTTGCCCGCAACACTCATCGGGCCTACCGCATGGCCTGGAGGGCATTTAATAAATTCCTGCCCCAACGCCCACGTGAACCTTCCAGCGTCAAGCAGGTTCTGGCGTTATCGCTCATTGCCATTGTCACCTGGCACGGTCACACAGCACGACACGCCAGTACGTAGCCGGGGTGCAGCACTACTTGTTTCTTCAAGACCCTGCGAGGCCTGCAGTGTTCTCCTGCCACACAGTAAGGGCTCTACTGCGCGGAGTTCAGAAACGCCAGCCGCCAGTCAGCCAAGCGGCTGCCGGTCACTGGGGAGACTTTTAAGGGGATGTCGGACATCTTGGATAGGTCCCCTTCTGGTCTCCTCCTCAGCACCATCCTGCAGGCTGCGATACACGTGGCGTTTATGGGTTTCTGCGGCCCAGCGAGTTCACTCGCAGCCACCCAGCTGGTCCAGTCTTGCATAAAGTAACCTCTTCCGTCGCCAGGATCACTATGTTCTCCACTTGACGATGCCTAACACTCGGCAGCGAGGTTCCGGAGCAGACATACACCTGTACAGGACCCACAGTAACGGGTATCCAGTTACCATGTTGAAACCGGTTGATGGCATTGCTACCCGACCGCCCAGGTTCCAGTCCGCTGTGACCCTTTCCAGTTAAACCTCTCAACTCGTCACAATTCGTGGAACATATCCGGGTCCTTCTCGGCAATCTACCTTTGGACTCCAGCCAGTACTCCGGACATTCATTGCGGATAGGGGCGGCCACGACGGCCTCAAGACAGGGGGTTCTGGACCATGTGATCAAGAAACTAGGTCGGTGGAAGTCGGCCTGCTTCTCTCGCTACATACCTGACCCACAGCTGGAGATGGCTCAGGCCTTTGCCTGACTTACTCAGTGACCTTTACCGTTAATAAATAATTATCCCCTACCTGAAAGTTCTTGCCCCCTTATTTTGGTGTACCATACAGTAGACCAAGGCACGCTTTCAGGTCTATTTCATGTTGGTAAGTTTTGTGTTATTCCTGTGTGTCATCGTTACTCATATCGTCTGTAGGGCTCTAGACCATAAATTGGAAGGCCAGGTACCGGCCTGAAGTTATGGGAGGAGCCCGGAGGGTATTTAAGCAGCCCAAAGGTCTTTGTCGGTTTCCTGTGCGAGACACCCACCCACCCTCCCCTTTTTTAAAAGCTTCTTCCAAGTATTCTTACCCCAGACTGAATACTCACTTCACATTATTCCATAACTACTTATTTTATCATTCCTTATCTAGGGTATGCCCCCTTATTTTGGTGTACCATACGGTAGACCAAGGCACGCTTTCAGGTCTATTTCATGTTGGTAAGTTTTGTGTTATTCCTGTGTGTCATCGTTACTCATATCGTCCGTAGGGCTCTAGACCATAAAATATATATATATATATATATATATATATATATATATATATATACATATATATATATATATATATACATGTATGATATGGTCTGTGATGTGTACCTGGTGGAGAATGGCCTTGTAAGAGCCATTGAGTGTCCCCAGGTGCTAATTGAATCCCCTTTGTTTCAACCGTCATCGTCACAGACAGGACGGCACCTTCTCTCCAGGGGTCATTAACACACTAATGTCGGAACTGATTAGGCTACAGGATCAAAAACTAGTGGTTCATTAATCTTTGAGACTGAATGGCACCAGTAGCGTAGACTTCAGAATTAGCCAATTAGAGGATGAGAGCCAAAGAGCCAATCAGAGGATGAGCCCATGAGAGCCAAAGAGCCAATCAGAGGGTGAGCCCAAAGAGCCAATGAGCATTTAGACTCCAGAAGGGGCCAATTGGGCATATAAGTCAGAGTAGAGCTAGCTGTTGGACACTCTTCAATTCCAGACCATCGGAATGACGTGATGTCCTTGTAATGTATTTTGCGTATCTCTAACCTATTCCCATCTTTAATCTATTTCTTTCCTAGGACTTGTCTTGATATATTGATAACCATATTGATAGTGTATATCTGTTGTAACCATATGGCCTACATTATCTTCGCAGCCTAAGCAACACTGTACCTGTAACATCACTTGAATTATATGATAAGTTCTAAATTATTCTAACTTTTCTTTCCTGTATAAATAAATGTAATTGTTTATCTTTTCGCACGGTTATCGTTCGTTTTTATTCTTATGCAGACAAAGGTTTAATCACTTTAATCACTTTATTATTTGTATCTATAATCATTGAAGTAGGCTATAAATTTAGCTACAACATCATCATAATAAACTCCAATAATTCTCCCGTGGTCATAAATATTGGGTCATATTTGAGAGAAAAACTCACATAGCGTGATACTGTAATAAATATTTTTAATGTAGTAAAAACAGATTAAAAACACTCACATTTCGGTGGTAATATTCAGGCTCATAGAAAATAGTAGTGGATATCAAAGTGCTGTTGCTGTAGTCCACCCGATGCGTTTCGTTCTCTGGGACTTCGTCTGGGGATGTGGACCACAAGTATCAGCAGCGCTATTTATAGAGGAAATTACCCCAATCTGACATTGTGGTCCGTGTGACCGGAAGTTGACCTCACTTCCGGTCTGGCGGTGGTGTAATGTTTAAATTGTCTTGTATTGTTACTTTTATGGGTTTACAGTAATAATCGAATAGTGGGGATTAGCTGTGTTGAGAAAATATATAAAAAAATATTGAAATCAGGGAGAAATAAGGTAAAATGTATGTTCCTCGATTTACTATTATGATTCCGGGCTGTGAAATGCACGACATGCGTGACGTCGTGACGTCATATCCGCCCCGCCGCTGGTTAAGCTTATGAGGGCCAAGCCTCACTATAAGTGTGGAGAGGAAGGGCTGAACGGCCGTGCATGACGGTAGCACGTCGTGGCCATTCTACATATTATGCATTGGCTAAAACCAAGCCTCACTCTCAGTCATTATATGCGCCAATGCCCATGTGCGGCTCGCAGCCGAGGGGAAATAAACATATGCTGCTGACATTATGCAGCGGTGGTACCGGAAGCTGTAGTTTAAAGTGGGGACATAGCCCAAACTTAAATAAAAGGGGAAATATTTGTGATATACTAGGATAAAGAATAGAAGGGGGAGGGGGAGATCCGAGTGGGGTCACTTCTCGCCTTCTAAAATCCATGCATACACATATATACATATGTTGTATTAATATATATGAATATATATACAACACATTGAGAGACCGATTTGAAGAAAAGGGTTACAACATGGATGAAGTCGACCAAGACCTACAAAAAGCTTTGGAGGTCGATCGAGTAACGCTACTGACAGACAAACCGAGCCAACCCCGTAATGATAACTTTAGATGGTCTTTCCTCACTTCGTATTCAATACAACACAGGCAAATAAAGTCTATTTTTGAACGACATTGGGGAGTCCTTAGGAACGATAAAGTTTTGGGTAACCTTATACCTGATAGAGCTAAAGTCATTTATAAGGGGGCTCCATCTCTCAATAGTCAGATCGCACCGACAATCATTAACCCACCCGTTAAGCCCTCTTTCTTCCATAATCTTACAGGTTATTATCCTTGTAAAAAATGCACAGTATGTTTTTTTAAACACAAGTGGCAGACGAAATACTAAAGAATTTGAGTCTTCAGTTACTAAGCAAAAATTCCCAATTAAGAATTTTTGCACCTGTTCCACAACTCACGTTGTCTACCTGATCACATGTCCATGTTCAAAACAGTACGTAGGGCGTACCATACGTTCCTTTACGACACGGGTCACGGAACACATCACTAAAATTAAAAGTGGCAGCATAAAACATATGGTTCCAAGACACTATAGCCAGTATCATAATCGAGATCCCCGTGGCACCCAGTTTTTAATCATTGACAAATTCATCGCACCATGGAGGGGTGGAGCTAGAACTAGAGGGGTATCAAAATTGGAAACGTACTGGATATACCAGTTACAATCCCACTCCCCATTGGGTATGAATGTGGAGTGGGACATTAATGCCTTCATAAACAAGGCCTGATTTTACCCTCTCAGTTTTATTCCACGCCACAAGTGCCACTTTTAATTCTAATATTTTAATATAATATTTTAATATATTAATATTTTAATATATTATGACTATATTTGCATTTATCATTATCACTTCCCTTCATATACTATTTACAATTGCTGTTGCTTTTAAACATTTTACATATAATTTAAAAGCCCGCTTTTATATATTTGTTTTATATTATATTTTTATATGTATTTGTTTTATTGACACAAAGCATTTTACATATAATTTATAAGAACTAAAGCCTGCTTTTTATATGCATCTGTTTTATCCACACATCTTTATGCATACCCTTTATTATTCTATTTATCTACATATTTGAGTTCTTAGCAAGAAATTTTATATATGTGTGTATTTGTGGATCCATGTTTTTACATGCCTATATATATGTGTTTTAATGTGTTTTTACACACTTAATTACACATAGATCTAACCTCTAGCATGGTTGACGTACATCCAACCGGTTTTTGGTTTTATATATTTTCTTTCTTTACAGAACCCCCTTTTTGTTATATATATTCATATATATTAATACAACATATGTATATATGTGTATGCATGGATTTTTATCCTAGTGTATCACAAATATTTCCCCTTTTATTTAAGTTTGGGCTATGTCCCCACTTTAAACTACAGCTTCCGGTACCACCGCTGCATAATGTCAGCAGCATATGTTTATTTCCCCTCGGCTGCGAGACGTGCATGCGCATTGGCGCGTATAATGACTGAGAGCGAGGCTTGGTTTTAGTCAATGCATAATATGTAGACCTATTTCCCCTCGGCTGCGAGCCGCACATGCGCATTGGCGCATATAATGACTGAGAGTGAGGCTTGGTTTTAGCCAATGCATAATATGTAGAACGGCCACGACGTGCTAGCATCACGCGCGGCCGTTCAGCCCTTCCTCTTCACACTTATAGTGAGGCTTGGCCCTCATAAGCTTAACCAGCGGCGGGCGGATATGACGTCACAACGTCACACATGTCATGCGTTTCACAGCCCGGAATCATAATAGTAAATCAAGGAACATACATTTTACCTTATTTCTCCTTGATTTCAATAATTTTTTATATATTTTCTCAACACAGCTAATCCCCACTATTTGATTATTACTGTAAACCCATAAAAGTAACAATACAAGACAATTTAAACATTGCACCACCGCCAGACCGGAAGTGAGGTCAACTTCCGGTCACACTGACCACAATGTCAGATTGGGGTCATTTCCTCTATAAATAGCGCTGCTGATGCTTGTGGTCCACACCCCAGACGAAGTCCCAGAGGACGAAACGCGTCCGGTGGACTACAGCAACAGCACTTTGATATCCACTACTATTTTCTATGAGCCTGAATATTACCACCGAAATGTGAGTGTTTTTAATCTGTTTTTACTACATTAAAAATATTTATTACGGTATCACGCTATGTGAGTTTTTCTCTCAAATATGACCCAATACTTATGACCATGGGAGAATTATTGGAGTTTCTGATGACCACACCTTACCTGCCTATATTACGCGTATACCACACCTTGGAGCCTATCCGTGGAACTGGGACCTGGTAACCCTCCACATTAAAGCCTGTCACGACTTATGAGGCGTACGTCTCATTAATGTAAAGACAGAAAAACTGCGCCAAGTGGAAGGTAGCTATTACTAAATTCTGATATAAGGATAACTACCTAATAGAGTAGCATTCACAATGGGTATATTTTGGAAGGTTTTGATACTATAACCCAATAATACTCATGGATATCCAATTTGCATTAACAAAACAATATATAAAAGTAAATAAATAAGTCAATAAATGGATAGATGTGGTTTCTGGGTAATGCTTGGTTGATACAAAACACAAATAACACTGGAGAAGTCCACAAAGTAAATGTAGTTGATACAGTAAATCCTTTTTCCAGTGAGATGCGATCATATACACATACTACTTCATGCCACACCGCTGTGCTCCCCACCAAAAGAGGTTACCACCACCAACATATAGGCTCCTTACCAGATGGTAAATGAAAACTGACACTCAGAATGAGCACAGGTAGAAATCCTGACATCAAGGGGAAAACAACACCTAGAGGGATGATATCCAGGGATTTGCCACTCGGAACCAAAGGACTCCCGGAAGGATACAGCGTGGTAAGTCTAATACTGGTCAAAGCACTCAGCGGTGCATCCAAATTGATAACATAAAGAAAAAAAAGGCAGACCATCGTGTGATACTGTATAATAACTTAGACTATTTATTTTAACCACTTCAATACAGGGCTTTTAAACACCCTTCCTTACCAGAGCACTTTTTGCGATTCGGCACTGCGTCGCTTTAACTAACAATTGCGCGGTTGTGCGACGTTACACCCAAACAAAATTGACGTCCTTTTTTTCCCACAAATAGAGCTTTCTTTTGGTGGTATTTGATCGCCCCTGCGGTTTTTATTTTTTGCGCTATGAACAAAAGAAGAGCGACAATTTTGAAAAAAAACACAATATTTTTTACTTTTTGCTATAATAAATATCCCATTTTTTTTAAAAAAAAACTATTTTTTTCCTCAGTTTAGGCCGATACGTATTCTTCTACATATTTTTGGTAAAAAAAATCACAATAAGCGTATATTGATCGGTTTGCGCAAAAGTTATAGCGTCTACAAAATAGGGGATAGATTTATTGAATTTTTTTTTTTTTTTTTTACTAGTAATGGCGGGGATCTGCGATTTTTTTTTCGTGACTGCGACATTGCGGCGGACACTTCGGACACTTTTGACACATTTTTGGAACCATTCACATTTACACAGCGATCGTTGCTATAAAATTGCAATGATTACTGTGTAAATGTGACTGGCAGGGAAGGGGTTAACACTAGAGGGCGCTGGAGGGGTTAATGTGTTCCCTAATAGACGTGATTCTAACTGTAGGGGGAGGGGACTTAAGGGGAGGAGACCGATCATGTGTTCCTCCGTGCTGGGATCACATGATCGGTCTCCTCTGCACTGACAGGACGTGGAGCTGTGTGTTTACACACACAGCTCCACGTTCCCGCCCGGTCCCGTAGTTTTAACGGGCAATCGCGGGTGCCCGGCGGACATCGCGGCCGCCGGGCACTCGCACCGGGTCCCGAGCGATGCCGCCGAGCGATGCCGCCCCCCAGGCGGCCGGGAATCCGAGGACGTCATATGACGCCCACCCAGGATGGTAGATCCACCTTGTGGGCGTCATATGACGGCGGGCGGTATTGAAGCGGTTAAAAGAGATTGTACTCACATTTAAAAGTGACAAAGTAAGCATAAAAGAACTTGAGAACGAATATTCAGCAAGACGCCGGCCGTTAGATGAAGACGTTCTGGGGATGGATGTAGAAACTGTCCCTGCGAGAGTAGGTCTGGGTACAGTGGAGGCGGGAGTGGCTCTTCGGTGTTTAGTTGCAGGATGGTCGCAAACCAAGGCATCCTTGGCCAGAATGGCAACACTGCCACTACCGTGGACGTCGAGCTCCTCAATCTGGCTAGAAATCTGGCTATTAGGGGAACCGGAGGGAATATGTACCCTAGTTGAAATTCCCAAGGGTGGTGCAGACAGTCGATCCCTGTCGCTGTTGGGTAGGCTGTTCTCGCTAGGAAGCGGGGACATTTGTTGTTCTCTGGCGTTGCCGCTAAATCTATGTCTGGCGTTCCCCATCTGCGCGTGAGAAGAGCAAAGGCCTGGTGACTGAGGAGCCACTCGTTGTTTGACACAAACACTTGACTCAGGTCGTCCGCGAGTTGGTTGTGTGCCGCTGGGATGTATATTGCCTTTAGATCCGCCAGATGGACCTGTGCCCATTCGAGTATGGGTCGAACCTCCTGCATGAGCGTGTTGCTTCGGGTACCTCCCTGTCTGTGAACGTAGTTTACTGCTACTGTATTGTCCATTCGCAGAAGGACGTTTTTCCCTGTGAGGAGATGTCCGAAGGTTCGAAGGGCTTGCCAGGCGGCCCTGAGTTCTAGGACGTTCAAAACTGTGCCCTGCGGTCGAAAGGCCCAACGGCCTTGCGCCCCCTGGTGTTGGTAATGTGCTCCCCAACCGTAAAGGCTGGCATCCGTTGTTACTATTTCTGGTAGTGGGGGTACAATGGGACGGCAACGTGTCAGGTTGCTCATTTGGGTCCACCGCCGTGCAACATTCTTCACCGCTTGAGTGATCACTATTCGCTGATTCATCGAATATCCGTTCCACTGTTTTAGGAACGAGTTCTGGAAAATTCTCGAATTCCACTGGGACCACTGGATCATTAGGAAGGTGGAGGACATCGATCCCAGGATGCTTAGACATGATCTCGCGGATAGATGATCCGTCGCCAGAAACCTTCCTACTTTGTTGATGAGTGGATGTAGTTTCTCTTGGGGAAGACCCACTGTGTTGGAACTGGTATCTAGTTCTGCTCCCAGAAAAATCATCTTTTGTGTTGGTACTAGGCTGCTCTTTTTCCAGTTTATTAACCACTCAAACTGCTGGAGTGTGGAGATTAGCACGGCTCGATGTTGCAAGAGTGTTT
Organism: Lithobates sylvaticus; assembly: GCA_028564925.1. Taxonomy (NCBI): domain Eukaryota; kingdom Metazoa; phylum Chordata; class Amphibia; order Anura; family Ranidae; genus Lithobates; species Lithobates sylvaticus. The sequence goes on from CM053032.1 coordinate 105,527,071, forward strand.
CCTGACTGTCGGCTAGGAGGATGATATGGTCTAGATAGTGCAGAGCTCTCAGCCCCTTCTCCCTCAGGTGTGCTATAACTGGAAGTAATACCTTTGTAAAGGTTCTGGGTGCCGTTGAAATCCCGAACGGGAGGCTCTGGAATTGGAAATGTTGTTGGCCAATGGCGAAGCGCAGGTATTTCTGGAAGGTTTGGTGCACTGGTATGTGTAAATAAGCGTCGGACAAATCGACCGAGAGCATCCAGTCTTCTGCTCCTATTGCCAGTAATATGGATTGAAGACTCTCCATTTTGAAGGATTCGACCTGTATCGTTCAATTGAGACACTTTAGGTCTAACACCGGCCTCAAGTCACCCGTCTTCTTTGTGATTAGGAAAAGAGGGGAGTAGAAACCTACACCTCTCTGCTCCCATGGAACTTCTATAATCGCCTGCTTCTGTAGCAGCTCCATGATATACTTGACTAGAAGTTCGCGTTTTGGGATTGAGGATGGTAGCCTGGTAAATCTGTAGTAATTTCGGGGAGGTGTGTGTTTGAACCTCCATCTGTGGCCCTCTTGAATGGTAGTAATCGTCCAATGATCTTGAATATGGTCCATCCATACCTGAGCAAATAGCCTCAGCCTCGCTCCTACTATTGCGGGCTGGGCGAGCGTGGCATCAAAAAGACTTTGGTTGGTCTCCTGGAGTCCTGCCCTTAGCCTTCTGTACCCTCACGTAAGATGGCTGTGTACTCCGCCAATTCCGCTTGAACTCCTTCCCCGGTTCATAAGATCTTGCGTCCCGGTATCTTTCAGGCAGATGGCGTCTAAAAGAGGGTTTTTTCTGTTGTTTGGGCCTTCTATCCGACGGGATAAGGTCCGATTTTCCTCCCGTGACTTTCGATATTGTGGAATCTAGCTTGGGGCCAAATAGGTTGATGCCATCGTAGGGAATCCTACACCAGCTGGATTTAGAGGTCGTGTCTGCCACCCAAGGCTTGAGCCACAGTGCTCTTCGAGCGGTCACGGAGGCCAACATTGCTCTCGCTGAGGACCTTATTACGTCCACCGCTGCTTCTGCTACAAAGTCCCCCGCTAGGTTGAGTTCCTGCAGGGCGGATAAGATTTTTTCCTGATCTGCCGCTTCCAGCAGTAATTTCTCTGCATTGGCAGTCCAGCAGGAGATGGCTCTACCTACTGCTGCCAGAGTGATCGCTGGCCTGCAAGCTCCCCCTGCCGCTGAGTAGGCCTTTTTAAGGTCGAGATCTATCTTGCGGTCCATCACATCCCTAAAGGTCACAGCGTCCTCTATTGGCAGGGTTACATGGCGTACCAGCCGCATCAGTGAGGAGTCCACCACCGGAGCCAGAATGAGGGGGTTCACCGTTGGTTCTTTCAGTGGGTAAAGCTTGCTCAGCCTATTGTTTAGCCCTGACTTCTTGTCCGGCTTTTGCCACTCATCCTTTATGAGTTCATCGAGTTCCACAATAAACGGAAATGTTTCAGGGTCCTTCTTTAGGTTGGGAAAATATTTTCTTAGTTTAGGAGGGGACTCCCTCTGCTCCTCCCATCCGATCGCCTCCTTCACTGACTTTGCGAATGGCTCTATTAGTGCAAAATCAAAAGCCGTAGGTGGTAACACTTCATCTTCCTCTGGGGAATCCTCTTGGTCTTGCTGGGAGTAGGAGGTAGAGGCTGAATTAGAGGGTCCGACCGGATCGTAGGCTGCCACCTGCATGATCGACTCCTTCACTGATTCCCTTATTATATTAGATGCCTCTCTTGCGTCGGACTCTTTATCATGGGTCGCTTCTTCTAAGCAGACTTGGCACACTAATTTTCTTGGTAGGGCTTGTGCTCCGCAAACCCAACATGTGTTAGGCGCAGGACGTGTATGTCCTCCATCGCGATGTGGGTGAGAGGAAGATGAGCTTCTGTGGTGGTGGGAGGATTTTGAACGGCTCCTCTGAGAGTGGGAATGCCTTGAGGGGGAACGCTCTTTTCTTTTAGAATGCGATGACCCCGATGACCTGCCAGAACTGCCAGGAAAAAAATAACGTTAGTGGCAATGCTCTCTTTTATCCTCTTCTTACTTACCGAATCAGGCGCCCCCTTACTTTGTAGTTCGCGGATGGTCTGCTGAAGCAGCGGCCTCCATAGGAGAAAGTAAAGCGTACCTGAGAGGAAAGGTTTCTGTGTGAGCAGCAGGTGCTGGTATAGAAAAAAAAAGAATGGTAACAGCTTACCAGAGATCAAGGCAGACAGGGTTCAGCAAGGCAGTGCTTTGGCAAAAAAAAACAGGATGGAGAGTGGTGTTTTTAAAAGTCTGCAACCTAAAACAGGTCACTGCCGCGCATGCGCCGTAGCGTTCCGCGACGCTCGGCGCCATCTTGAAACCTGGCAAACCCTGTAATAGTACCTGTGTCACTTCCTGGGCGCCGGGAGAGTACTGTTTGGCCGCCATGATGGAGCGGTCAGTTCGGCCTAGGCACTACAGAGCCCAGCGTGGCAAAAAATAAGAAAAAAACGGGCGCAGAAATGCGGAATAAAGAGGTAACAGGAGGTACTTATCTGTGGATAATAGAAGGAAATGAAAGGATGAAACAGAATGACCGCTGCACACCTTATTAAACCTATTTAAGGCTTGTCAGGCATTTACCAGATTTTTTAGCCCCTGAGACCATCAGAGTGGGGCTTCCCTTCGTTTTAGCTCATTTAGAGACTGTACAGATAGGGCTTCCAGCTAGGAGAGGCTGAACCTAGTGGGGCGAAGCGGTAAGGGGGATTCCATATTTCTAACCGATCCTTCTGATCAAAAACGATCGTCCATACAGGTGAGGAAAAAAAGGAGAATGCAACGGTGGACTCCTCTTCGAATCTTATAGCTAACCAGTCCTATCAGGTTGTGGAGGCGGAGTCACAACCCAATGTGTGTGCTGCTATGGTGCGTCAGGAAAGTCCTTTATTAAAAATGTCTTCTTCTTTCCCCGCTTCTTCCTCCAGTCTTCTCCTTCTTCCTCCGATCTTCTTCTTTCTCCACCGCCGCTGCCGCCACCGACCCCTGAAGATACAAAAACAACCCTCCTCCGATGCTGTGGCCCACCAATCTGTCCACTTCCATGGCACACATTTCATATATACCTATGCGGTGTGGCCACCGGATGGCGTCATCCGGAGACCCCGCACCCATCATTCCCCGGTGGTGAAGTCCCAAGGGGAAGGGTTTCTGAATGACGTCACCTGCCCCATCACAGCATCAGAGGAGGTTCTTAATTTTCAGCGGGTCAGTGGCGGTGGGATTGGCGGCAGAGGAAGAAGGAAAAGACCGGAGGAAGAAGAAGACATTTTTAATAAAGGACTTAATAAAGTCAAAAACTGGCTATTGTCTTTTATTACACTACACTACTTTTTTTGTTGAATGGGTAAGGATACGATGTACATTATACTCATTCACATAGGGGAGGCCAGAATCTGGGGGCCAGGATCTGGGGGCACCCTTGTTAAAGGGGGCTTGCAGATTCTGATAAGCCCCCCGCACGCAGACCCCGACCACCACTGGCCAGGGTTGTCAGGAAGAGGCCCTTGTCCTCATCAACTTGAGGGCATGCATTCCCCCCCCCTTTCCTGACCTCCAGGCTGCATGCTCAGATAAGGGTCTGGTAAGGATTTGGGGGGGGCATGCCAGTTTTTTTTTAAATTTTACAGTTTTTTTCATTTTTTTTAATTTTTCATCAATATTACCAGGAGTCGGCAATACATTATACCTGCGAGCAAGTTTAGATTCACTCCTAATTGAATAATCTTTTACTATATATCATTTGCTCTCTAGGTCCCCAAAATTGCTGGTCTTTTCTAAACTATGCAGTATGTGCGGCTTTTATGCCCTGCTACTTGCATGTTACCGTTGATCAATTAATATTACTACCCTACACTACTAGGTAATCCTCATTTGCTCATATCGCCGTAGGCACCTTTCATCATTTTTCTCATTTCACAGTGTTTTCCGTTTTTGCCATGCAAATGTGTGGTTCTGTTTTTGCTCACTCACTTTTTTCGCTTTCACCAGGGTTTTTTTTTAATTTCTTTCAGTACTGGTAAGATCCAGCTCTGTCTTAAATCCTTTTTTTTTCACCTATACCCCCCCCCTTTATACCCCTAAACCCCCCCTCTCTTTTGTCACCCCCTTCCCGTCACTTTCATTTCCCTTTTTCACATCATTCTGCTCCCCTCTTTTAATTCATGATTATTATTATTATTATATCATTTCACAGTGGCTCTGGGATTTATTTTTGGCTCCTTTTCCTGGTTGCCAGCCCCTCCTTGTCTCTCCTCCTCCCACAGCACTTTGGAGGTTACCTATACAGCCGTCAGTGGTAAATATGATCTTAAACCTGTATATACACATTGTTGTTTAAATGCATGTATTTTTATAATACATTCTCTTCTTTAATGCGAGGAGAGGGGTGGAGCCACCACTAAGATGGCGCCAAGTTTGAGTCTGCCGTGAGGATCCATGCACAACCCCAGGCGAGTATAAGGATGTCTGAACGCTGAACGCTGTCTATACCACCCCATGCTGTCGCATCGCTATTTGCTATTGCTGAGAACGAGAGAGCTTGAGCCGTGCTGCTCTGTGAAAAGATCCGTATTAGACTGAGTTATCCCGGACTCCGGATAGAATAGATAGAAAGATCAGCAATGATTACCGTAGATTGAAGTGGGAGCTGGAGCCTGGAGCCCCGGTCTGCCTTGCTAACACCCTTTCCTCCCTCGACTCCCTCGGTTTCCGGAAGTGTTTGTTTGACCAGTACCCGATCAGTGCCGGGTCTAGTCCGGACGAGAGCAGTGCACTGTAGGTGACGAGGTAAGCGAGGTGAGCAACCCCGACCCCCCTCTTCCCCCCTCCCCACTTGCCTGTGTGAGCGGTCAGCGATCAGCGTCCAGTGGGAAAGGTAGACGGCATCAGCCTAAGCTGACCACGGGCTGAAGCATAGGGGAGGAGAGAGAGCGGGGACCAAGCGGGGGCTGACGAGCTGGGAGTACAGAGGGAGTGGGGAGTGAAGAGAAGATCGTGTGAGGAGATCTCGAACCCGCTATGCACGCTATGCACCGGCGGGAACTTAGTGGCACTCTGTAGTTATTATTACCGCTCCCCCTATTGAGACACTGGAGGGAACGACCGTGGGAGTTTATCTTAAAGTGTGTGTGTGAGCGTACATAATAAGCAAGGACCTGTGGGGTCTGTAGGAAGAAGGACAGTCGGACCTATAGTCGTTCCTATAGAAAATACAGAAAATACCCAGAGAGCTGTATTGTATTGGAACATACTTTAGGTTCCTTTTTTTTTTTTAAAGGGTCTTCTTTTCTTTTTTTTCCCATGTTGCCGGAGTTTCTTGGTCTCTAGAAGCAGAGAAGTGGAGAAGATTGTAACAGACACCGCTTTTTGGAACCGACCAGAAGCTTGAAACCTGAGGATCGGGTAGGACTGTTCAACCGATTTAAAGGGATAATAGACTTTGCCTATTTTAAATGTAAGGTGTGTTGTGACTCACAAGCCAGTGCAGTTGCTTAAACTATAACTGTGAATAACGTGACTGAGCTCTTTTTTCTTTTTTTTTTATTGTCCTCTGCATATACTACGTATTTAAATGCACTGGGATAAAACTGAAGTGAAGAAGCCTACCTGGAATAAAGGGAAAATTTCTGTGGACTAACCCGCTTTTTTTCTTTTTGGGACTAGGGATGCTTGAAACGTTTGCATGCAATACTTAAATAGTCTAACAGTAGACTTAAAATCATAGCAGGGGGACCTAGAGACTTTTTGCTACTTAAAACGTGTTCTGTTTTTTTTTTTTTCTTTGTTATTTTTTCTTTTTCTTTTTTTCTCTCTCCCCCTTTTTGTTCTCCCCCCCCTTTTTTTTCTTCCTCCCTGCTCCCCCTCCCCCTTCCCCCTTTTTTTTGGGTAAACCTCAGATACTGAGATACTTAGGGCTCTGCCTCTGAAGGCTTGTTTTACACTGCCCTATATTGTATTATTTCCGTGCCATTGGTATGAACCACCCATCGCCTCTCTGAATAATTTGTATGTGTTCATCTAAATTTTTAGGATTTTCTCATTCCTCTTTGTTATAAATATTAGTTGACAGTCGTATTCGAACATACATTTGTATATCTGAAAACGTTCTAATTATTGCTCGTCTTTAACCACTTCAGCCCCAGACCAATTGGCAGCCAAAGGACCAGGCCCCTTTTTGCGATTCGGCACTGCGTTGCTTTAACTGACAATTGCGCGGTCGTGCGACGTGGCTCCAAAACAAAATTGGCGTCCTTTTTTTCCCACAAATAGAGCTTTCTTTTAGTGGTATTTGATCGCCCCTGTGGTTTTTATTTTTTGCGCTATAAACAAAAATAGAGCAACAATTTTGAAAAAAATGCAATGTTTTTTAATTTTTGCTATAATAAATATCCCCAAAAAATATATAAAAAATTTTTTTTTTCAGTTTCGGCCGATACGTATTCTTCTACATATTTTTGGTAAAAAAAAAAAAAAAAATCGCAATTAGCGATTGGTTTGCGCAAAAGTTATAGCGTTTACAAAATAGGGGATAGTTTTATAGCATTTTTATGATTTTTTTTTTTTTTACTAGTAATGGCAGCGATGAGCGATTTTTATTGTGACTGCGACATTATGGCGGACACATCGGACATTTTTGACACATTTTTGGGACCATTGTCATTTATACAGCAATCAATGCTATTTAAATGCATTGATTCCTGTATAAATGACAGTTGTAGTGAAGGGGTTAACCACTAGGGGGAGGGGAGGGGTTATGGGCTGTGACATGTGTGTGTTTTTTTTACATTAGGGGGCGGGGCTGATGTCTGACGTCATTGATCGGCTTTCCCGATGACCGGGAAGAGCCAATCAATGACAGGCAGAGTAGGAAGCGCGGGGAGAGGTTTGTTTACACATACCTCTCCCCGTTCTTCAGCTCCGTGACACCAGCAGCGATCGGGTCTGCTGGTCCCGCGGCCGGGGTCACGGAGCTCCCGACCGGGCCGCGAGCACACCGCTGGCGGCGCGCACGCGACCCACGGGCAGGCATTTAAAGGATCCCGTACAGGTACGGGATTTTGCCTGCCCGTGCCATTCTGCACACGTATATGTGCGTGAGGCGGTCGGGAAGCGGTTAAGAATGTTGCACGCTTAGCAGGTATCTGTCGGGCAGATAGGGGTTTGGAGAAAGGTGGAGAGGGAAAGAGGAGAGAGGGGAGGGGGAGAGAAGAGGAGAGGAAAGAATGTTGTCACACCTTGAATTCAAATGCTGATCGTTCCTCATATATTATCTACTGATTTTTATTTCATGTCCCACAAACTGAACTAAATTGATGGTATTGGGGTACAGTTAATTAATTAACTAACTAGAAATACAGTGTAAGTTGGCGTGACCGAGCATGAGGTGTGGTGAGCGAGGAGTGTGAGAGTCTCTGTGTGTGCTTCTCCTCCCTCCGCCCGATCACTTAATATGCCCGAAAATTGTGTCTTAATGGAGCCCTAATCTGTGCCTCTCCGGACCCTGTCTATTGCCGTGGCCGTCCCTGACTGTCCCTGATTGACTCCCCTGATTGTCTCCCCTAGGTGGAGCACACTGCAGGCTGTGGGCAGGCTGTGGGGATCGCTGCGGGCTCAAGGGGCTGGCGCGAGCCGTCTATTGCTGTGGCGTATCCGTGCGATGTTGGCCGAACCCGAGTGGAGCCGAAGGTGACGTCACACGCCATCTCCTGCCCGCCGCTCGTACTGAGAGGAAGAGAGCGGCGGGAGATTCAACTGGATACACCGGCACTCTGAAGTGTATGGCCGGCTGATAAAGGGAAAAAGACATCAAAGGACGGCGGTTATCCTAAGGGACCCAAGGGACTTTCTAGCTGCCTGGCTACCCCTGTGGAAAAGGTGAGAAGACACCATACACCATACACCATACTGAGGGCTGAGCATTTGTACCTGTCAGATTCTCTGCTTAATATAACTGGAGGACTGCTTCCCTTTTTTTTTTTTTTTTTCTTCCCCTTTTTTTTTTTTTTTTTTTTCCCCCTTGTCTGACGCTGTGCATATATACCTGGCCCCCTCTTAAACATAATCAGCGGACTATTGCAAAATATGGCATAAGCTGTCTGCTATACTAGGCATTAGTGCTGGTCCCCCCCCCTGGTTCCCCCCCCTCCCCCTGATTGCAAGGCGATCCAATTGATCTTGAACAGTAGCCCTAAAGTGTTTAACAAAGTGTTTAAACAGTGACACAAGAGCTACCCACAAGGGGGAGAGCCAAGTTTGATTGTGTTTTCTGGACTGGACTGGGGACATTCCTGTAGTTGTCTGACTACAGCATAAATAAGAGAGAGGTGCGGTGAGTGTCCTCTGTTTCCCTCCCCCCCACTTGCTTCATACATGCGGAGGAGCAGAGGTGACGGAAAGCCTAATTAAATCTGCCAATAGCCTAGCGGGCAATACTCTTACACTCTTGTAACTATTATATTACTTCTGCGGGAACCCCCTTATTTCTCCTTCTTTTTTTTTCATTTATTTTTTTTTGGTCCCTCTTTTTTGGGCCAACTGAGAAAATTAAATTATGCAGCACTTAAGATCATCTAAAGAGAAAAACTCCCAAGCCTCAGCAATTACAGCAGCGGCTAAATTGGAACAGTACGCACATAACCCGGTTCAGACACCACCAAAAAAAATACGCAGACTAAAACACAACAAGGGGGCCCGACAGACAGAAAAAGCCAAGGCCAGGGCCATGCAAGCAGCACACCCTTACCAGCAGCAGCACTATTGGCTAAACCACCGGGCAATAAAGACAATGGAAATAACTTAACCGAGTTAGGAATAGCAGAGCCCCACCAACCTATAGAAACAGAACCTACACTGAAAGACATTCTTTTGGCTGTTAACACGTGTAACAATTCAGTCAAGGAGTTGAGCGACCAAATGAAGGGTGTGAAGGAGGACCTAGTACTGGTCAGGTTAGAGCTTGCAAAAACAGCCCAGAGGACAACTGCCCTGGAACAGCGAATAAGCCAGGTAGAGGACGAGATACCCCCTTTAACCACTTCAGCCCCGGACCAATTGTCAGCTTAAGGACCAGAGGTCTTTTTTCAATTTCGCACTGCACTACTTTAACTGGTAATTGTGCGGTCATGCAATTTTGTAACGAAACGAAATTTGCGTCCTTTTCTTCCCACAAATAGAGCTTTCTTTTGATGGTATTTGATTGCCTCTGTGATTTTTATTTTTTGCGATATAAACGGAAAAAGAGCGAAAATTTTGAAAAAAAAAGAGATTTTCTACTTTTTGTTATAAAAAAAATCTAATAAACTCAATTTTAGTCAAACATTTGGGCCAAAATGTATTCAGCCACATGTCTTTAGTAAAAAAAATGCCAATAAGCGTATATTTATTGGTTTGCGCAAAAGTTATAGCGTCTACAAACTAGAGTACATTTTCTGGAATTTACACCGCTTTTAATTTATGACTGCCTATTTCATTTCTTGAGGTGCTAAAATGGCAGAGAAGTACAAAACCCCCCCAAATGACCCCATTTTGGAAAGTAGACACCCCAAGCTATTTGCTGAGAGGCATGTTGAGCCCATTGAATATTTTTTTTTTTAGTCCCAAGTGATTGAATAAAGACAAAAATAAAAAATAATTTTTTTTTCTTCAAAAAGTTGTCACTAAATGATATATTGCTCACACATGCCATAGTTATATGTGGAATTGCACCCCAAAATACATTTTGCTGCTTCTCCTGAGTATGGGGATACCACATGTGTGGGACTTTTTGGGAGCCTAGCCGCGTACGGGGCCCCGAAACCCAAGCACCGCCTTCAGGATTTCTAAGGGTGCAAATTTTTGATTTCACTCCTCACTACCTATCACAGTTTCGAAGGCCATAAAATGCCAAAATAGCACAAAACCCCCCCAAATGACCCCATTTTGGAAAGTAGACACCCCAAGCTATTTGTTGAGAGGCATGGTGAGTATTTTACAGCTCTCATTTGTTTTTGAAAATGAAGAAAGTAAAGAAAAAAAATTTTTTTTTTTTTCTTTTTTCAATTTTCAAAACTTTGTGACAAAAAGCGACATCTGCAAAATACTCACAATACCTCTCAGCAAATAGCTTGGGGTGTCTACTTTCCAAAATGGGGTCATTTTGGGGGGTTTTATGCCATCTGGGCATTACATGGCCTCCGAAACTGTGATTGGCAGTGAGAAGTGAAATAAAAAAATTACTCCCTTAGAAAGCCTGAAGGCGGTGCTTGGTTTTTGGGGTTCCGTACGCAGCTAGGCTCCCAAAAAGTCCCACACATGTGGTATCCCCGTACTCAGGAGAAGCAACAGAATGTATTTTGGGGTGTATTTCCACATATGCCCATGACATGTTTGAGCAATATATCATTTAGTGACAACTTTTTGTAAAAAAAAATATATATATATTTTTTTTTTTCATTATTCAATCTCTTGGGACAAAAAAAAAAAATATTTAATGGTCTCAACATTGCTCTCAGCAAATAGCTTGGGGTGTCTACTTTCCAAAATGGGGTCATTTGGGGGGGTTTGAACTGTCCTGGCATTTTATGCACAACATTTAGAAGCCTATGTCACACGTCACCCACTCTTCTAACCACTTGAAGACAAAGCCCTTTCTGACACTTTTTGTTTACATGAAAACATATTTTTTTTTTGCAAGAAAATTACGTTGAACCCCCAAACACTATATATATTGTTAAAGCAAAGGCCCTACAGATTAAAATGGTGGGTGTTGCATTTTTTTTTTTCCACACAGTATTTGCGCAGCGATTTTTCAAACGCATTTTTTGTGGAAAAAATACACTTTTTTTTTATTTTAATGCACTAAAACACACTATATTGCTCAAATTTTTGATGAAATAAAAAATATGATCTTAGGCCGAGTACATGGATACCAAACACGACATGCTTTAAAATTGCGCACAAACACGCAGTGGCGACAAACTACATACATTTTTAAAAGCCTTTAAAAGCCTTTACATGATACCACATTAGATTCACGGAGGAGGTCTACTGCTAAAATTACTGCCCTCGATCTGACCTTCGCGGTGATACCTCACATGCATGCTGCAATTGCTGTTTACATATGACGCCAGACCAACGCTTGTGTACGCCTTTGCGCAAGAGAAGGGGGGGCAGGGGTGCTTTTTTTTTTTTTTTTTTTTAGTTTTTTTTTTATTTATTTAGCTTTTTTATTCTATTTTTAAACTGTTCCTTCCATTTTTTTTCTTTGTTATGATTTTTATTGTTATCTCAGGGAATGTAAATATCCCCTATGATAGCAATAGGCAGTGACAGGTACTCTTTTTTTGAAAAAATTGGGGTCTATTAGACCCTAGATCTTTCCTCTGCCCTCAAAGCATCTGACCACACCAAGATTGGTGTGATAAAATGCTTTCCCAATTTCCCAATGGCGCGGTTTATATCCGGGAGGGGGGACATTCCCTCCTACTGCTTGTAAAAGCAGTCTAGAGGCTAATTACCCGCTAGAATTGCTTTTACATGAAAGCCGATCACTGGCTGAAAAGAATGATACCAAGATGATACCTAAACCTGCAGGCATCATTCTGGTATAACCATTCAAAGTCCAGCAACATACTGGACATATATTGTAATCTTTTTTTTTTTCATGCAGCCTCTTGGCTGAACGAAAAAAAGAGATTGATTGGTGGGTATGCCCACCATTAGAATACCTCCCTTCATCCACCCACTTCTAATGATGGGCATACATGCACCATTTATATATGCCGATGCATGGGGGCATCCTCCCGCAAAAGTTATGCCGTGTACACACGGTCGGAATTTCGACCGTATGTACGTGGCATTAGGAGCCAATCGCTCCTCCGCCCCCCCTGCTGCCCCCATGCTTCGGCACATATGCTCTTTTTTTTTTAACTGTGGTGGTGAAATCACCTCCTACAGCGTTGGAGTCGCGGCTTTATGTATCGTGGGAGCAAACGCTGTTGCTGTCAAGATAAATAAATCCGCGCTGCAACTGAATGGCGCACCTGAAAACAAAAAAATGCTTAACACTAAAACACAGTAAACAAAATTACATACCTGAAAAGCAAGCATGATAAAACATGATAAAACATAATAAAACATTGCAGAATAGAATGGAGTAAAAAAAGAGCAACAATAGAGAGAGAGAGAGAACAATAAAACGACAACTATTTTTGTTTTTTTTATTTTTTTGAGATTCACAGGTAAAAAAGCTCCTGACTGTTAGCGACTGAATCAAAACGCTACCACAAAAAAAATGTTAGCGATCGCAGGGATCAGGCCTGACTCTGCGAACACTGCAGTTATGTGTGCTTAGTGTTTTGTAAGTGACAGTGATCGATCGATACTGCACTTGGGTGGGCTGGGCTGGGCTGGGCGGAGGGGGAAAACGCAGGTGCTAGCAGGTATCTGGGCTGATCCCGCTAACAATGCGTTTTTTTGGAACCCTAAACTGCTGGGACGCTAGTATAGATCTGATCAGATCAGATATTGATCTGTTCAGATACTATACCACTAAGGGAGGTGTATGCTTTGCGCGTGGGTGTTTGCGGTACTGGCACTAACCTGGGGCGACGCAGACCTTATTTGACCCTAAAACCTAATTGATATCACCCGCCGGGCGATCAGGGGGTTAAACCGTTATTGGGTAATAAATGGCGGGTGCCCTGACAGTATAAAAAACAAGCTAACTAACCAGCGTCACCCGTAACAGTAATACAAAAAAAAACTGGTTACCTAGCGACACTAATGCAGGGATCAGAAAAACGATCGCTTAGTGACACTGGCAAAAGGGGGTGAAAGGGTTAACTAGGGGCAATCAGGGGGTTAAACCTTTATTAGGTAATATATGGGGGTACCTGACGCTATATAAAAACCTGACGGGGAACCTAAATAACGAAATAACTAACTGGCTAACCAGCGTCACCAGTGACATTTTATACGGTGATCACTGGTGAAAGGGTTAACTCTAGGGGCAATCAGGGGGTTAAAACCTTTATTTAGGTTGTAATATGGGGGTACCTGACCTATAAACCTATTTATGAACCTATATAAACATGGCGGTTAACCTAAAAAAAAACTGGTTACCTAGCGACACTAATGCAGCGATCAGAAAAACGATCGCTTAGTGACACTGGCAAAAGGGGGTGAAAGGGTTAACTAGGGGCAATCAGGGGGTTAAACCTTTATTAGGTAATATATGGGGGTACCTGACGCTATATAAAAACCTGACGGGGAACCTAAATAACGAAATAACTAACTGGCTAACCAGCGTCACCAGTGACAGTTATACGGTGATTACTGGTGAAAGGGTTAACTCTAGGGGCAATCAGGGGGTTAAAACCTTTATTTAGGTTGTAATATGGGGGTACCTGACCTATAAAACTATTTATGAACCTATATAAAACATGGCGGTTAAAATAAAAAAAAAAATGGTTACCTAGCGACACAATGCAGCGATCAGAAAAACGATCGCTTAGTGACACTGGCAAAAGGGGGTGAAGGGGTTAACTAGGGGCAATCAGGGGGTTAAACCTTTATTAGGGGGGGGTAGGGGGCTACCTAGGACCTAAAACTAACTGCCCTGACAGTTATTACAGTCACACTGACACTAAATGCAGTGATCAGTAAATAAATGATCACTGCAATTAGTGACACTGTGACTGGGGGGGGAGGGGGGGTGATCTGGGGGGTGATCAGGGGGTGACAGGGGGGTGTTTTGTGTGCCTAACTGTACTGGTGTCAGTGTAGTGTTGTGCACTAACCTTAACATGTTCGCCGCTCGGCGTCTCCGGTCACATAGACCGGCGCACCGAGCGTGACATCACTTCCGCCTTCCTGTCTATACAATAGACAGGAAGGGGAAGCTTTTCATTCGCCAGGAGCGATCGCGAGGGGGTGGCCAGAAACCACTGGCCGTCCCCTCGTCCCGGATCGCTCCTGAAGCGATGCCGACCGTCCCCGCCGGCGGAGGGGGGTCCGATCGGACCCCCCAACCGCCTAAAGAATGGCACGTACAGGTACGTGGTTCTGCCTGTACGTGCCATTCTGCCGACGTATATCTACATGGGGCGGTCGGCAAGTGGTTAACAAAGGAAATAAAAGGTATGAAAGAACAGTTAACCCGCCATGACGCAAAATTTGAGGACTTGGAAAACAGATTGCGTAGGGACAACGTAAGGGTGGTGGGACTACCAGAAAGGAGTGAAGGCCCAGATCCTATACAGTTTATGGAAAAATGGCTGGTTGACCTCTTTGGAAAGGAGTCCTTCTCGACAACGTTTTCGATTATAAGAGCACACAGAGTCCCCTTTAGAGCTCCTCCAGAGGGGGGCTACCCCAGGCCTTTATTGATGAAACTTTTAAATTACAAAGATAAGGTCTCTTTATTAAGAAAAACAAGGGAAGCAGGCACTATTCTCCTCAACGGGACTAAAATCTCATTTTATTCAGACTTTTCGCCTGAATTGCAGAGACAAAGGGCTGGATTTGTGCAGGTTAAACATATCCTACAAAGGCACAAGTTGACATACGCTTTACTCTACCCCGCAAGGCTGCGGGTGACAGCATGGGGGGGATCCCAGATCTTTTTCTCTCCAGAAGCAGTCGAGAAATGGATAGAAGAAAATAAGGACAAACTATGATAAATTGGGGTGTGTAGGGGGGAGGGGGAGGGTGAGGAGGGGGGAAGAAAGGGGGAAAATTATATATATTTATGAATGTGGGCTCGAAAAATGTATATGCACTATGTAATGACTTTGTAATACCGTGTACCACTATTAGTCTGTGCTATTGATGGGTTTTTGTTTTTTTTTCCTCTATTTCTTTCTTCCCCTTTTTTTTTTTCCCCCTTTTTTCTTTTTTCTTTCTCTTTTCCCCTTTTTTTTTGTTTTTTTTTGTTTTACTTTTGTTGGAACGTATTTGACAATTTACTGGTGGGTGGGGAGGGAGATAAACGCACACAGATACCGTACTTGTAGAATGGGTGTGAATGAGGACAAGCAAGAATGGGAAATGGTCACTTGGAACCCCTTCGGGGAACACCTGGTAAGGTGGGGTGGGAGGGGGGTTGGGAGGGGGGGGGGTAGAGGAAGGGGTTGAGGGGAGCTGGGGAGGGCGGGTTAAAGGGGGTGATAAACACGCAACAGATCAATCAACACAAAGAGGGAAGAGGGATAATGTAGACATAACACAGAGAAGTATCACCAGAAATAATAAGGTAAATGTAAGCACGATGAGTGGACACATAGGCGTGAAGTTAGGGATTAAAATATGGGCCACAGAGGGAATATGGGTTAAGCCCTGTTCACAATTGATCACAATGCTTGATGTGGAACAACGAGAACCTAAGGGGTACCACAACGAGATACGGGGTAAAAATAATAGGCCCTTGTCTCTGGGTTTTTCTCTTTTTCTTTTTTTTTGTATTATTCTTGCCCTCTTTTTTTCTTCCTTTTTTACTACTGTGGAAACCCCGAGTGTATTGACAGAGATCTATCCAGTTCGAAAGGGGCAGTTAACCTACCCCATGAAAAAAAAAAAGAAAGAAAAGAGGATGGTTTTGAAAGTAGCCACATGGAATGTTAGAGGAATGGGGACGCCAGTTAAGAGAGCAGCAATTTTCTCGATATTGGAAAACTATGGGGTGGGACTGATCTGTCTGCAGGAGACCCACTTGACCAAACAAACTGCGCCCCTCCTGCAAAGCAGGAAATACCACTGCCAGTATCATTCAGTGTACTCTTCATACAGCAGAGGGGTAAGCATACTGGTGAGGGCGGGGTCGAACTTCACCTGCAGACAGACCAGCATAGACGAGCATGGGAGGTATATCTTCCTGTATTTTGTGATAGAGGGGGTTACCTGTGTACTGGCGAATGTTTACATTCCCCCACCATTTAAATTAGAAGTTATACTTAAACTGAATGATTTTCTCTTGGATAAAGGCGAGGTACCGGTCTTGGTAGTAGGAGATTTTAATGAAGCTCCGGATAGAGACCTAGATAGGTTCCCTGTACATAGAACTCCCGCCTCTACAAAAAAATGTAAGTTGACCCAATGTATAGAGGAAATGGGATTAATTGATATTTGGAGGACACGTAATCCCACAGCCCGGCAATATACATGTTACTCCGCCACCTACTCTACTCTCTCGAGGATAGATTTGGTCCTCGGGAACGAGAGAGCGTCACAAATTATAGAAAACATTGTATTCCGGCCTAGGGGAATATCTGATCACTCTCTAATAATAACGACAGTAAAAATAGGGGAAAAACAAAATCGGCGAGAGTGGAAAATAAACCCCAGCTGGTATGAACTAATTAAAGATGCAGATGGGGTGTTACCCAAATTAAGAGAATTTTTGGAATTTAATTCAGGTACGGCACGCCCAAGAATAATATGGGACACCCTAAAAGCATTTTTAAGAGGGACATTGATCCAACAAATAGCAAAATTTAATAAAGACGCTAGAGCAGAGGAGGAAAGAGTCCAACGGGAGACATTAAGTGCAGAACACCAATATATAATAGATGCGACGGACGTAAAAAAAAAAATGTGGCTGGATAAGCAACAGGAACATAAATTGGTAATTATGAGGAAGGTCGAAACAAATAGACTCCTTCAGCGGCAGGCGTCCTTCGCAGAGGGGGAGAGTGTGGGGAGGATGCTTGCGCGGTTAGTAAAGTCCAATGCACCACCATCAACCATTCAGGCTATAAGAGGAGAGGGTGGAGAAATTATCTCCAACACCGCAGGAATAGTCCAGCATTTTAGAGCCTTTTATAAAAACCTCTACACAGCCCAGAAGGCTGGAGCAGAGAGGTTGATGGACGATTTCCTGCGGGGATTGGAGATCCCATGTATTACACCAGAGGAGAGAGAAGAACTTGAGACTCCAATAAGCCTAGCGGAATTACAACAGGCAGTGGGAAATATGGCTAATCAGAAATCCCCCGGCCCGGACGGTCTCCCAATAGAGACATACAAGCAATATGGGGAAGTTTTGCTACCTGAACTATTAAATACACTGGAGGAGGCGTTCAGGGAGGGAGGTCTACCAGCATCAATGCTAGAGGCAACAATAATAGTCCTGTTAAAAGAGGGAAAAGATCCATTGGAAGCTGCGGCATATAGACCGATATCTCTCCTTTGCTCTGACGCAAAGATTCTGGCCAAGGTCCTGGCAACCAGGCTAAATAAAATCATGACAAGAATAATCCACACAGACCAGACAGGATTCATATCAGGCCGTTCGACAAGTATCAATATCAGAAGGGCTTTTCTGAACATACAAGACCCGGTGGTGAATGGGGGACCAAGGGCGATAATGACATTAGATGTGACCAAGGCCTTCGATAGTATAGAGTGGGCATATTTGTGGAGAGTATTGGAAGATTTCGGATTTGGTCCCTCATTCACCAGGTGGATAAAAATGCTGTATGAGAAACCCATAGCTAGGCTAAAAATTAACAACGAAACATCAGAGGCGTTTGAACTAGAGAGAGGGACAAGACAGGGGTGTCCTTTATCACCCCTGCTCTTCGCCCTGGCAATGGAACCGCTGGCCATTGCAATAAGAACAAACCCAGATATAAGCGGCTTCCGCAAAAAGGCAGGGAAAGAAGAAAAAATCGCACTTTACGCAGATGATGTTCTGCTGTTCTTGGGAGACACCGATAACTCACTGACAAACGCCCTTGGGGTAGTGGAGGAATTTGGCAGGTTCTCCGGCTTAGTTACAAACAGGGACAAATCGGAAATCCTGCCTATAGATGCTATCGGTAATCCAACAATATCAGGAGCACCACAGATAAAGGTTGTAGATACGATGAAATACTTAGGGATAACGTTAACAAAGGACCCCAATCAGTATCTATGTAAAAATCTTGTACCGCTACTGTCCAAGTTCAAGAGGAAAATCTCGATTTGGAGGCACTTTCCTTTGTCGGTAGCGGGGAGATGTGGGCTAATCAAAATGATATGGATGCCACAACTCCTGTACATACTCCACAACTCCCCGATATGGATAGACAGAAAGTGGTTCCAAAAAATTGAGACCCTATTTAGGGAATTAATCTGGAAGGGAGGCCAGGCTAGAATTCGACTTGGTACCCTTCAGCTACCGGTGGGGGCAGGGGGATTCGCCGTCCCACGCCCAGAATGCTATTTTTGGTCCTCCCAATTGCAGCAACTCAGGGGATGTGGGGACTTAGAGGGGGGGGACCCAAATGGGAAAATAATAGTGGCGGAGTCCAAACATAGCACCATTATAGAAGCATTAGAGGCGGACTCTTTCCGAGCTAGATACCCCACAATAGAAATGCTAGTAAAACTCTGGACAGTAATTAAAAAAAAAATGGGCTATAATGGGATGTCTGACCATACTCCCCTATGGGATAACAAAAACTTAAAAGAAGTCCTCCAGGTGGGGAAAAATAGAGCATGGGAACAACAGGGAATTAAAAGATTAAGACAACTATATAACGGCAATAGAATTAAAAAATTCAACGAGCTGGTAGATGAATTTAACATAACACAGGACACGTTTTTCTTCTATATGCAAATAAGACATGCTCTCGACGCTCAGTTCCTGGGCTCTCCTCCGATATGGAACGAGACTCACCTATGGCAATATATACTACACTTAGGCTCCACGAAGCGACTGATATCAGAGATATATGGGCAGATAACCCATAAAATGAACTCAGAGAGTGTACTTCATAACGTAAAACAGAAATGGGAGGAAGATATGGGGGCTATATCAAATGATCAGTGGAAAAGAATATTGGAAATGGCTCCTGCCATATCAGTTTCCCCCCCGCAAAGGATATCCCACTTGATGCTGGTTAATAGGGCCTACTACACGCCTAAAAGGTTGTTTAAGTTTGGTAGGAGAGTAGATGACAAATGCCCAAGATGTCAGGGGGTTGGCGACCTACTGCACATGATGTGGAAGTGCCCAAAATTATTCCGATATTGGGAAGGGGTGACCAATACTCTAAGAGATGTATATGCAGTTAACCTAGAAAAGGAGGCCCTGGTGTGTGTTCTGGGATTTAGAAGAGAAAGGGGAGAGAGGAAGAGCACCACGGTTGCAATCCTAAGAAGCATGTTCCAGGCCAGGAAACTGATCGCAATGTACTGGCAATCCAAAGAGCCCCCCACAGTGAATAGCTGGATCAATACAATAAATGAGACCCTATGTCGGGAAAGAACAACATACCTAAAAAGAGGAAATCTTAAAGAATTTGGGAGGATGTGGAACCCATGGCTGACAAAAAAAGGATGTTCAGCGTAAATAGGGCAATTAATGAGAAAAAGAAATGACAACACCTCGCCAAGACAGTAGTAGGCACATTATTGTAGTGCTTGTGGACTCTGCTCCACTTCTGCAGCAAAAAGGTGATAGAGAATACTTAAATACACGGCATTAATACACTAGGGGGGGGAGGAGGGGAGGGGATGAGGGAGTGGAGCGGGAGGTGGCGTGGGAGGGAGGGGGGAAGGGAAGGAAGAAAAAACCACGATGCATAAGGTATACAAGTCAGCCGTAGCAATAGACCGGGCCCAACGGCTCTTAAGAGAATGCTTTAATGTATGCTCCTGCAACAAAATGTGTTATAATTGTAAAGTGCAAAAAGTTGAATAAAGATTTAAATTATAAAAAAAAAAAGAAATACAGTGTAAGGGGCAAGGTTAAGTAGGACATTTTTTTTTTCCCTTCCAGTAGCGAAAAGCCTTTAGAACTGATAATTCAGGATCTCATTTATCTGGTTATCTTGAAAAACATATAAATACCTAGTTATACCTATTAACATAGCCTGTATTAGAACAGACACTCGCTGACCTCCAGTATATTGCTCTGTATATTCGATTCAGTAACAAAATCCTCTGCTGCAACACTGAATGAATACAAGGAATAATAACGCAGGAAAGGATAAAATGGGAAGAAAAGGGCAAAAACTAATCAAGAAGATAGTCAAAACAGCAACTCTATAAAAACGTACATGGTACAGAATAGAGCCGAGCAAAAAACGGAGTGTATAAACAAAAACGCAACTGAATCTACCGCCGAATCTGAAAGGGTGGAGCCAACAATACCCTCTCTAGAAGAACAAATTAATAAACGGGAAGGGCCTGGGGAAGGTCATCTCCACGCCAGGGCGGGGGGAGGAGTGAGTGACCCGAAGACTCAACAACAGAAGACGGTCGGAGGTACCCATATGGATGGCTTACAAGCTCTACCCACCAAGCAGGACATGGCAGAGATGATGTCTCATCTAGAATGTATGATTAAAGGAGAACTAAATGCCACCAGAATGGAGATACAAAATGTACTACAAAGGGTGGAAGAATCTGAAACACAACTGGAGGAACATAAAAATGCAATCTTAGAACTACAGGCAAGGGCGGAATCAGATTGGCTGGAAATGAGGAATATACGCTACAGACTGGAAGACCAGGAGAACCGCAGTAGACGAAACAATCTGAGGATCCGCGGCCTACCTGAGTCGGTAAAGAACAGTGACTTGGAAAAGACAGTCCGTGAGGTGTTCAATAAGATCTTAGACAAAGACATATCATCTCCCATATATTTTGATAGAGTTCATCGGATTCAAAAAACCACAGCAACACCTGATGTAGCAAGAGATGAAATAGCGAGATTCTCCCATTATGAAATAAAACAACAAGTCTCAAAAAGCATGAGGACTGCTGCACCAATTAAATTCAATGAGAGTGAAATATTAATTTTTACAGACTTATCACAAGAGACTTTATTCAGAAGGAGAGCACTGAAACCCCTGATAAATCAGTTACAGGCAAAACATATCACGTATAGATGGGGCTTCCCAGCATGTTTGATTGCTAAAAATTAAGGGATATCAGCTACATTACGATTCCCAGAAGATTTGAAAGAGTTCTGTAGCAAATTAGATTTGGCATGCATCAACCTAGAGAACTGGGAAAAGAAACCAGCGGAATGGAGGAAACTAACAGATCAGCAATGGGAAAAAGCTTAATGTTTACTGAATGGAATATAGAGGTCTAAATGTATAACAGATCAGCATGGGATGGATTAGGGGTATAGAGTTCTAGTAAGGGAAGAAACACGCCCGGGGTGCATGGGGGTCCGGCAATGCCTGTCCGCTCCCCCATTCCCATCCCTTGATTTGGGATGAGGTCTGGGGGCCCGGACGGACATGGTATAACCCCAAGGAATGCCCTGCCCGGCTGACCGCTCACGATATGGACAGGAGCGGGGCAGGTCAAAATATTTGGAGGGGAGGTTCTGAATAAGTTAGAAAACTTCAAGGAAGGGAAAGTTATTATGGCAGGGGACTTTAACTTCGTGCTCGACCCAGCCCTGGATACCCAGCCTTTCTCCTTGCGTTCAGAAGGTAAATATCTAAAGGTAGTAAAACAAAAACTACATGAGCAACAGCTTGTAGAGGCTTGGAGAATCATGCACCCCAGGGGAAGGGATTTTACATACTTCTCCCAGATACATTCTTCGTATTCGAGAATTGATTATGTTTTCTTGGACCATAAACTGTTAGAGGGATTATCAAAGGCAGATGTGAAATCAGCCACCCTCTCGGATCATGCCCCGGTTATAGTTAGCTTGGAACTAAAAAATATACCAGATAGGCATAGATCCTGGAGGCTGGATGAATCACTACTGTACGATCAAGATATAATGGAGGACCTGGAAAGAGATTTGAGTCTTTTCTTTAAAGAGAACAATGTTGAGAACATCGACCCAACCATACTTTGGGAAACGCACAAAGTATTCATGAGAGGGAGATTAATAGCAGAAGGGGCCAAGAGGAAAAAAATCTGGATAGGACAGAAACAATTACTCCTACAAGAGATCCAGGATCTAGAACAGCTCCATAAAAATTTTAATGATGATAAAGTAAAGAGAGAACTGATAATAAGACGAGAGGCATTAAAGGAATTAATGGAGCTAGAAGCTAAACGAGCATTTATGAGAATAGAAAAAAGGCAATATGAATATGGAAATAGACCGGGGAAAATGTTGGCGGGGGTGATTAAACCTAGAAGGAATGTAAATTATATTGCAAAAATGAAAGATAAAAA
Organism: Lithobates sylvaticus; assembly: GCA_028564925.1. Classification (NCBI taxonomy): domain Eukaryota; kingdom Metazoa; phylum Chordata; class Amphibia; order Anura; family Ranidae; genus Lithobates; species Lithobates sylvaticus. The sequence goes on from CM053032.1 coordinate 105,549,243, forward strand.
GGGAGAAATTAAATACTCCACTAAGGACATAAGTATTATCAATCATTGTATAATATAAATATTACTGAAGACTCTGAATATAGGCAAAATAGAAGTAAAAATATAAAACAGTATCTTGAGAAGATTCAGCTGCCAGAACTATCAGAAGAGGACTTAAATAACTTAGAAAAAGCCATCTCAAGCGACGAAATAAAGCAGGCGATCAGGAAAAGTGAGGGGGGCAAAAGTCCGGGTCCAGACGGATACACTGCCCTGTACTTTAAAAAGTTTATTGACACCCTGACCCCATTCTATCACTCCTATATGAATTCCAACTATATGCTCAAGCTTTCGGCCAATTTCCTTGATAAATGAGGATGTTAAAATATGCGCCCGGATATTGGCCGAGAGATTGAGACCCCTTATGCCTGACTGTATTGAGAAAGATCAAACAGGGTTTGTCCCGGGGAGGGAGGCAAGAGACAATGTACTGAGAACAATCCTGTTAATGCATGCTGCAAAGAAGGGAAAGAAACCTGCCATCTTCCTATCAATAGACGCCGAAAAGGCCTTTGATAGGTTAGATTGGGATTTTATGGTACAGACATTGCAAAAAATTGGCATAGGCCCAAAAATGCTGAGGTGGATCGAAGCTCTCTACTCGAACCCCACGGCTAAAATTCAGGTTAATGGAACCCTGTCTGATACTCTTTGGCTGAACAACGGTACACGACAGGGTTGCCCCCTCTCGCCACTACTTTTCGTGATCTCTTTGGAACCCCTCCTGATCTCTATAAGAGCCAATAAGAAAATTAAAGGAATAGAAGTTGCGGGACAGGAACATAAGATATCAGCATTTGCTGATGATATTATGTTATACGTAACAAACCCAGCACAGACGCTCCCAGATATTTTGATGGAACTAAATGGCTATGGGGCCATCTCAAATTTTAAGATCAATATGGAGAAAACCCAGATACTTGATATCTCGGTCCCCCCAGAAGAAGCTAGGGATCTTAGTATCCTATTCCCATTTAGGTGGAGAAAAAGAGGATTGAAATATCTGGGAGTGTCTTTATCAGCATTAACAACGGACATATATCAAGATAACTATTTACCCTTACTAAATAAAATTAAACAGGACTTAAAAGGTTATCAGGCCCATAGATTGTCATGGTTTGGCAGAATAAGTGTGATTAAAATGATGACCCTTCTGAAAGCTTTGTATATCTTTCAGTGTCTCCCAATAAGTATCCCTGCCACATACTTCAAAATTCTCAGACTAATAATACAAAAATGTATATGGAATAACAAAGGGAATCGTGTCTCATATAAAGTCCTGAGTAGACCAAAGGAGAGAGGGGGATTATCTCTCCCAGATTTTGAAAAATACTATGAGGCAGCATCATTGCGGAGAGTCCTGGACTGGGCCCATGGCTCTCCATATAAAAAATGGGTAACACTTGAACTAGAACTGAGTAACTCTGCCCTGAATCATATTATCTGGATCCCAACCCAATATAGAGGCCTCCCTAGGGATATGCCCCCGACTACTGTAGAAACACTCAGACTATGGGATAAAATAGCTATCTATATCTAAAAATAGATCCATGGAATACAATAGCCCTCTGTTACCCCTTACAGGAAATAATTATTTCCCTCCAGGCAAAGAAAATAAATTATACCTAAAGTGGACATCATCGGACCATTTGGGGTTAAAGGATTTTCTGAAAGGGAATGTTCTCTGTACACTATTTGAATTACAAGGAAAATATGATAAAATGCCCTGGGATGCATGGAGATATAGGCAACTCAAACACTTTGTAGGCTCTCTTCCAAAGCCGCTCCGCTCAGACAGGAGATTGGATAGATGGGAAAGATTAGTTGACAAAGCCGGGAATAATAGACAGGGTCTCTCGAAAGTATATAGCCTACTGATAACCCCTCTAGAACTCGACTCCCTGTGTCTCGTGGAGAATTGGGAAAGGGAACTAAATCACTCGTTGCTGGAAAGTATGAGAAGTAAAGTCTCTGATTACACGCACTCAACTTCAGTGGACACTGGGATAAAAGAAATTAATTATAAATTATTAACAAAGTGGTATTATGTCCCAATTAAATTACATAAAATCAATCCCATTCAATCACCTCTATGTTGGAGGGAGTGTGGAGAGACAGGTACCCATGCACATATATGGTGGCAGTGTCCCTTAATCCAATCATATTGGAGGGAAGTGGTGGGTTGGATAAAGAAGATTAGCTGGACTGTAATGGAACTTGACCCCTGGCAATGCCTGTTCCATGCAACAGGGATACCGAGGAAGAAATATAAAAAATCTATTATACCATTCCTGCTGAATGCAGCAAAGAAATTAATTCCGAAACAATGGAAAACGAAAAATATTCCAACAATAAAGGATTGGTTTAGGGAGATAGATAAAATTAGACGTATGGAAGAAGTAATACACCTGCAAAACAACTTAGAAACAAAATACCTTGACACTTGGAAGTGCTCTCAAGTTTATATGAGTTATGTGGGAAACAATTAGATGCTTTATTATTATCCATTTTTGGATTCCCCCCCCTGTCCCCACCTCTTCCCCTCTCCCCCCCCCTTCTTTCCATTGTCCCCCCCCTTTTTTTTCATTGAGCACCTAGGGAGTTAACACAAAAAAATAAACGGTGTCTTTATCAACTATTAAGGGAAAAAGGGAGAGGAGAAAGGGTTTTTTCCTCTTCCTATTTTTTTCTCTTCCCCTTTTCCACTTTTTGAATAAGGATCACTTAGGGAGTCACTAAAATAGATGTAGGGGCTTATTGCCACACAACATCACATGTAGGAAGCAGGTAGCGTCCCCTTCCATACCTTTTTTCACCAAAATTTTTTTTTTTTCCTTAACCTTTGGAACAAGGATTACTTAGAGAATCACTAAAATAGATGTAGGGGCTTACTGCCACATAATATCACATGTAGGAAGTAGGCAGTGCCCCCTTCCATACCTTTTTCACCCTTTTTTTTCTCCTTTTTCCCCCTCACTTTTGAAACAAGGATCACCCAGAGAGTCACTAAAATAGACGTAGGGGGCTTACTTTCACATAATTTCACAAATAGGAGGTGGGCAGTATCCCCTTCTATACCCTTTTCACTAAGTTTTTTTTTTTTTCCTTTCTCTCTTTTTCGGAATAAGGACCACTTAGAGAATCACTAAAATAGATATAGGGACCTATTGCCACATAATATCACAGTAGGAGGTGGATAGTATCCCCTTCTATACCTTCTCCACAAAGGGGGGGAAAAAAAGGAAAGAAGAAAGAAATTTCTTTTTTTTTTCTTCTTTTTTTTTTTTTTTGGTGTAGTGACATAAGATGTAATATATATATATATATATATATATATATATATATATATATATACACATACACACATACACACACACACAACACACTAGGGAACTATGGGAGTGGTGAGGAGGGGTGGACTGGGGGGGAATTGGGGGGTAGTTAACTACCCAGGAGAGGGGCAGGGGGGGGGGAGAGTGGGGAGGGAGGGAAAAAGGAATATTAAATAAAATATTGCTTGAATAATGTTAGAGGGAGTAAAGAATTATATCAGGAATACGGGGGACTACTACTACTAGTTTTTTCTTTGAAAAATATATTGAGATTGATCCACGTGTTTTGTTGATTGTGTTTTTTTTTGTGTGTCTATTTATTTGCTATGTAATTATTTATGTACAAGTCCTATATATGTATGTGTATATATAGATATATATGGGATTTTGTAAAAATTTGAAATGTTCTTTTTTGTTCTTTTTTTGTATATGTGAAAAAATCTTTTCAATAAAAAAATATTTAAAACAAAATAATACATTCTCTTTGTAGAGTTCTTGCACTCTCCCCCCCCCCCCCCCAGAAGAAGACCTCTACGATTAATGGTTGAAACGCTTCAGGTTTATCAACATGATGTACCTGAAAGGTTTTATTACCATATGTATGTGTAATCGCAAAGCTCATGTTTTAACATTTTTTCATGCAGTTGTATGTTAATATTTTTTCAATAAAATGTATATATTTTTCTATTCCAGCTTGAATCTTTGTCTGCAAAACAAAACCCCACGGGGACATTTCCTTCCAATTTATACTTTATAGGGGCGAGCTGCAACCCTTGTCTCACTATTTGTATCATTTCCCTTTTTTGATTATTGTATTTGGGTGGTTAAACACCCGTTCCCCACTTTTTGATACCTTGTGAGACATGAGCTATGTTCTTTTACGTTTGATGTTGCTTTAGATGATTTTTTGATGTACTGTATGTTTCAATAGCTATCGTTGCATTAGGAATACTTTTCAAGGGGCAGATTGGGCTAGTCTGATGTCTGGTTATGAAACCGATTTTGGAAAGGGAGATCATATTGAAACTCAAATCTCCTCCCTTTTTCAAAAACTAGGTTGTATCTTAGAAAAAAGTCTGCACTTTTTTGGTATACCAAATCTTTTGATAGGTATTTAAGGGAACTCATTAACCCCATATGGGTTACGTATCCAAATTTTTCCTAACGTTGAACATATTACCTCCCTCCTTGATTGTAAGCTCTAACGAGCAGGGCCCTCTAATCCCTCCTGTATTGATTTGCATTGTAAGTGTACTGTCTGCCCTCATGTTGTAAAGCGCTGTGCAAACTGTTGGCGCTATTTAAATCCTGTATAATAATAATAATAATAATAATAATAATATTAGCCTTGAATCTAAAAAGGAATGGGAAGACAATTTGAAACAATGCTCTCGGGAAATGATGCTCATCCTTACTAGGGAGTATAACAGACAAATTGCTGTCTCATGCCCCGTACACACGATCGGAAATTCCCCCAGCAAAAGTCCGATGTGAGCTTTTGGTCAGAAATTCCGACCATGTGTATGCTCTATCAGACTTTCCCGCCAGCAAAAGATTGAGAGCAGATTCTCTATTTTTCTGTCGGAAAAAATTCTGATAGCAATTCCGACGTGCAAAATTCCTACGCATGCTCGGAAACAATTCGACATTTCCTTCCAATTTAGACTTCATTGGGGCGTGCAGCAACCCTTATCTCACTATTTGTATTGTTTCCCTTTTTTTAATTTTTTTCCTTTAGAAATGTCATTATTACCAGAAAACATCAGAGTTCCTAGAGAGGGCAGGGCTAATGGCTCTAGGGGGGGAGGAGAGAGATGAGCTTGAGAGGCCAATAACAGAGGAGGAGATCTTAGCAGCCATCAACAACTCTCCAACAGGGAAGAGCCCGGGCCCGGACGGCTTTACGGCCTCATATTATAAAACGTACAAAGAGATTCTTATACCGAGATTGCTGCGATATATGAATGGACTAGGGATAGACTATGATATGAGCGAAGAGGCCCTAAAAGCTACGATTACTCTTTTGAGGAAGGATGGGAAGGATGGATCGGTGTGCTCGAACTACAGACCCATCTCCTTATTAAATTTTGACACAAAATTATACGCAAAGATTCTGGCGGATCGAATAAAGGGGCACTTGGGCACACTGATCCATCCGGACCAGGTCGGGTTTGTCCCGGGCAGAGAGGGGAGGGACAATGGGATTCGGACATTGCTAGCTATACAGAGGATGGGAGACTCGAGAACCCCCAGTCTACTTCTCTCGATAGACGCTGAAAAAGCGTTCGACAGAGTAGACTGGGGGTTCATGTTCAACACTCTACAGAAGATGGGTTTTGGACCTAGAATTATTCAAAAAATTAAAACCCTATATAATCATCCGAAAACTAACATCAAGGCCAATGGAACGACCTCCGCGGAGTTCGAACTGTTTAATGGTACCAGGCAGGGCTGTCCACTCTCCCCTCTCCTTTTTATTCTATCTTTGGAACCGTTGTTAGCTACAATTCGCAGAAACCCAGAGGTGGAAGGCTGTAAAGTCGGCAGCGAAGAGCACAAACTTGCGGCCTTCGCGGACGACGTCCTCTTCTACATAAGCTCACCCCAGAAGTCAGTCCCCATATTGCTTAAAACCTTGAAGGAATATGGGGAACTAACAAACTTTAGAATCAATGCCTCAAAAACATTTATCCTTAATATTAACCTCAATAAAATAGAGAAACAGAACCTACAGAAAACAGTTAGTTTCGTCTGGAAAAAAAGGATAAAATACTTAGGAATAGAACTGGCCAACAACCCGAGGAAATTATATAAAATAAATTACATCCCACTCCTAGAAGACATAAAAAAAAAAATGCCAAGAGCTGAAGGGAAAAATTCTATCCTGGATAGGCAGGATTAATTCGGTAAAAATGATGATCTTACCAGTCATCACATATAAATTCCAGATGCTCCCCCTCCCTCTCCCAAAACAGTACCTCGGTAAATTAAGAGCTATTATAATGAATTTCATATGGAATTACAAAAAACATAGAATCTCCCTCCAAGTTCTAAAACAAGACAAAAGTCAGGGCGGTCTGGCGGTCCCAGACATAGAAAGTTACTACCAGGCTATAGCACTATTAAGAATCGCAGAATGGGGTAAAATAGGTAACACTAAAAGATGGGTTAGTCTGGAGGAAGCACTGAGTGAAGCTAGGCTGGGGAAGATTGTGTGGAATCCTCCGAATAGCCGGACACTGGGAGAAAAAACACATATAATCACCATCACGACTTTGAAAATATGGGACAAAATATATAAAATATTCAACAAAAATTATAATTCGCCACTTATAGCACTTAAAGAAAATCCTTTTTTCCCGCCAGGGTTAAAGGAAATAGGAGGTGATTGGATTAGAAAGGACTCCACGAGACTAGGGGAAGTTATTAGCAAGGGGAAGGTTATGACACTGCACGAGTTACAGAATAATGAGGCTTTCTCCATAGAGGGATGGCGGCATCGCCAACTGACCCACTTTGTGGGCTCTCTTCCTAGCCCATTAAGGGAGGCTAAGGATCTAACAAAATTAGAGAAAATCTTTACGGCAGAATGCTCAAAAAAAAGAATATCCAGAATATATAAACTGTTATTAGAAAGAGATAGACCGGAGATGCCGCCATACCTTACCAAATGGGAAAGCGAACTAGGAACACAATTAGAAATAGGCACAAGTAAGAAAATTTTAAAATTAGCACATGGGTCAGCGGTAGATGCGAGAACTGCAGAAACAAACTTTAAGTGCATGGCTAGGTGGTATAGAACCCCAGACAGGGTCAGCAATTTCCAGGCGGATACATCTGCGAATTGCTGGAGGGGGTGCGATCAAAAGGGCACAATGGGTCATATATGGTGGGGGTGTCATAAAATCAAAAAATTTTGGGAGACTATCCTAAAATACATAAAAGAAATAACAACGATTGAGGTAAAAAATGACCCCTGGGTGGCACTTATGCATGCCACATCCAAGGAAATTAAACAATACAAAGGCTCATTGATTCCCCATCTGCTTAACGCGGCTAAAAAGGTGATTCCAAGGAGGTGGAAGGACAAGGAAAGCCCACCCTTATGGGAATGGGTCGATGCAGTGGAGTCCACGTACATGATGGAATGTGTGTTGTACACTGGGGAGGAGGACAGAGAGGCCACGAGGGCTAGATGGGAGAGTTGGAGAAAATTCAAGAGGTCTTGGAGCTACAGGGAGGCTCTGCGAGTGCAGCCGTGACAACCGATGATCCCTGGGGGGTGAAGCCGAAAAGAGATCTAGCCGCGGAAAGGCAGACCCTAAGGGCAGGAGAAGGCACCGGGGAGAAAGGGCCACCTTACAACAACAAAACAGCGGACGGGGACGGGGAGGGCGGGGGTATGGGGGGGACAGGGGGGAGGGGGGGGGGGAAATAAAAACAAAAACCCCCAGGGGGGTCAACTGGAAGAGGGATGGAACGGGATTTAGGACAAAGGAAGCGGAGGGGGAGTGGAGGCTGGGTGGGACCTAGGATGTATATATGTTTTTTTGGGCTTTGTAAACTTCATGGACGCCCGACTCAGGACTCCTATCCCCCCCAACTCCAGGGGGGAAAAAAAAAGGGGGAGAATGAAACAATCCACTAATGATGCTAAGACAATTAGAGGGATGGAGATGCGGGCATAGCTGACACTCACCCACGAATATTCTTTCTGAAGTGGAATAGAAAGAAAAAAAAAAAAAAAAAAAAAAAAAAAAGAAATGTCATTATTGCTGCGGCATGTTCTACACATCGCAAATATGCGCCACTTTACAGGCAGACTAAGGGGACCCCCAGGCACAATATTTAAAGGAATATTTCATTTTATTGTTTCACTTTAAGCATCATTAAAATCACTGCTCCTTTAAAAAATATATTTTAAACTTTTTTTTTGCATTGATACATGTCCCCTAGGGCAGTACCCAGGTCCCCATACAATTTTTATGGCCAATAATTTGCATACAAGCCTTCAATAAGGACTTTGGGTTTTGCAGGTTTTAGCCCCATTGACTTCAACAATTCCGATGACGATTGACTTCAACAATTCCATATGTCGATGTGACGGGCATGTTGATGCTTTCCATTGGCATGTGTCACGTACCTGGTTGGAGGCTGAAATGCAGAGAGGGCTCCCCTTGTGGCTGAGTGCAGTACACCCCTGAAGTTGGGTACAGAGGGTGTAGTGCCCAGAGAAGCACAGGTTGCCAGATGGATTCTGGAGAGAAGAGCTGGTGGGCACCTGAAGGACACCGGGTAATACAGGAAACACAGCTGGGCTAAAGTCTATAAGAATCCTCTGTAATACTTGGCAAGGTGTGCACAAGAAACAGTAGTGGAAGCCAGGCCAGGGGTCAAACACAGTAGATCCGGCAAGAGGAAGAAGCAGGTTGCAGAAACGGGGACAAGCCAAAGGTCTGGTATCAGGAATCAGGAACAGGTAACTGTAGCAAAGTCCGTGATACTAGCCGGGATCAGGTATTGGAGAAGACAACAAGTCGGTAAAGCAAGCCAGAGGGTCAAACCAGGAGAGCAGATCAGGCAGGTCAGGAACAAGCCGGGTCACAACAGGAATCCAAATAGTAATTGCACAGAGGTTCAGGAAAACTGACAAACCAGCAACTGCAGACACTATCAGACTTTCTTATATAGGCCCATGTGACCTGCTGGTAGAAATACTGGGTCCTAAAGTCCTTCTCATGCCATAAGTCCTGTTAGGGATGCTGGGTCCTAGAGCCCTTCTCCTGCTGTTGGTTCCCTGACAACTGGCACTATTGCCAGTTCTCCTATGGCCATTTCCATGACAGTGCCCCCCCCCCCAAGGGGCAGCCTCCGGATGCCCCAACTGGCCAATGCTTTGGGATGTCTGCTGTGAAAGTCCTGCACAAGTCTAGGAGCATGCACATTGTTTGCAGGCTCCCAGGAATTGTCTTTGGGGGGGGGGGTACCCCCTCCATTTGATCAGATACTGGACCTGCCTACCCCTCCTCCGGAAAATCCATAATGGCTTCGACCTCAAATTCTGTTTCCCCTTCTACCAAGACTGGAGGTGGAGGTGGCTCCTCTCTTCCAGGGAAGGGACTGGGTACAGCTGGTTTAAGAAGGGAGATGTGGAACACTGGATGGATCTTGTAAGTATTGGGTAGTGCCAGCTCGAAAGCCACCGTATTTATCTCTCTTTTGATTTCAAAGGGGCCAATGAATTTGGGTCCAAGCTTCTGGGAGGGACATGAGAGCTTGAGGTTTACTGAAGAAAGCCATACCTTGTCCCCAATCTTAAAGACAGGATTCCCTCTTCTTCTTTTATCATGGAACTTTTTATAGTCCTCTTGGGCTTTTCGCATGGCCTCCTGAAGCAACTTGTAGTTGGATTGAATGAACCTTAATCGATCCTGGACAGCGGGAGCAGATGTTTCAGGTATAGTATTTGGAAGGAAGTAGGGATGGAATCCATAGTTCACCCAGAAAGGAGACTGATTGCTGCATGCAAAGAGTTATTATATGCAAACTCAGCACAGGGAAGAAGGGAGATCCAGTCATCATGCAAGCAAGTACAGAAACATCGAAGGTACTCTTCGAAGGTCTGGTTAGTCCTCTCTGTTTGACCATTGCTCTGAGGGTGGTAAGCTGAGGAAAGACACACATCTATTGATAGAGACTTTCAGAGATCCCTCCAGAACTTGGAAGTGAACTGTACCCCTCTATCGGAGACAATACTATCCGGTAATCCATGTAATCTGACAATCTCTATAATGAACATGTTTGCTGTGTCCGAAGCGGAGGGTGTGCCAATCATCGGAAGGAAGTGTGCCATTTTGGAAAAGCGGTCTACCACCACCATGATGGTGGTGCATTCCCCAGAGGGGGGCAGGTCTACAATAAAGTCCATGGATATTTCTTTCCAGGGTTGTTCAGGAATGGGTAATGGCCTCAAAAGTCCCCATGGCTTGGCATTGGAATCCTTGTTGCACTGGCAAATGGTGCAAGATTTCACATACTTTCTGCAGTCCTGTCTTAGGCTGGCCCACCAAAATGAGCGCTGAACAAGTTCAGGGATTCTTCGTATCCCAAAATGCCCAGCAAGTTTATGGTCATGTGACATTTTTAGAACTTGGAGTCTGACTGGCTGGGGAACAAAAATGTTATCCTGGTGCCACAAAAATCCATCTTGGTTTCTCAGTGAGGACACTTCTGATCCAGAGCAGTGGGTTGAGGCTTGCTTGATTAAGGTCTTTAAGTCAGGTTGGATAAGCAAAAAATTATGGGTGCATAGGATCGTACTTGGCTCTGTCGTTTCAGGGGTGTCCAGAAACATTCGGGAGAGTGCATCTGACTTCCCATTCTTGGAACCTGGCCAATATGTAAGATGGAAATTGAACCTGGAGAAGAACAGAGCCCAGCGAGCTTGCCGGGGTCTTAAACGTTTGGCTGTCCTGAGGTACTCCAGGTTCTTATGGTCTGTAAAAATCATAATGGGATGAGCGGCACCCTCCAATAAGTACCTCCATTCTTCTAAGGCAGATTTAATGGCCAGAAGTTCTCTATCTCCCACATCTTAATTTCTCTCTGGTGGGCTCATATTTCGAGAGAAAAAGGCTACAGGGTGAAGAAGAGCCTTTAGGTCCCTGCCGTTGGGACAGGATTGCCCCTGTAGCTACTTCAGAGGCGTTCACTTCCAACAAGTAAGGCAGGGTCGGGTCTGGGTGCTGTAGGATTGGTGTGGAAGTGAACAGATTCTTTAATTTGTCAAAGGCTGTCTGGGCTTCTGGAGACCACTGGAACCGAACCTTCTGGTGGGTCAACTGAGTGATGGGTGCTATGGTGGTGGAGAAATCCTTCACAAACCTCCTGTAGAAGTTGGAGAACCCACGAAGCGCTGAACACCTTTCTTGTCCAAAGGAGCTGGCCAGTCTAGTATTGCTTCCACCTTCTTTGGGTCCATTGCAATTCTTTCTGTGGAGATGATGAGACCCAGGAATTGAATAAATGTTTTTTCAAAATCACATTTGTCTGCCTTGACATATAGTCCATGTTTTCTCGAGGTTGAGAGCACCTTTTTTACGTGAATTCGATGAAGCTCCAAAGAGGCAGAAAAGATGAGGATATTATCGAGTTGGTTTATGGTTTAAGTTATGGTTTAGAGCCCTACGGACGATACGAGTAAAGATGACATACAGGATTAACACAAACTTACCAACATAAAATGGACCTGAAAGTGTGCCTTGGTCTATCGTACGGTACACCAAATAAGGGGGCATACCCTAGATAAGGAGTGATGAAATGAAAGTAGCTATGAAATGATGTGAAATGAGTATTCTGTTTGGAGTAATAATACTTGAGAAATGCCCTAAGAAGGGAAGGGAGGGTGGGTATCTCACACAGGAAACTGACAAAGACAGGCAGGAAGTGGGCTGGTTAAATACCCTCTGGGCTCCTCCCATAACTTCAGGCCACCATACTGGCCTTCCAATTTATGGTTTAGAGCCCTACGGACAATTCGAGTAAAGATGACATACAGGATTAACACAAAAACTTACCAACATAAAATGGACCTGAAAGTGTACCTTGGTCTATCGTACGGTACACCAAATAAGGGGGCAAAACCTTCAGGTAGGGAATAGCTCAATTGGCGGGGAAAGTTACTGGGTAAGCTTGGCCAACGCCTGGGCCATTCCAGTTGTGGATTAAGTATACCGTGGGAGAGGCAGGCTGACTCCCATCTACCTAGTCTCTAGATGACGTGGTCCGAGATGCCCGGCCGAGACGATGTTGCGGCTGCCCCAATCCAAATAAAAGTCCGGAATACCGACTGAGGTTCAGGGGTAGGTTGCTGAGAAGAATCCGGGAAGGTTCCATGAACAGGGACGTGTTGAGTGACTCCACAGGGAAGGCAGAAGAGGGCTGATGTTTGGTTGACCGGGCACAAGTGTGGCCGACCGGTTCAGTGTGGCGACTGGGCACCAGTTACTGTGGTCTTGAGGAGGTGTGTGTCCGTTCCCGCCCTAGCCACTGAGTCTCTGACCCGGTCGGGGTATAGGATGAAACGCTACTGGAGCCGGACTAAGTTACTTGCGTAACCCTGGACTAGCCGGGCGGTTTGCAGGTAAACTCTCTGAGTCGTAGAAATCCATAGAGGCCAAGTGTCTGGCGGCTGGCAGGACCGTACTGGAAGAAGACTGAACGGGGACATGGCCAGGATGGTGGACATGTGCCTGAAGAGCTTTCCGGTTATCGGAATTTGCTTGGGCCGACTACAGGCTGACGTATCCGAATTCCGCGGGGGGCGGCCCGTACTGCCGGGAACGAGAATACGAAGGTGTCCTGGAGGGACATGTAGTGTCGCACACCAGCCAGGTACAGCCGTACGGTATTGTGGAAAATGCCAGGGGTGAGTAGCAGTAGGAAATAAGGCGAGAATTCGTTAACGCTGGATGGTACTCGGGGATATAGAGGCAAGAACTTGTTGAATGCCCTCCAGGCGGTCTAATAGGCCTTGCGCGTATTGTAGGAGAGTGATGAGCTGATGAGGTTAGTAGCTAACGGTAGGAGCTGCGTTACTCCAGGGCCAGCCGTGACCAGTCCGGGGAAGTGACCGACCAGGGACTGGCTCCAGGCATTTGTCTGAAGAAGGACACCTAGCTAAAGGGGGAGGCGGCTCTGCTGCCAAGTTGCGCTTCCCCGGGATGTAAGAACAGTAGATGTTACACTGATGCTGAAGGGACAACTGGCAGTTCCCCCTCCCGACTAGACTCTGGATCGCCCCTGATACAATCCCATATACACAATCCTACGCCCACAGTTGATCCAGAGGAAGGCGAAAAACCCAGCAAAGCATGATCCAATTTGCCACAGCAGGGAAAAAATTCCTTCCTGATCCCCCGAGAGGTAATCGGATGTACCCTGGATCAACTTTACCTGTAAGCCTACGAAGGAGGGGCCTGACGGCCTGGACTTGGACCTGCCTGCTGATGATCTCTGCTATGGCTAGGTTGTCGGTTGTAACGCTATGATCTGTCCGGAGCAGCTGTGGCCCCATAAGTGAGCAGCTGCCACGATGGGGTAGAGCTCAAAGAGGCAGACGTTGTGACGAAGCCGGGTGTGGCCAGTGCCTGTGGAGGCCAGGGGCTGTAAACCATAAATGGCCAAAAATGGCGACACCCTGTGGAAGCCGCCGCCTCTGTCACCACCCGTGGTGACAGGGGGACACCGAGGGAATGAAGAGTGAGACGTTTTTCCAGTTAGACGGAACTCCTCCCACATGGCCAGGTCTGCCACTGCTGTGGCATCAAGACTGATGACCCGACCTGGGTCCTGGTTGTTTAAAACGACCCTAGCCTGTTAGGATGCCCTGGGGTTGTCCCGGGCGGTTCTGTCAGCAGGAAGTCGTCCAGATAGTGGGCAACCTCCTGGCACTGTGCTTTCGCAGGAGGACCCACGTGAGGGTCTTGGCGAACGTATTTAAGCCAGGAGCTACTATTGGACCCGAAGGTCGATTCGGTAGCGAAAATTATAAGCCTCCTTTGATACCCTGCCAGCCCTGAAGGGAGGGCCGTATGGGCCACCACTCAAAGGCATCTGATATGTCTGAGTAAGAGAGTTCGGGACTGGAGGAAGAGTGAGGCGCTGCCAAGTCGTAAATTAGACGTGCCTTCTTCCCTTTTTTTTTTTCACAGAACTTCGGTCTAATTCTGTCTTGAGGAGTTGGTCGATGGCTTGATCCTCTGTGGGCGCTGAACGTAAGTTCCTGCACTCATGGGGGGTGTGGGGCAGGGAAATTAACCCGATGTGGAACCCGTCTGAGACGCCAGGATGCGGTAGACAGCCAGGGATGGCGTGGGATGTGAGGTCAATTAGATGTGGCGCTGTACGAGATTCACCCGGCTTAGTCATGTCTTCCTCTGCTTGACCTCACATAGGAGCCAGGGGTGCGCCCTCTAGCATAGGGTACATAGACATAGTAAACGACACTGGCTACAGCTGTAGGAGCCATAACTATAAATGTTGCAAACTGCTGCTGCCCCGGCTGTCCGCACTAGTCGTCCTAGTTTGTCCATCTTCAGCCCTTGTGCAGGGGCCTGCTGACCCGTGCTAGTGGTGGCCGTGTCGTCAACCTGGTAGACGGAGGCTGCGTTGGGACACCAGACGGCGGTGTGGGTCACTGATTGGTACATGGCGCACCGTGGTGGCCGTAGGCCCGAAAAATGCAGACAGAACAGCTTGGTGTTCACGATATTCCAGTCCGTAACGAAATAAATGAACTGAAATGAAATGACAGACAACAAAACAAATAAAATGAAACGACATGTTGCCTTTGATGACATGAAACTCCCATGACAGAGGCCTGGCCCGGTCGTACCGCATTGCGAGTGACTGCGAACCGGACTCTGGAGCATGTACTGAAATGAGACAACGGTGAAATGAGACCCAATACCTGGGGCACATCAGGACGAATTGACAACATCGTAGATGCCATGGAATTCGAACCAGAGCGCAACTAGGTGAGGTGAAATGAATGAACTCCCATGACAGAGCCTGAATCGCCATGCCACTTGTTTAGCGACTGAGCACGATGGACTCTGGAGCATGTACTGAAATGAGGCCGGTCCTGGGGCACGCTGGGCCGAATAGTGACATCATAGACGCCACAGAATTCAAATCCAAGCGCAACTGCGTGAGGTGAAATGATTGCACTCCCATGACAGAGCCCAGATCGCCATGCCACTTGTCTAGTGACTGAGCACGATCGGACTCTGGAGCATGTACTGAAATGAGGCCGGCCTGGGGCACGCCGACGCGAATTAGTGCGGGGAAGTGACTAAATTCCTGCCGGAGCGTGGTAAGGTGACACAGAAATGATATACCATGACAAGGACAAGAATCAAGAACGATCGAACCTGCGATGTGATTCTGTCCCTGGCGCATGTATCATAGTTTCATAGTTAGTAAGGTTGAATAAAGACATCAGTCCATCCAGTTCAACCTGAGTGAGTTTCTACAATTGTCCCTATCCCTGTACATATTGCACACTCACATCAGTCCCTACCCTCAAGGAGCCCATATCGAAATGAGGCCAAGCAGCTGGGCGCCCGGATCGAACCGGTCGGAGCAACTGTGGATGCGACCGGATCCAAACCAGACGTAATAAGTGACAGAAATGATGCCATGACAAAGACTAGAGTCAACGACTAGGACCGGAACCATCTTTAAGGACTCTGTCTCTGGCACATGTACTGAAATGAGGCCGAGCAGCTGGGCGTCCCGGATCAAATCGGTCGGTGCATCTGTGGACGCGACCGGTACGAATCGGAAAGTAATAAGTGACAGCAAAACCCATGACAAAGACTGGAATCAAACGATCGAGGCAACTTCTAAATGAATCCGTCTCTGGAGCCTGTACCGAAATGAGGCCCGAGCAGCTGGGCGAACCGGTGCGAATCGTAGCATCTCGGATGCGACTGGATTTGGACCGAAACGTAAAAAGTGACCGAAACCATGACAAAGACTAGACTCGGGCCCGCATCCGTACGAACGGTGAGCCAATCTCTGGAGCATGTATAAAAATTAGGCCGTAGTCTGGGGCACCCCGAGACGAATCAGTGCATCGGGGATGCAGCTTGATTCGAATCGGAGCGCAGCTGGTGACAGAAATGAAATGATCGCCATGCTAGAAATGATGGGAAATGATTTAGCATGACCAAAATGACTCGAAATGACTAGCATGACTGGATGGCTTGGAATGTTGGCATGTTAGAAATGATGAAATGACTGCCATGTTTAGAAATAATGTGAAATGATTGTCATGCTAGTAATGATTGAAATGACTCGACACGGTCGAAGTGATTCATAAAATCGCCATGCCAACAGCGATTTGGAATAACAGCGATTCAACATGATTTGCTGACACCGAAATAACTCGAACCGATGCGACATGACAGAAATAATGCAAACTGGCTAACCAAAGAAATGCTTTGGCGTGTGCGAACGGCACCCATGAGTCGCCAATGTTTGAACGATTCAAAGACTGCACGACCCGACCGCGTGAGGTAACACCCTAGTCCTGGATGCAGCATTGGTCGGAGTGTCATGGCGAGGGACTACGAGTCGTGCGTGACACCTGGTAACTTCCGTTTGTATCTGACCGAAAACGTGCAGGTGAAATGTTTGGTGTTTTGAGACAAGCTGTGTGTGGTTTGTGAGCTACGTATACCACAGTTAGTGACATAAAAAAGGGTGCATGAAATGCAAAAACATGGGAGCCGAAGCCCTACCTGCGACAGCCGAACCAGACTCATTGTACGGAACCTGCGACTCAGTAACACGAGTGCGACGCGAAGGGAACAACACGACTCACGAAAATGGAACGGGACTGCAACAAACACACGGAGATGGACAAATGAAACAGAGATCATGAACCGGCACAAACAGCGCTTGTCCCAAACTAGTCGGCCCTTGCATCTTATAGAATCCATTAGGGAATTTAAGCAGCAGCAAGAAACAAGGAAGCAGCAGCAAGGAACCCGACAAGAGGATTTCGTTGTTCCTGTGTTTGTATCTCACACAGGAAACCGACAAAGACAGGCAGGAAGTGGGCTGGTTAAATAACCTCCGGGCTCCTCCCATAACTTCAGGCCACCATACTGGCCTTCCAATTAATCCAGGAATTCACAAAAAATGCCGTACACTAGATGCTGGAACGTAGCTGGGGCGTTGCATAACCCCGAACGGCATCACAAGGTATTCGAAGTGGCCGAACCGCGTCCGAAATGCTGTTTTCCACTCATCACTCTGGCGTATGTGGACAAGGTTATAAGCGCCCCTCAGATCCAATTTAGTGAAAATCCGGGCGGTTCGGGACCTTTGAAAGAGTTCAGGAACAAGAGGGAGTGGGTATCTGTACTTTACAGTAATCTTATTGATTTCTCTGTAGTCTACACACGGCCGCAACATGCCATCCTTCTTTTCCACAAAGAATATACCCGCCCCAGCAGGAGAAGAAGAGGGTCGGATAAACCCCTTTTCAAGGTTCTCGTGAATATATACTCGTAGGGTCTCCAGCTCGTTTTTCAGATAGGGGGAAGATTCGTCCAAATGGGATCTCGGCCCCCGGGAGCAATTCAATTGGACAGTCATAAGGCCGGTAAGGTGGGAGGACATCGGCCTTTTTCTTGTCGAAAATGTCTATAAACTCATGATAAGCTGGAGGAACATGCTGGAGATTACTGAGAGCAGGTTGCACCACCAGACAGCTAACAGGCTTACAGGAGCTGGGAGTAAAGCAATGCTGCAGGCAATATACTGAAGAAAGAGAGATTTCCTTCTTGGCCAAGTTGATTTGTGGGTAATGTGCTTGTAGCCATGGAATTCCCAGGATGATGGGAAACATGGGGGAACATAGGACATCAAATCAGACAAATTCTTGATGGCCGGTATCTGTAGTAGTGAAGATGGGCATGGTTTCCTGGGTGACAAGTCCAGAACTGGGCAGGGAACCATCGGCCAAAAGAACCTCAAGAGTAAGGGAGGAACGGGCCAGGCCAACTTGCTTTGGTTCCCTTTCCGGGATTGCAGGGCAGACAGATGTGGGTGCGGCAGCAGGAGAAAACTTCGGTAGCATCCGTGTAGGCTGGAAGGATTGAGCACGTTCCGACCACCGCTCCCGCAGGCGCCTGTCAAGCTGAATGGCTAGGTGAATAAGTCTGTCAAGAGTGTCGGGAATAGCAACTCGAGACAGTTCATCCTTAAGGATCTCAGACAGTCCTTGGTGGTACTGGAACATGAGGGCGGCCTCATTCCAGCTTGTGTCGGTGGACCATCTGCGGAAATCCACGGTATAATCTTCCACTGGGCGTTTTCCTTGCCGTAGGGCAACTAAGGCAGATTCAGCGGAGGCTGCACGCTGGAGGTCATCGTACAACAGAGTCATGGCCTCAAAGAAAGTGTCCATAGTATTCAAAGCAAAGTCTTTTTGTTCCAGCAGGTTATGAGCCCAGGCTTGGGGTTCCTCAGATAATAAAGAAATTACAAATCCTACTTTCACAAACTCAGAAGCAAAAGTTCTAGGTTGGAGGGCCAGGTACAGTAGGCAGGCATTCTTGAAGTGGGAAATAGGTGCAATAGGGGCGCTAATTAAGTAATACAAGCATATAATTTGTAGTGAGGTATTCCTGCGCTACCGTGGAAAGGGGAGGGTAGGGGCGGGGAGGTGGTAAGGGATTGACTGTGGGGGGACTGCTGCAAGCACCCGGTATAGGTCAAACCGTACCTACCGAAATAGATATATGAAAGTGGGGGTGGTGCTGCGCTGTTCCCCAGGAGGATGGCCAAATCTACCACAAGGTGGCAGTAATGGAGTAAAGACGTAAAACCCCTAAAGTGTGGCAATAATAGTTAATACTAAAACTATTAGGTCAGAGCAATGCGAGTTGAGGTAGATACCTCCCTTGCTATATGAAATAGGAGTATAACGTGACCAATATAAGTTGCTAAAAATACTATAGGTAAATACAGATAGAATATATAATAATAAAATTATATATATATTAAGGTGCGAGAGTGTTAAAACTAACTAATAGCACCTAAAATGAATGAACATATGGTAAAATAAGTGTCTACAGATATAAAATTCCAAAGTGCATGGTAGATTAGTGAACAAAGTATAATATCCTTGGTGTGCTAGTGCAGGTGTGCACAGCTATAAACGATTAATGAAGTCACATGACGCCACGCGTAGGGACAGGAGAGGCATTCACAACAATAGAGGAAACAGAGGAAACGAGCTTGGCGCTCGTCTAAGATAAGAAATTACTGTATTTTTATTTGTGAGTACTATTGTGAGTACTATTGTCGCGCTATATTAAACTGTTTTATTGAGTAAAATTTTAAAGCATACTACACTATATGGCTCCCCCCTCATTTTTTACCTACCACTCCGGCATCTGCCGTGAGTTACAAAGGCTAGATATACCTGGAACCAGGGAAAAGGAACACGCACCCACCCAGACAGACCACCGCGAGAGAGGGAGAAGGAAGCAGACCCCATTTCATAATTTTAATGCGGTTAACCCTTTACCGCAAGGTAAGGGTCCATTGCTCACTATAGTGTACCCCACAAGAAGAGGAGTGACCCCCACTGTTTAAGACACGCCACTGCATGGATATCACCTTTGACCCAAGGATCGCACCACTATCCTCACCCTTGCACTACGAGAAATTATTATACATACATAAACTGCTGAGGATTGATTTATATACCACGGACTTATTGCATGCAGCATAGTCCCATATATAGTCGCATATGACTTTTTAATCTGCACGTCCTGCAACGTACGATTTTATTTATAGGATATTTGTGTGTGCACTTTGCGTTTGCACCTAGTATTATATATATTTGTTTTAACTGCACTCTGCCTATTGGTAGCTTTCTATTCTGCCAGGAATTTTTTTTTCCTCGTATTTATATATATATATTTTGGCTTAGTCATACAGCTTTTAATGGTTATACTATTCTGTATGCACATTTTTGCACATATCTCTTCTCATCACATCTCTAATGTGATTACATCAATCGTTTTATTTTGCACTCAATCACTTAATCATTTTTAACCTGCACTAGCACACCAAGGATATTATACTTTGTTCACTAATGTACCATGCACTTTGGAATTTTATATCTGTAGACACTTATTTTACCATATGTTCACTTATATGATTTTATATGTATATCTGACTTTTTTATGTACCTGCTTATGATGTTTCATTAGCCATTAATTTTAGGTGCTATTAGTTAGTTTTAACACTCTTGCACCTTAATATATATATAATTTTATTATTATATATTCTATCTGTGTTCACCTATAGTATTTTTAGCAACTTATATTGGTCACGTTATACTCCTATTTCATATAGCAAGGGAGGTATCTACCTCAACTCGCATTGCTCTGACCTAATAGTTTTAGTATTAACTATTATTGCCACACTTTAGGGGTTTTACGTCTTTACCCCGTTACTGCCACCTTGTGGTAGATTTGGCCATCCTCCTGGGGAACAGCGCAGCACCACCCCCACTTTCACAAAGCTCAGCGAAGCTGGCCCCCCTACAATCAGCACAAATAAAAACTCAAGTGTGTTTCTTTAGTGCTACGTTTGTGCTGTTTTGTGCCGTAAAAATTTACATTTGTGCTGCTTTTATTTTGAAGTTATTAGCAATTGTTTTTCCAAACTATGACATCACCTAGCCCCCCTACAACAGCCAAATGGCACAAAACTGGTCTCATTGGTTAGTGCTACGTCTGTGCTGTTTTGTGCTGCTAAAATTTATGTTCTATCTTTTGTCGTTTTTGCGTTATTAATGATTTATTAAAGGTCACCAAAGGTCACTCAGCCCCCCTACAACATCCAAATGACACAAAACTGGTCTCGTTGGTTAGTGCTACGTTTGTGCTGCTAACATTTTTATTTGTGCTGTTATGGTTTTTACGTTATAACAGCTTGTTTATATTTGATAACACCCCACCCATTTTGCACCCCATGTTATTAAATCTTAAAAACTGTCCTGGAAATGTATAGATAGGCAACTTCTATCCTCATATTGATTAGTGGTTCCAAATTAATAATAACTACTGCAGTAGGGAACAGACACAAAAGATACGCTCAGCATCTTTCCAAATAACCGTTCTCCTTTATTATGACGCAATTCCGGGGTTTTATACACATGATTACGTAGGTATCACATTAATATTACAATTGTTCATTTATGGTAACAAGGGGCGTATCATAGGCAGGCTTATTCTAATCAGGACTCGAAAGAATGTAAACATGTACTGAAAACATTATTAGTGCCGTGTGCACAGTGAGGGCAGTGTGCAATACATACAAAATAGAATACAATTATATACAGAACTTACAAATTTCCATTACATCTCCTCTCTTTTGATCAATATTTTGATCACTAACCATACCTGCTATCACCTTTAACCTGGAACCTCCACACGCTTAGGTGGAGGTAGTCCTGGCCAAAGAGGCAAAAACTCCATTGTGGAGAAAATAATAGCTGAGCAGCTTTTTTCATTACAAAATTACTTTTCATTGTGAAAAACAAATGATTGATAAGACATATTTACAGAGTACTGGCTGTACACTCCTGTGGCCAGAATAGCCTTCTAGCTTAATTGTTGGTATGCTGACTTATCAGCATATGTAAACACAGACAATTCTACAAAAAATGGAAGAGGTACAAAAGACAAATATGACTTCAACATGGCTAAACTACTTTTCAAATATATATCCCTTACAATTAAAGTAATTGAATCAATAAAGTACCCTAGACTGTGATTGCAAAAGGGAAACAAATCAAACACAAAGATTTCTTTAATTTAGTAATTTTTGCAGTGTCTGGTGTGGATCCAGGTGACTTTTCCTTCATGTTTTGCAAAACTGTACATGAAATAGATGTTGTATTGAGTCTCCAAACATTTCCTTATATATAAATGTCTCTTAACAATCCACAAGTCACCTGGCTTTAGTTTTAGATCTTTCCAAACTTTTAGGATCTGGAATTGGGGAGAAAACACATAAATGAGTTTGTCAAAAACCTTAAAAGAAAATATAAGCAAGTGAATAACACACTCCCAAACCAAATCCCATAGGGAGAGAGTCCAACATCCCCTTAGGGGCTTGATAAATTATAAGAAAACACTCAGGCAAAAGTTTCTTACTCTACTTTGAACGCTACATTGTAGACAGTAGGGAGTGTAAAAATAAAACCTCAAAACTTCTAGTAAGGACTCTCCTATAAAAATGTTTTCCTCCGTTACTCTCTGTAGATTCTGGTACTCTGTACTTACAAACTACTTCTGATAACACTTTTTACTGTGGCCTTTGCAGTAGCATTGGCCACTGGACATCCAAAAAACATGTCCATACAGACAAAATGCATACTCATAAGTTCTTGACTTGGGCATCTGGATATATCTTTTTGTAATCTCTGGAAGGGATGTTCAGCTTTTGGTAACACCTTTGGTAACAGGTAAAACAAGAAGTGGTATGTTATAAAAACAACTGTGGTGAAGCCTGGCTCTATCCCACGCTCATTTGCTAAGGCAGCCATAACTGCTTGTGACTGATGACACGGTCCATGTGTCAAGCTGGAGGGAAAAGAGTGTCTGGCAGACATAAATGATCACCTTTTCCAATGTCCTGTTTCATAAGAAGTTGCCCACCGTGGACCACTTGTTCTTCTCGTTCTGGGGTCCTTAAAGTTGAATTATTAATCCCAGCTATACTGGGCCAGAACTAGGGTGGAATCTGTGAGTTGCACAGACCCAGCAAGTGTCCGGGGCTGTAAATGCAGCACCCTTAGTTGGTCTGCTTCCATGTGTGAGTTTTAATGTTAGTATGGCTACCTCAGCAAGAACCGGGAAGGCTGAAAACAGCCGATCAAATTAACTTAGCGTGCTTGATTGGTTTACCTGCCGAAGTAAAAACAAACTTCTGGCCCTTCAAATGGAACCAAAAGCTCTCTAATTCTCTACTATCTATATAAATATATACACTCTTTTTATAGCTCACAGGCTTTGCTAAAACATAGAGCTCTGCTTCTTGAGCTGGGAAAAAAAAAAGGATCCAATGACTCTAAATACAGAGTATCCTTCTGGGTGATAAACTGCATACTCAGTATAAAACCGGGAATAACTCTACAAAATATTAAATATCTGGGTCTTCAGGGAGTGTGTCCTGCACTGGGCTCACAGCAGCTGATTACTACGTCAT
The DNA here is from genome assembly GCA_028564925.1 of Lithobates sylvaticus. Taxonomy (NCBI): domain Eukaryota; kingdom Metazoa; phylum Chordata; class Amphibia; order Anura; family Ranidae; genus Lithobates; species Lithobates sylvaticus. Next base: position 105,572,420 of record CM053032.1, read on the forward strand.
CAATGTAACACATGTGGTCTCCCCCATCTACAGCCTCCTCCAATAGGGGCAATAAGGTGGCTGGATTAAAATGTACACATTTTTCATTGTTAGATTTGTACATAAACAAACTCATATTTTAAACCTTTCATTAGACAAACATTTAGTTAGCTGTATATTTGCTGCGCAAAATGTCGGACCATTAAAAATTAAATATTTGACCAAAATAATGTCTAACTTTGTCTAATAGCACCTTTGCATAAAGGTACAGCTCTGATATATCGGGGTGAACCCTTCATTACTGGGTCCAGCTTGCATAACTATATTACAATGGCTTGTTTTCTATCATGCTGTTTGTGTAAGAACTCCAGTTTCATGTTTCAAAAAGACAACTTTTTCCTGGTAATATTATAATAAATGATAACAATACCCTGCCGTCATGGAGAGATGTCCATTAATCCAAAATATTCTTCTGCTTATACCCACTGCACTTACGAGGAAAAGGGGCACATCATATCACAATCCACACATTCTGCTTTGGATTTAAAAATAAAAACAAAAAGACCAACAGCATCTGTATGATGGACCAGAAAGCACTCTGCCACATCAAAAACTATAAAACAACTGGCTGCAGGTGGCATCTATCCTAACAGGGTGTGTGGACTTGATGTGATGGATCTGTCATATTTAAATTTTATTTATTATTACTTTCACATCATGGACCGCACATCAATTTATTATCAGACTTTAAGATTTAATTTTTGTAGAAAAACTTCTTATGTATCCCATCCATCTTGGCTTTTTTAAACATTATGGCAGCTGTATTCCAATTAACAACCTCATCTTAATCTTTTTTCTTTCCACTCAATAAATGTAAAATTACAAAATTGTTATCTTAAACTAAACTAATACCATTTTTATAAATTCCCCATTAAACTGGATTTCATTTCCAACCAAAGGTTGTCTAAACCAGTTTCAATATATCTATGTTATTAATAACATTTTTAAACTCCAATTAGAAATTAATACTCAAATGATAATTTCAATATCACACCCTAATATATATATACACAGATACACAGTTCCTTAAAGGGGGACATATTACTTAATTTTACTTAATTCCCTATTAAATGCACTGTTTCCACTATCAAAGGATATTCAATTCGTGTAATACACGGTTAAATGTAACCTTCATTTTACCATGTTTGGAAAACAGATTCAAAAATAATTGTGATCACATTGTTTATCATTAGATTCGTTAACCCGGCACATAAGTTATAAATGTTTTGTCTAAAAAATGAAATTGGCATGGTGTCCTTCCAGCTTATCACCAAGCTCTCATCCCAGCTACATTCTTTCAGGAGAGCACAAAGGAGGGGGTCACATCTGCGTACATGACACACACAAGCGATAGAACTAAAGGTTCCAGCATTCACATACATACACAAATATCTCTCTAAAATCGCTTACATTTTTCCCATTTGTACACAACACATGCATATCATTCTCTTACATTCTTTTAACTCTTTTAAATACTTCCTTGCTAAATTTCTGCTTTCCTTATTTTGTTCTGATATTCTTTGCATCCAATGTATTGTAATATCATACTTCACATACAGTACCTTCTATGATCAGACAGGCAGCCATAGTGCTCATCCCATCTTCCCTCTCTGACAACATATAAAATATTCTGTTTTAACTCTCTTTTCTCTGTTTCTTGACTTTACTAGTTGTAGTGCCTGACCCCAAATTAATCCCACAACTTAACATGAAAATGTCCCTTTCTGTCTAGTGTTAATTGTCACCCTTCATCCATCCTGCTCACATAGATAGCTGTTTCTCTAGCTGTGTACTCTGCATGATTCTTAGTCCCTGTGGACTTCGGTGGTAACCCAGTTACCCATTGTGGATCCATGTCCACTTTACTTTAACCATTAATCTAGGGGCTCAGTATAGGCGGAACCCCACCTTTGGTTCATATATAGCGCTCCTCTTGCGCTGGGCATTTTTGAGGGTCTCTTACCCTTCATTCCCTTACTTGATTTCATGCCCATAATGACTGGCCAGTCTTCTCTACGTGTGCCTATACCCTCTTGCCTCTAAACTACTTTTTCTAGCAGATGTACTACATATACCTGTGAACAGCACTATTCTTCCCTTTCTTATCTATAACACTCTGATGGACAGTAGACAGTGACAACATAACATATAACCACCAATCAATACAGTTCGATTAAGGGGAGTAAGATAGGTACCCTTTGTCCCGAAAATGCCTTACCGATCAAGGAAGTCTGATAACTCAAATGTAAGCAAAAGGCTTACCTCAGCTGGCTGATTATCAGAAATTCCCGGATCGTCTCAAGCTCCTCGTTTCGGATACTCAGGGTCACCTTTTAACCCCTCCTGGGAAAAGCTCGCCACCTGTCCTGGAAATTTATAGATAGGCAACTCCTATCCTCATATTGATTAGTGGTTCCAAATTAATAATAACTACTGCAGTAGGGAACAGACACAAAAGATACACTCAGCATCTTTCCAAATAACCGTTCTCCTTTATTATGACGCAATTCCGGGGTTTTATACACATGATTACGTAGGTATCACATTAATATTACAATTGTTCATTTATGGTAACAAGGGGCGTATCATAGGCAGGCTTATTCTAATCAGGACTCGAAAGAATGTAAACATGTACTGAAAACATTATTAGTGCCGTGTGCACAGTGAGGGCAGTGTGCAATACATACAAAATAGAATACAATTATATACAGAACTTACAAATTTCCATTACAAAACAAACATACAATTTGTTAGTGCTACGTTTGTGCTTTTTTGTGTCATAAAAAAAACCCATTGTGCTGCTTTTATTTTTAAGATAATGGCAATTAGTTTTGGTTAGTGAGCTCCTGGTTAGACAGCAGCCATGGGAGCACAGCGAGGTATGAGTGCCTGTGATCAGTCCAGTAGGTGGATGTGGCAGCAGAACCAGCTGGTGGCAGATGAGCTGGCACTAGCTGTGTGAAGTTGGCACCCCCATATTAATTTGTGCCGCATTTGTGCTGATTTGTGCCGCAAAAATGAGCGTTTGCGCCGGTTCAGTTTCTGAGATATTGTGCGTTATAGTTGCTTAAACCCGCGCACTTTGCAACCCATGTTGTTGAATTTTAAAAACAAAGGCACCATTCGTTTGTGCCGCATGTGTGCTGGTTTGTGCTGCAAAAATAAACTTTTGTGCCGATTTGGTTTCGGAGATATTGTGCATTATATGTTTCCAAACCACACTGACTATACACCTCGTTATTAAATCTTACATACAGATCCTATACTCAGCTTGGGTTTCCTTAATGTAATGATCCTCCCACTGTAACAGGCACTGCACTTCATACTGTACCCTGGAAAAGGCATGACCATTGTAGAACAGATGTTCCATCCTTAGCCAATAATTGCCAGACCAACCCCATACTCCCTCCCGCCCGTACCATTAAATTCCATTAATGGAGACCACACCATAAATGGAGTAAAAAATTGGCTGTAGGAGCATCTTTATTAACAAATAAACTTAAATGAACATAAACCGTAAAAAACATTTATTAACTACATTACCACCACCCTATGTACATATACGTCGGCAGAATGGCACGGACAGGCATATGGGCATACAGGTACGTCCCTTTGAATTTGCCGTGCCATTCGCGTGCGTGTCCGTCGCAAGCTCCGCAAGTCGGGTCGAGGGTCCTGCGGACTCGATTGCCACGGGGATACCCGCGATTGTCTCACGGAGAGGACGGACGGGGAGATGCTTGTTTACTTTAGCATCTCCCCGTCCGTCCTCTCCGTGAGACAATCGCGGTGCCTAGTGACAGTGTCACTGATCAGCTCTCCCTGTAATCGGGAGAGCTGATCAGTGTAGTGTAGTGTTACACACAGCCCCTTAACCCTTCCCTAGCCCCCTAGTGGTTAACCCTTTCAATGCCAGTGTAATTTTTACAGTAATCAGTGCAATTTAATCGCACCGATCGCTGTAAAAATGACAATGGTCCCAAAAATGTGTCAAAATTGTCCGATGTGTCCGCCATAATGTTGCAGTCACGATAAAAATCGCAGATCCCCGCCATTACTAGTAAAAAAAATGCCATAAAACTATCACCTATTTTGTAAACGCTATAACTTTTGCGCAAACCAATCAATAATCGCTTATTGCGATTTTTTTTTACCAGAAATATGTAGAAAAATACATATCGGCCTAAACTGAGGAAAAAAAATATTTTTTTTATACATTTTTGGGAAATATTTATTATAGCAAAAAGTAAAAAATAATGTGTTTTTTGTTTATAGCGCAAAAAATAAAAACCACAGAGGTGGCTAATACCACCAAAAGAAAGCTCTATTTGTGGGAAAAAAAGGACGCCAATTTTGTTTGGGAACCACGTCGCACGACCGCACAATTGTCAGTTAAAGCGACGCAGTGCCGAATCGCAAAAAGGGGCCTGGTCCTTTGGCTGCAAATTGGTCTGGGGCTTAAGTGGTTAATAAATAATTAATAACGCAAAAAAGGTAAAAGATAGAACGAATATTTTAGCAGCACAAAACAGCACAAATGTAGCACTAACCAACGAGACCAGTTTCGTGTGATTTGGGTGTTGTAGGGGGGCTGAGTGACCTTTGGTGACCTTTAATAAATCATTAATAATGCAAAAAAGACAAAAGATAGAACAGATATTTTAGCAGCACAAAACAGCACAAACTAAGCACTAACCAATGAGACCAGTTTCGTGCCATTTGGCTGTTGTAGGGGGGCTAGGTGATGTCATAGTCTGGGAAAAACAATTGCTAATGTCTTAAAAATAAAAGCAGCACAAATGTAAATTTTTACGGCACAAAACAGCACAAACATAGCACTAAAGAAACACACTTGAGTTTTTATTTGTGCTGATTGTAGGGGGGCCAGCTTCGCTGAGCTCTTTCACAAGCATATAATGTTACACAATCTTGCAAATATGTATCATATGCATAAAAATGGACCAAAAACAATTGCAATGCCTTGAATATCCTCAAAAGTGTTTGGTGATTATATCCGTGATACAATATAATTCTTAATGCTCAAAATAAAGAAACAAAATTTAAAATCACTCTGCAGTGCGACTTTAGATGAACACTTATATAAATAAACGTGCGACCACTCAGATTGCTCTAAAATGACACATCTAGTAAACCACTTTTGCAATTTTACATCTGTGATGCAATAATGCTCGAAAAAACAAAATAAAATAAGTCGCTCTGCAGTGCGACTTTGAACGAACACTCTATATAGTAATACGTGCGACCACTCAGATTTGCTCAATAGTGATACATCTTGTAACATATATAAAGTCCATTAAAGTATATAGGTCCCTTCAGAGAGTTCCTTCAAATTTAAATAGTCGTAACAAAAAGTTTGTGACAAAAAATTCTTCCGGTGACAAATAATTATTCATTCTTTCCTCTCATTAGTGACATAAAACTCTTCACCATAGAGAATCTTCTTTCACCCAATAGTGAAAAATTAAGCTGGCTGCTTACCAGATTGAGTTGATTGTTTTAACTAAAAAACAATCAATATCGCTTGTACAGGTAGTGCCTGTTCACACAGATATCCCAGAGAAAAAAACAAGGTCCTCTTCCTCTGAGATAGGCTCAGATGAGATAAATAGGAGCAAAGAACACAGCCTCATGGCGTGATATTGCTTTTTATTTAAAAATTTGTTAAAAACAAATAGCCAAATGGCTACTTACATTTATTGGTGCCCAACCCGGCAATGGGGCTGCTCGCTTCAATAATAATGTAGATGATGGGAGTAGATTTTTGAATTTCCCTCTGCTGATCCGGCGTGCGCTCCAGCCAACGCCGCCGACAACCAGAGCAGACGGGAAACAGGGATGAATGCCTCATGCTAATTGCTTGTAGCCGGATCTCCCTTTCTGCCACTTGTAAGGAGATGGGAAGAACAAGGTAAGAATGGCAGGATCCAGAGACTTGGAGATATGGGGAACTTGGTGGGTCTTATGGGACAGCTGCTTAAAAAATGGCGGTGTTGTCTCTCCTCAAGAGTAAGGGAGGAACGGGCCAGGCCAACTTGCTTTGGTTCCCTTTCCGGGATTGCAGGGCAAACAGATGTGGGTGCGGCAGCAGAAAACTTCGGTAGCATCCGTGTAGGCTGGAAGGATTGAGCACGTTCTGATTACCGCTCCCGCAGGCGCCTGTCAAGCTGAATGGCTAGGTGAATAAGTCCGTCAAGAGTGTCCGGAATAGCAACTCGAGCCAGTTCATCCTTAAGGATCTCAGACAGTCCTTGGCGGTACTGGAACATGAGGGCTGCCTCATTCCAGCTTGTGTCGGTGGACCATCTGCGGAAATCCACGGTATAATCTTCCACTGGGCGTTTTCCTTGCCGTAGGACAACTAAGGCAGATTCATAGTTTCATAGTTAGTAAGGTTGTATAAAGACACCAGTCCATCCAGTTCAACCTGAGTGAGTGTCTACAATTATCACTATCCCTGTACATTGCACACTCACATCGGTCCCTACCCTCAAGGAGCCCACAATCCAAGGTCCCCATTCATATACTAGGTACAATTTATTTTTGGACAGAAGCCAATTAACCTACCTACATGTCTTTGGATTGTGGGAGGAAACCAGAGTACCTGGAGGAAACCCATGCAGGCACAGGGAGAACATGCAAACTCCATGCAGGTAGTGTCGTGGTTGGGATTCGAACCAGCGACCCTTCTTACTGCTAGGTGAGAGTGCTAACCACTACACCACTGTGCCGCCCACGATCAGTGGAGGCCGCATGCTGGGGGTCAGCGTACAACAGAGTCATGGCCTCAAAGAAAGTGTCCATAGTATTCAAAGCAAAGTCTTTTTGTTCCAGCAGGTTATGAGCCCAGGCTTGGGGTTCCTCAGATAATAAAGAAATTACAAATCCTACTTTCACAAACTCAGAAGCAAAAGTTCTAGGTTGGAGGGCCAGGTACAGTAGGCAGGCATTCTTGAAGGCCCTGAACTTTTTCCAGTCACTGAAGAATCGATCGGGTATAGGTTCCCGTGGTTCAGGAGGAGGCAAGGAAACTGGAGCTGTGTTAGAGGAGGAAGAACTGGAGTCCACCAAGGCTGGAGCAACAGGCAAATGCTGCAGCCGATCCTCCAAGCAGAAGTAGCCATCCTGGAGCTTCTGAACAACTTACGTAAGGGTGGCGACTTGTTGACACATCATCTTGAGCGGGGAAGCACCTCCATCGGCCTCGGTCATGGCTGGTTTGTACTGTCACGAACCTGGTTGGAGGCCGAAATGCAGAGAGGGCTCCCCTTGTGGCTGAGTGCAGTACACCCCTGAAGTTGGGTACAGAGGGTGTAGTAGAGAAGAGAGAAGAGAAGCACAGGTTGCCAGATGGATTCTGGAGAGAAGAGCTGGTGGGCACCTGAAGGACACCGGGTAATACAGGAAACACAGCTGACCTAAAGTCTATAAGAATCCTCGGTAATACTTGGCAAGGTGTGCACAAGGAACAGTAGTGGAAGCCAGGCCAGGGGTCAAACACAGTAGATCCAGCAAGAGGAAGAGTCAGGTTGCAGAAACGGGGACAAGCCAAAGGTCTGGTATCAGGAAGCAAGCAGGAACAGGTAACTGTAGCAAAGTCCGTGATACTAGCCGGGATCAGGTATTGGAGTAGACAACAAGTCGGTAAAGCAAGCCAGGGGGTCAAACCAGGAGAGCAGATCAGACAGGTCAGGAATAAGCCGAGTCACAACAGGAATCCAAATAGTAATTGCACTGAGGTTCAGGAAGACTGACAAACCAGCAACTGCAGACACTAGCAGACTTCCTTATATAGTGTGACCCATGTGACCTGCTGGTAGAGATACTGGGTCCTAAAGTCCTTCTCCTGCCATAAGTGCTGGTAGGGATGCTGGGTCCTAGAGCCCTTCTCCTGCTATTGGTTCCCTGACAACTTGCACTATTGCACTATTTCCCTGACAACTGGCACTATTTCCCTAACAGCATGTCTGCCCAGTTGAAGTCTTAATTGGGCGCTATTAAATGTAGAGCTGAATTTTTCGTCGGGGAGGGTGCTTAAAGGGAAATAAGCAGGGAGCTTATCTATTCACAATACAACTCTGCATGTTCCTTTGTTCCTCTGTCTATGTGGAGGGGGGGGGGGGTGTCCCTTTCCTCCAATCAGCTCTCAAACAGTGTAAGTCCAGTCTCCCCACCCACTCCTATGTGCTTCTGAAAGATGAAGAAAAATATTTAACTACTTTCAGACCAGACCATTTTGGTCTGGATTAAGACCAGAGCACTTTTTGCGATTTGGCACTGCGTCGCTTTAACTGACAATTGCGTGGTCGTGCGACGTGGCTCCCAAACAAAATTGACGTCCTTTTTTTCCCCACAAATAGAGCTTTCTTTTGGTGGTATTTGATCACCTCTGCTTGGTTTGCGCAAAAATTGCAGAGTTTACAAAATAGGGGATAGTTTTATGGCATTTTTATTAATAATTTATTTTTTACTACGATTTTTTATTGTGACTGCGACATTATGGCGGACACATCGAACATTTTTGATACATTTTTGGGACCATTGTCATTTATTCAGCAATCAGTGCTATACAAATGCACTGATTCTTGTGTAAATGACACTGGCAGTGAAGGGGTTAACCAGGGGGTGGCAGTGTAGGGGTTAAGTGTGTCCTAGGGGCATGTTACTAACTTCAGCGGGCGTTGCTGTGTGTTAGTGATCACTGATCTCTGCTCCAATCACAGGGAGCAGAGATCAGTGTTACTTGTTGCTAGACAGAACGGGAAGATGCTGTTTACTTCCGCATCTCCCCATTCGTCCTCCCCGTGAGACGATCTCCCTGCAGCGATCGAGCCAGCGGCATGCACGTGATGGCACGGCGGCATATTCAAAGGGACGTACCTGCACGCCCTTATGCCTGCCTGTGTCTGGAAGTGGTTAACATGATCTGCACTTTTCAAGGAGTGTAGAAAGAGGAAGACAGCAGATATACAAGTAAAATGTATGTAGGGGAATTGATTTTATCTGTGTGTCATCTGAGGCTAGTCAATTCACTGGGTACTGTATATGTGAGGGTTTACAGACACTTTAACTGAGCAAATTAACTGTCAAATTCTGGATTTCTATTTGGACCTGAATTCACAAAAACAGCCTATTCCTCAAAGGAACTTGATTGTTTCTTAGATCACATTAACTTTGAAACACCAGAGCAGTCTCAACCTGAATATCTAGAAACCCTGTTTAACATAGAAGAAAAGACAATGGCATATTTTCCTCACACAAAACCTCATGGTTTTTTCCTTTGCTTAAAGTTAACCAAAAGGCACGCCATCAAAGTATAATACCCACCAATATGAGGGAAGCTTTAATAATTATGCTCCCCAAACTGAAAAAGGACTTGGACCTGTGATAAATCTACCACCCTATATCACTACATGATAGTGATATTGAAATTCTGCAATAGTTTCTGGCCAACTGCCTATCAAAGATTATTTTAAATCTAGTGGACCTTGACCAAACAGGCTTCATGTATAGCAGATGAATGAACATATTTACAAAAGTAAGAATATTTTTCCTTAAAGATCACAGTGCACAGGTATCTACTGAATCAAGTCTTGTGTCTGTTAACACCCACAAGCCCTTTGATTTGATGGAATGGGGGTTCCTCTGGGCTGTGTTAAGCTACATGGATTTTGGACATAAATTGATTGCATGGATCAAACTACTATGCACCTAACCAGTAGCCAAAATAAGAACCAACAACTTAAAATTAACTCCTATTACACATAAATGTGTTATAAAATAGGGTTTCCCACTTTCCTCATCTTATTTGATTTAGAGTCCATTCACACTTGTGCGATCTGATGTCCAAAGTCACATTACAACTTGCATACCATTTTTTTTTCAATGACATCTGTTCCAATCACAGTGACTTAACTGGTTGTCGACCAGCCGCCGTCATTATACTGCGGGAGGTTGGCACCGCTGCGTAAATCGCCGTAGGTGTACATTGGTCGCGCGCACACCCGCTGTCCCCGCGAAGATCGGATTAGCTTCAGAACCGATCAGTATACAGGCCCAGGCCAATGATTTTTGGTCTGGACCTACTGATCGGTTTTGGCGAATGAAATGCTTCCTCTGCCTTTGCAATTTAAACACAGGCAGAGGAAGTGATGTAATCTCCCCTCTTGGAGCCTTTTTTGGTTCCAGTGCGAGAGGAGAAGACATCCATAGTGAGTACACCAAGCACTACACTAACACCAGGACACATAGGCACTAGGGTGACCACATTTCCAAACTGCCATTCAGGGACACCCCCCCCTGCCCCCCCCCCCCCCCCCCAAAAAGATGATTTTTGACATATTTTTTTTCAGATTTTTGGGGCAGGGGCATATGAAAACAGTGGGCCTGTGTGCAAGATCAAAAGTGGGCCCTAGGCATCAAGAACAAACAACAATATGGTGCGCAAAGCACGTTGTGGTGAACAAAGGACATGTTTTAAATTGCGCTAAATATTGGCTTAAAGGGGGTGTTGTTAATATAGTGCCGAATGTAGTAATGTTAAATAGGGAATGCAGAGTGTATGGTGGTGAGTAGTATGTACAGGAGAGGAGTGCGGAGTGTATGGTGGTGAGTAGTATGTACAGGAGAGGAGTGCGGAGTGTATGGCAGGGGTGGGTAATATGTACAGGAGAGGAGTGCGGAGTGTATGGCAGGGGGGTAATATGTACAGGAGAGGAGTGCTGAGTGTATGGCATTGGGTAGTTAGTGGAGAGAGGAGGAAGAGGAGTGCAATACCACCTCCCGATAGTCTGTCAGGCACTGCTATAACACCTTGGTGGTGGGGCACTCCGAAGGATGTAAGGGGGCACTCTGGAGGCACTAAGGGGAACCCTGTAGGTTGGAAGGGGGATGTAAGGGGGGACTCTTAGTCAGAGCCCCCTTACATCCTTCGGGGTGCCCCCTTACATCCTCTGGAGTGTGCCTTACATCCTCCTCCAAAGTGACCCCTTACATCCTCCTCCAGAATTGCCCTGAATCTCTAGCAAAGTTCCCAGGATTCCAGACAGTACAATTGTCCCCTCAATAGCAGCCAGTTTGTCTTTAGGGATGGGGGCAAGTTGTCAAAGAAGAATACTTGCAGTGATTTTGGGGGATAAGAGCATGTTGTATTTGCTAAGGGGCACACTTTGGGAGGGTAGAGAAATTGTGCTGGAAGGGGGGTTGAATAAAAAATTCTGAGCCCCCCAGCACAATTTCTCTCCCCTCCTAAAGTGCCCCCTAGCACATACAACATGCTCTTATCCCCCAAAATCACTGCAAGTATTCTTTTCTGACAACTTGCCCCCTGTCTCTGTGTCTCCTTCTCCTGCAAGTGCCAAGCATTAATATTCTGTACAAACCTCAGATCAGCACATCCCGTCCTGTTGAGTGCTGTGTCCATTCTCCTCCCCCTCCTTCTCCTGTCTGTGACACCCGAGCCGAGGAAAAGGGGGAGGGGACTTCAGTCCGTGTGTTAGTGTGAGGTGGGCAGGAGGGGAAGGAAGGGAGAGATGCCATACAAACTGTAATCGCAGCGCGTGGGAACAAAAACACCCCACACACGCTGCATGCCAGTCACTGGAACCAAGTGCGGAGGTGAAAGAACAGAGGGTGACAGCAGAACTGAGGGGGACATGGAGGAAGAACAGAGGGGGACAGCAGAACAGAGGGGGACACGGAGGAAAACTGGAGGGTGACAGCAGCAGAACAGAGGGGGACAGCAGCAGAACAGAGGGGGACAGCAGCAGAACAGAGGGGGCCAGCAGCAGAACGGATGGGGACAACAGCAGAACGGATGGGGACAGCAGCAGAACAGAGGGGGACAGCAGCAGAACAGAGGGGGACAGCAGCAGAATGAATGGGGACAGCAGCAGAACGGATGGGGACAACAGCAGAACAGAGGGGGACAGCAGCAGAACGGATGGGGACAGCAGCAGAACAGAGGGGGACAGCAGCAGAACAGAGGGGGACAGCAGCAGAACAGAGGGGGACAGCAGCAGAATGGATGGGGACAGCAGCAGAACAGAGGGGGACAGCAGCAGAACGGATGGGGACAACAGCAGAACAGAGGGGGACAGCAGCAGAACAGAGGGGGTCAGGGGGACAGCAGCAGAACAGAGGGGGTCAGGGGGACATCAGCAGAACAGAGGGGGACAGCAGCAGAACAGAGGGGGACAGCAGCAGAACAGAGGGGGTCAGGGGGACAGCAGCAGAACGGATGGGGACAGCAGCAGAACAGAGGGGGACAGCAGCAGAAAGGAGGGGGGGACAGCAGCAGAACAGTACACTAACCTACTTGTCCTGGTCCTGGAAGTTTGTCAATGTCTGGCACTGACTGCAGGCGGCAAAGGTGTGGACCTCGTGGGCGGGAGGAGCCTGGAGGAGGACTTGGACGAGGCTCAGGCTGGCTGGCTGCTCAGGAGAGAAGTAGGCTCTGTCTGGTCACTCAGTCACTGACGTCACTCTGCTGGCTGGCCACTGGCTGGTGGCTGCTCTCTCATGGGCGCGCACGCTGGTCTCTGCTGCCGTAGGGTGCGGGCGGGTGCACTGCCCACACTGTCTGCCAGTGCTCACTTGTCAGCCCGCCCCTGAGATCTCAGCTGACGTCACTGGTTGCTAGATGCGGGGCGGCCCCTAGCCTAGCAACCAGTGATGTGTCCTCAAGTGTGACTGTGACTGTGAGTCTTCAAACTAAGGGTGGCGGTGGCGGACGGGCGGAGTCCGCGGAGTGGACTGATGTGGTGGTCACTGTGTTTTTTCTTCATTCCGGGACACTGTATTGTCCCGGAATGAAGGTGCCCGGGAAACGGGACACACATCTTTAATCAGGGACAATCCCGGACAATCCGGGACACGTGGGCACCCTAATAGGCACACTTTTCACCCCCCCCCGACCACCCCCTGATCGCCCAGTTAACCCTTTGACTCCCTGTCACAGTGCCACCAAGTGCAGTTTTCTGATTTTTCACTGATCACTGTACTGGTGTCACATGTGACACTAATCAGCACCCCCCATTAACCCCCTAATAAAGGTTTAACCCTTGGATCACCCCCCAGTTAACCCTTTCACAGTGGCATTAGTACAGTGTACAGATCTCTTTTCTGATCACTGTATTCATGTCACTTGTGACTCTAAACAGCATTAGGGGAGTTATCAGTAATCGCAGATAGGTTTGGGGTACCCGCCATATAGTCCCTAATGAAGGTTTAACCCCTTGATCACCCCCCAGTTAACCCTTTTACTCGCTGTCAATGTGGCATTAGTATAGTGTACAGATTTTTTTCTGATCACCAAATTGGTGTCACAGGTTAGCTAGTTATCGTGAGTTAGGTGTCAGCGTCAGCGACAATCCCAGACAGTGTCAGATTTAAATCCTTTGATTTCCAGTAGCGCTAACGCCCACACATACACCTCCCTTACTAGTATAGTGTTTGAACTGATCAATATCTTTGATTTGATCAGATCTATACTAGCATCCCCAGTAGTATAGTGTTCCCAAAAATACAGCGTTAGCAGGATCAGCCCAGACACCTGCCAGCACCTGTGTTTAGCCCCTCCGCCCAGCCCAGCCCACCCCTTCCAAGTGCAGTATCAATAGATCACTATCACTTACAAAACACAACACCCAAAACTGCAGTGTTAGCAGAGTCAGGCCTGATCCCTGCTAACAGTTCATTTTTTTTGTAGAGATTCAAGCAGTCGCTGACAACCAGTTGCTCTTTTGCCTGTGATTCACACTAGTTGTCCCTATAAATTTAGTGGCCAAAATGTCCAAACAGAGGTACACTAGTGAAGAGGCCTACACATTACTGAGCATGACAGATGAGAGCGAAGGGGAAGCCTCACTGTTAGATTCAGGCTCAGTATACGAACACGTAGAGAGCAGCGGCACCCTGACAGATAGCTCTGGTGATGGAGTAGTGGTCCCTGCTAAGGTCAGGCGTATCCAACCCTGTTCTTCTGTTGTTGAGGTGCAACAACTGCAGGATTCTCATATGGAGCAGAGAGCCAGTACTAGTGTCGCTCAACCTTCTGGTGAACTAGCAAGAACCAGCGGCCTAGTACTTCCTGGTCATAGAAAAGCCAGCATTGCAGTATCACTTGGTGACGTGGCGAGTCCCATAATTGAAATTCAAACTGGTGCACTGGCTAGCACAAGTAGTGCCCCGCAGCCACCAAGAATTCAAAGACAGGCTGATTGTAGGCGGATGTAGTGTCCATCCCGCTGCATATGCTAATCCTGATTAGCAGCCCACCAATTCTGCAGCGCCCATACTTTCCCCATTCACTGGCCAACCCGGAATTCTGGTGGAAACAGCGGATTTTAGTACCCTTGACTTTTATGAGCTGTATTTCACGGAAGAGCTCTACAGATCTATTGTGGATCAAAGTAATATATACGCTGGTCAATTTATCGCTGCAAATCCAAATTTGACCTTTTGCCTGGAAACCTATAATGGTTCCCGAATTTAAGACCTTTCTGGGCCTATCTCTCTTCATGGGCATAACTAAAAAGAGTGAGTTACGGTCATATTGGTCCACTGACCCAATTCACATTATGCCCATGTTCTCTGCTTCCATGACCGGGACTTCATGCATTTCAATGATAATAAACTCTTTCGTCCTCGGGCTGACCCTGGATATGATCGGCTCCACAAAATTCGACCCCTTGTAAACCACTTCAACCAACAGTTTGCAGGCTTGTTTTTTCCCGATCAAGTTGTCTGCATTGATGAATCCCTGATTTCGTTTTCTGGCCACCTGTCTTTCAAACTGTATCTCTCCAGCAAGCGTGCTAGATATGGGGTCAAGTTGTATAAGCTCTGTGACAGGGCAATAGGCTATACATATAGTTTTATGGTTTATGAGGGAAAAGACTGCACCGTGGAGCCCCCAACTGCCCGGACTACATAGGGAGTAGCGGTAAGATTGTTTGGGACTTGATGTCACCCTTATTTAGAAAGGGGTACCACTTGTACGTGGACAATTGTTACACAAGCGCGCCACATTTTAGTCACCTTTCTGATTTTGGAATTGGAGCATGTAGCACCGTGCAATCTAATCGTCAGGGCTTCCCCCAATGGCTTGTAGAATCCTGACTTAGATGGTGGAGAGAGCCTGCTTGAGATGTAATAAATTGCTCGCAGTGAAGTGGAAGGACACATAGAATGTTTTCGTTCTGTCCTCCATTCACACAGATACGACAGATGAGATTCCAACGGTGACTGGTGTTGTTGAGAAGCCCCTATGTGTCCATGAATACAACCTTAACATGGGAGGTGTGGACTTCAATGACCAGATGATTGTGCCATACTTAATTGCCCGTAAAGCCAGACGCTGGTATAAAAAAGTGTCTGTATACTTATTTGAATTGGCTCTGCTGAACGCTTATGTGCTATACAAAGCATCAGGATGAACTGGATCCTTCCTATAAACAATCACAGCCTATCTGTTTCCAGACGGTGCTTTGCCCCAACTTCCCAATCCAAATGCAGTGAGCCGGCTGCATGAGAGGCACTCTCCAGAAGTCCTCCGTGGTACCTCTACCTAAAGAACACCCCAAAGAAGTCGTGTCTGCAGAAAATGTGGATATAGGCTTGACACCCGCTTTTATTGTCCCTTCTGTCCTGACCAACCTGGTCTCAGCAACGGTGACTGTTTCTGTCGCTACTACACACTAGAGGAGTATTAGCATAGGGTACAGCACGGCAAAATCCTAGGGCACACTTACACAGGGGCTCGAAAGATATTGGGTGGCCATCGCATTTTATTTATGGATATTATGCTCGTAGAACGCCTGAAGGTGCTACTTCAATGTTGGGCCTCTGTATGTGGCCAGGCTGTGTAAAAGTCTCACACAAGTGGTATCACCATACTCAGGAAGAGTAGCAGAATGTATTTTGGGGTGTAATTTTTGCTATGTACATTCTATGTGTTAGAAATATCTTATAAATGGACAACTTTGTGTAAAAAAAAAAGCGGTTTCATTTTTTTTCCACATTTTCCAAAAACTTCTGAAAAAAAAAATTACATGTTCAAAAGACTAATTTTGCCTCATAGGTTATACATTGGGGTGTTTTCTTTCCAAAATGGGATAATTTTGTCAGCAATTCCATTGTCCTGGTGCTCCAGGGCCTTTAAAAGTGTAATAGATAGTTGAGAAATGAGAAGTGCAATTTATGCTTGTAGGACGTCTGAAGGTGCTACTTCAATGTTGGGCCTCTGTATGTGGCCAGGCTGTGTAAAAGTCTCACATACTCAGGAGGAGTAGAAGAATGTATTTTAGGATGTTATTTTTGCTATGTACATGCTATGTGTTAGAAATATCTTATAAATGGACAACTTTGTGTAAAAAAAAAAAAGAGCGTAGCAGAATGTGTTTTGGGTGTAGTTGCAAGTATGCGTATGCTGTGTGAAAAAAATAACCTGTCAATATGACAATTTTGTAAAAAAATCATCATTTTGCAAAGAAATGTGGAAAAAAATTACAACTGCAAAAAACTCACCATGTGACTTACTAAATACATTGGGATGTCTACTTTACAAAAAAGGGGTAATTTGGGGGGTATTTTTTACTTCCCTGGCTTGTTAGTGTAAGAAATTAGCTTGTAGACTCTATAGCTTTCAAAAAATAATCAGGGGTTATTTTTACCGAAGATATTTAGCCGTTTACATTTTGGCCAAAATGTATGAAGAAACATTTTTCACAACATTTTTGGTCTTTTTTTAATTTATAGCACAAAAAAGAATATATCCACTAGTGATTAAATACCACCAAAAGCAATCTCTATTTGTGTGAAAAACAGGACGCAAAATTAATTTGGGTACAATGTTGCATGACTGAGTAATTGTCATTCAAAGTGTGAGAGCACTAAAAGCTGAAAATTGGCCTGGGCAGGAAGGAGCATATATGCCGAAGCATGGGGGCAGGGTTGGACATTAGGGGCAGATTGCCCCTAACATTAGGGGTGGATAGCCCCTATGCTTCGGTATATTTTTTTACTCTTTTTTTGGCACAGATTGCAATAAAAAAGTTGTTTTATTGAGTTAATGTTTTATTGTTACCATTGTGTGCTTTTCAGGTATGCCATTCAGCTGCAGCATGGATTTATTTATTTTGACAGCAACAGGGTTTGCTCTCACGATATGTAAATCCGTGACCCCAGCGCTGTAGGAGGTGATTTCACCACCATAGTTAAAATAAAGATCATATATGTCATATGCCATTCAGCTGCAGCACTGATTTATTTATTTTGAAAGCAACATGGTTTGCTCTCACAACACGTAAATCTGTGACTCCAGCGCTGTAGATGATTTCACAGTTAAAAAAAGAGCATATATGTAAAAATATGAGTTATTACTGTATTAATAACTATATTTCATAATTCATATCGATGAGGGAAATTTCAAGAAAATCCGTAAAAATGTCCAAAATGTATTTAATAATAAAAATAGCGAAATATTACAAAAACAGAATAAAGAATATAAAGGTAGCATCGATAAGCTTCTTATTCTTGAAATAAAAATTGTATGAATGTATCTTTGTGTGTGTGCGTGTGTGTGTAAAATATATCAGTCTCCCTTCTCGTGTCAGCAGCCGGAGACTCTCTCCCAAAATCTCTGTAACAAGCTTTTTCCTAAAATCAGCCCATGAAAACAGCCCCACCTTCCTAAAAAGGCTGGCTTAAGGTTCATCTGAGCTATATGGTACTACAGAAAGACCGGGAACTTTGAATGCACAATTCCCCTCCCACCTTTCTTAGGCTGCTCTGTCCAACAGGATGTTGAAATACAAAACCACCTCTAATCAAAACATTCCATTGCTGGCAAAACTGCCTTGTTTTAAACATTTTAACTTTATACAATACAATTTTCCTAACTTCTAAATGTAAGATATAAAAATATTAGTAGATAGATTATATACGTTTAAAATGTACTTGTAATGTACTTATTCAAGAAATATTGTAATATAAAGAAATAACTTTTGTCTTTAAGATAACATATTGAAGCTCTGTGTCTTTAAATGAGCATGTAACCTTATCTCTTACAATGGGGGATGGTGTACGTTCAATTCACTCCACATTACAACCATATGTGGGAAGTTTTTAAAAGTTTCAGACCAATTTCTACATATATATGTAGAAATCCTATATATATACTAATTTCACTTTATCCATATCTAGAATATATGATTATGCATATAAGCAAGTCAATTATTTTCTAACAATATATGCTGAACCATAGGTGCCCATATGCTTCAGCATATGTTTTTATATTTATTGTATGCCCATCATTTGAAGTAGGTGGGTGCAGGGCTGTATTCTAATTGTGGGCATACCACCGATCAATCTATTTGAATAGAGAAATCTGTTAGCTTCTCTTTTTTCATTTAGCCCACATGCTGCATGAAAAAAAAGAACATTACAATATATGCCCAACAAGGACTAGCAACGTACTGGTATGTTGCTGGACTTTGAGTGGTTATACCAGAATGATGCCTGCAGGTTTAGGTATCATCTTGGTATTGTTTTTTTCAGCCAGCAGTCAGCTGTCATGTAAAATCAATCCTAGCAGCTAATTAACCACTAGACTGCTTTTACAAGCAATGGGAGGGAACATCCCCCCTTCCGCTGTCTTCCATGGTTTTCTTCCGGGGAACCTGAGAATGCAGAGGGTGGTTCCGCCAGCTGACCAAAGAGCTGATTGAAGACCAAAACAGCTCCAATTATCTCTATGCTATGAGCATTTCATTACTTCGGTTACGCCGGATATAAACAGCACCACTGGGAAATTTGGAAAGCATCTTATCAGAGGGCAGAGGAGAGATCTAGAGTCTAATAGACCCTACATTTTTCAAAAAAGAGTACCTGTCACTACCTATTGCTATTATAGGGGAGATTTACATTCCCTGTGATAACAATAAAAATTATAAAAGGAAAAAAAATGAAAATGAAAGGAACAGTGTAAAAATAATAAAAAATTAATAATAAAAAAAAATTGAAAGCACCCCTGTCCCCCCGTGCTCGAGTCCAAAGGTGAGCGCAAGCATCAGTCTCGTGTCGTATGTAAACAGCAATTGCACCATGCATGAGAGGTATCACCGCAAATGTCAGATCAAGGGCAGAGATTCTAGCAGTAGACCTCCCCAGTAAATCTAAAGTGGTAACCTGTAAATGCTTTTAAAGGCTTATAAAAATGTATGTAGTTTGTCACCGCTGCACAGCGGTGTCATGCATAACTTTAAAGCATGTCATGTTTGGTCTCTATGTATTTGGCATAAGATCATATTTTATATTTTTATGTTTTTTTCCCAAAAAAATGAGTTTCAAAAGTCTGCGCAAATACTATGTGAAAAAAAATTGCAACACCCCCCATTGTAATCTGTAGGGCATTTGCTTTAAAAAAATATACAATGTTTGGGGGTTCAAAGTAATTTTCGAGCAAAATAGTTTTTTTTCATGTACACAAAAAGTGTAAACAAGTGGTTAAAAGAGTGGGTGATGTGTGGCCTAAGCTTCTAATGTTGTGCATAAAATGCCAGGACAGTACACCCCCCCCCCCCAATGCCCCATTTTTTGAAAGTAGACACCCTAAGCTATTTGCTGATAGGCATGTTGAGTCCATGGAATATTTAATATTTTGCCACAAGTTTCTGGAAAATAAATGTTTTAATTTTTTTACACAAAGTTGTCACTAAATGATATATCGCTCAAACATGAAATGAGTATTTGTGGATACCACATGTGTGAGACTTTTTGGGAGCCTAGCCACATACAGCACCCCAAAATTCAATCACCACCTTCAGGATTTCTAAGGGTGTAAAATGGTGATTTTACTCCTCACTACCTATCACAGTTTCAGAGGCCCTGAAATGTCAAGATAGCACAAACCCCCCCAAATGACCTCATTTTGGAAAATGGATACCCCTAGGTATTTGCTAAGAGGCTATCTGAAAATGAAGAAAGAATGCTATCTGTAAGAATGCTATAATGTGCTATCCTGGCATTTCATGGCCTCCGAAACTGTTATAGGTAGTAAGGAGTGAAATCAAAAAGTTACACCCTGTGTCCTGTAGTCCTGTACGTGGCTAGACTGCAAAAAAGTCTCACACATGTGGTATTCCTGTACTCAGGAGAAGCAGCAGAATGTATTTTGGGGTGTAATTCCACATATACCCATGGCATGTGTGAGTAATATGTAATTTCAGTGACCACTTTGTGTAAATATTTTTCAATTTTTTTCAATTTCACTTGTGATAAAAAAATAAAATATTCAATGGGTTCAACATGCCTCTGAGCAATTTCTTTGGGGTGTCTACCTTCCAAAATGGGGTCATAGGGGGGGGGGTGTGGTTGTACTGCCCTGCCATTTTAGCACCTCAGAAAATTAGATAGGCAGACATAAACTAAAAGCTGCGTAAATTTCAGAAAATGCACCATAGTTTGTAGACGCTATCACCTTTGCACAAACCAATAAATATACGCTTATTGAAAAAATTTTTACCCAAGACATGTGGCTGAATACATTTTGGCGTAAAAGGGAGACTAAAATTGAATTAATTGGATTTTTTTTTATAACAAAAAGTAGGAAATATAATTCTTTATACAATTTTTTTTTTTTTTTTTAGTTTATATCGCAAAAAATACCAGAGGTGATCAAATACCACCAAAAGAAAGCACTATTTGTGGGGAAAAAAAGGATGCAAATTTCGTTTTAGTATAGCATTGCATGACTGCGCAATTACCAGTTAAAGCAGTGCAGTGCCAAATTGTAAAAAGTGCTCTGGTCATTAAGACCCCTTTCACACTGGAGCATTTTGCAGGCACTATAGCGTTAAAAATAGTGCCTGCAAACCGCACTAAAACAGCTGCTCCATTCACTCCAGTGTGAAAGCCAGAGGACATTCACTCCAGTGTGAAAGCCGAGCGGTGCGCTGGCAGGGCATCAGAAAAAGTCCTGCCAGCAGCTTCTTTGGAGCGGTGAAGGAGCGATAAACTCACCGCTCCTCCAACACTCCTCCCCATTGAAATCAATGGGGCAGCGCTGCGATACCGTCGGCAAAACGCTGCTCCAGGAAGTTTTGCAGGTGTATTTAACCCCTTTTCGGCTGCTAGCGGTGGGTTAAACCGCCCTGCTAGCAGCCGAATAGCGCCGGTGGCGTCAGCGGTAAAAATGTGGAAATTTGGTTGGCTCCCAAAGCAGCAAGGGATAAAATTTCAAACACAATTTTACTGTATGGCCAAATCCCTCATGGCTGAAAAGTGATTTGTATTCTTTCATCGCTTAAGGTGAACTTTATTGCTGAAAGTGGATGTAAACCCTTGCAAATACCCAGTGAAGTTAAAGCGGAGCTCCACCCTAAAGTGGAACTTCCGCTTATCGGATTCCTCCCCCCCTCCGGTGCCACATTTGGCACCTTTCAGGGGGGAGGGGGTGCAGATACCTGTATAATACAGGTATCTGCACCCACTTCCGTGACGAATTATCCGGACTGCCCCGCCCCTATCCGGAGATGGGGGGCAGCTGGGGGCAGCTGAGAGACGAGCAGTCGCTCGTCACATTCTGCCTACACTGCTGGAACCAGGAACAGGTAAGTGTCTTGCCTAGGGCAGCACAAAACCAAAATACACCACTGAGTGTAGGGCTGAGTCTCTGTTTGATAAACGTCTTGCTATATTGGTGGAGGACAAGCGGCTGCATACTAAAATCCCATGCATAGACACAGGCTAGCTTCTCATGGACCCTATCACCTTCTTAGATACGTTTGTTCAGTACTATAAATCCCTGTATTCCCCCATCCCTCCATACTGGGAGGAGGCCTTAAAAACTATTTTGTCTAACTTCCCCATACCATCCTTAGATGAGAATGGAAAAGTTGTATTTGAAGTGGACATTATTGCACTAGAAATATGAACAACTATTTACTCCTTCCTATACCACAAATATGTGGGCCCAGATGCAGAAATATGCAGAAATTCTGTATTCAAGGCCCTAGTGCCTATAAAATTACTTTTTTAATCAACAGATAATCCCTTCCCCAATGCTTGATGCCCATGTAGTCCTCATTCCCAAGCCAGGAAAGGATCCCACCTCCTGTCCCCCCTATTGTCCAATAGCCCTATTGATTACTGATTTAAAAATTCTGCCAAAAATCTTGGCCACCAGATTGTCTAAGGTACTCCCCGCCCTGGTAAATATAGACCAAACTGGCTTTCTGCCACACACTGACACAAAGCTAGCAGGCTGTTCCCCCATCTCCAGATCAACCACCCCAATGCAAAGGCATAAGTCGTAGTGTCCTTGAATATCGCTAAGACCTTTAACTAGGTAGAATTAGGCTATTTACATACTGTATAGTCCTGGAGATTATGGGCTTCGGTCCTAATTTCAGGAGCTGGATCTATATGCTCTACGTCAGCCATTGCTCCACAAATTCAGTAGGGTCATGGCCCTCTACTTTTTCTGGTAGCCCCACTACACGCACGTTATTGCACTTTAGACGATTTTCAAAGTCTTTTTGGCACTCATATCAATAGCCTTGGTGAATGGGGCAGTGGACTGGGTCTCCCTGAGAAGAGGGGGAAGCTTGTCTTCAATGTCCCTAATTCTGCTCTATGCAGCAGTGGTTCTTTCCCTTATCTTTTGCAGATCTTGCCTTATCAGAGTGACCTCCTCTTTTAAACCCCCAAATCTTTCTTGCAAGGTGTTACCCGAAGCAGTGCACTTGTAAACAGCCCTCAGGATTGCTGCCAAAATCAGTTGTTCTCCCTCCTCCTCTCCAGGCTCCTCTTCCTCCTCTATCTCAGCAGTAGGGATGGGCCCGGTGTTCGATTCGAACCCACGTTCGAATCGAACATTGGGCGTTCGACCGCTCGTCGAGCCCAGAACTATTTGGGCCGTTCGTATCAAATTCATGTGATGCGAACGGCCCACAATGCACTGCGCCAGTCGCAGTGCATTGCTGGCTGGCTTCACTGTGACCCCGCATGCTTGGCCAATCATAGAGCCAGCGACGAGGAGAGCAATAATTGGCCACAGGCTGGATGCCAATTATAGCTCAGGGGGTTTAGTACACGCCCCCACACTATAAAAGGCCGCCGCGCCGGGGGCCTAGTGTAGTGTGTTCCGGCGTTAGTGAGTGACTGTGTCAGTCACATTATCTGCTGTGATTTATTCTGCATTGCTGACAGCATATGCTATGTTATTCATTCTGCTGATTGCACTGCTGCTGACAGTATCTGCTGTGTTATTCATTCTGCTGATTGCACTGCTGCTGACATCATCTGCTGTGATTCTGGGGATTAGTCTAGTGTGTGCGTGCTGTTAGTACAGCATTGCAGTATCACATTAAACCACCTTTACCCTTAGGGTTGCCACCTTTTCTTCAAGCCAAACCCAAACACTTTAGAGGCGCACGGCATGGCACCCCAACCGCGGTGCTATTTTGCAGCGATTGTCACCGACAAATCGCGGGAAAATCACGTAAACAGAATTGTGGGATGCCTTTGTGATTGGGGTGCCATTATCCCCATTCTCTCCTATTACAAATCTCATTCCCCTACCAGCACAAATCCTCCTCCTTCCAATACCCCCATGGCAGCCGACAGGGGGTATCACGGGGCCCCAGTACACAGGGGGATCCAGACAGCAGAGGGTTCGAAGTGGGGGACAACTACAGAGATTGATGGGGGAAATTACAGAGGAGGGGTGCAAATACAGAGGAGGGGTTAATTACAGAGCTAGGGGGCAATTAGAGGGGGGCAAATACAGAGGAGGGGGGTGCAAATACAGAGATAGGGAACAATTACAGGAGGAAGAGGAGTGCAAATACAGGAGGAGGGGGTGGCAAATACAGGAGGAGGGGGTGGCAAATACAGGAGGAGGGGTGGCAAATACAGGAGGAGGGGTGGCAAATACAGGAGGAGGAGGTGGCAAATACAGGAGGAGGGGGTGGCAAATACAGGAGGAGGGGGTGGCAAATACAGGAGGAGGGGGTGACAAATACAGGAGGAAGAGGATGCAATTACAGAGGAGGGGGGACAATTACAGAGGAGGGGGTGCAAATACAGACAAGGGGGGGAAATTACAGAGAAGGGGAACAATTACAGAGGAGGGGGTGGCAAATACAGGAGGAGGGGGTGGCAAATACAGGAGGAGGGGGTGGCAAATACAGGAGGAAGAGGATGCAATTACAGAGGAGGGGGGACAATTACAGAGGAGGGGGTGCAAATACAGACAAGGGGGGGGAAATTACAGAGAAGGGGAACAATTACAGAGGAGGGGGTGACAAATACAGGAGGAGGGGGTGACAAATACAGGAGGAAGAGGATGCAATTACAGAGGAGGGGGGACAATTACAGAGGAAGGGGTGCAAATACAGACAAGGGGGGGGAATTACAGAGAAGGGGAACAATTACAGAGGAGGGGGTGACAAATACAGGAGGAGGGGGTGACAAATACAGGAGGAGGAGGATGCAATTACAGAGGAGGGGGTGCAAATACAGACAAGGGAGGGAAATTACAGAGAAGGGGAACAATTACAGAGGAGGGGTGACAAATACAGGAGGAGGGGGTGACAAATACAGGAGGAGGAGGGGGTGGCAAATACAGGAGGAAGAGGATGCAATTACAGAGGAGGGGGTGCAAATACAGTGGAGGGGGGCAAATACAGGAGGAGGGGGGAAAACACAGAGGAGTCAAAACATAAGAGAGAGAGAGGCGACAGGCACCTGCTGGTGCAGAAGTTTTTAATAAAATAAATGCTTAAAAACAATCCACTCACTCTCCATGTCAGAGCTGTATATGTCAGTCTGTGAAGTCGGCTGTCCCATCCTCCCCTCCAATCCACGCTGCTGTTATTACTGAATCACTAGAGGAAACAGAGAGCCATGGGAAACTCATGTGAACTGTCAGCCTCTGATGATGGAGGCGTGGTTAAGCCTCCGGAATGCTCTGATTGGTCACAGCATCCCAGGCTGACAGCTCACTGCAGTCTCCCCGCAGCTCTGTGTTATTGGCTTTCTCAAGCGATTCAGTAATAACAGAATCGTGGATTGGAGGGGAGGATGGGACAGCCGACTAAGTTCACAGACTGACAGTGAGTGGATTGTTTTTAAGCATTTACTTTATTAAAAACTTCTGCACCAGCAGCTGCCTGTCTCTGTATTTGCTCCCCCTGCCCGCCGCTACAATCCCCCTGCTGTCCGGGTCCCCCTGTGTGCTGGGGCTTGTAAAAGGAGGCCCCATGGTACCCCCTGTGAGCTGGAAATGGTGTCCGGGTGTGAGGCAGAGGGAAACCCGGGCACAGCCTCCTAAACCCGTACTGTCCGGGTCAAAACCGGACAGGTGGCAACCCTATTTACCCTTCTGGCCTGTTGTCATCTAAGGCAGCCAGCCAGCCAGCCATCGCAGGAGTTAGTGTGTGTGTGTGCTGTGTGAGTGTAGCACAGCACACAATAAACCACCTCAGCCTGTATCTGCCTACCTAAGCCTGTATCTGCCCTAAGGCCCTGTTGTCATCTAAGGCAGCCAGCCAGCCATCGCAGGAGTTAGCATGTGTGTGTGCTGTGTGAGTATATAAACCACCTTAGCCTGTATCTGCCCACCTCAGCCTGTATCTGCCCTAAGGCCCTGTTGTCATCTAAGGCAGCCAGCCAGCCATTGCAGGAGGTAGCGTGTGTGTGTGCTGTGTGAGTAGAGCACAGCAAACAATAAACCACCTCAGCCTCTATCTGCCCTAAGGCCCTGTTGTTGTCATCTAAGGCAGCCAGCCAGGCATTTGCAGGAGTTAGCGTGTGTGTGTGCTGTATGAGTAGAGCACAGCACACAATAAACCACCTCAGCCTCTATCTGCCCTAAGGCCCTGTTGTTGTCATCTAAGGCAGCCAACCAGGTATTTGCAGGAGTTAGTGTGTTTGTGCTGTGTGATTAGCGCACAGCACATAATAAACCACCTCAGCCTCTATCTGCCCTAAGGCCCTGTTGTTGTCATCTAAGGCAGCCAGCCAGGCATTAGCAGGAGATAGCGTGTGTGTGTGTGCTGTGTGAGTAGAGCACAGCACACTAAACCACCTCAGTCTCTATCTGCCCTAAGGCCCTGTTGTCATCTAAGACTGCCATCTGCAGGAGTTAGTGTGTGTGCTTTGTGACTCCAGCACAATATACACTACCCACTATAATGCCTGGAAGACCGACAAGGAGAGGCAGACAGTCCCGAGGCAAGAAAACAGGGCAAGCAGGCTCTGTGTCTAGAGACAACAGTGCTGGTCGTGGACATGGGGCATCGTCATCAGCACGTGGTCATGGGACACGCTTGTCCTTCTTTTCGGCAGCTGGACATGTTGAGCCGCATCATGCCGAAGGCTTGGTAGAGTGGATGACCAAGCCCTCCTCATCCTCTCTCACCCAGGCTCAGGGTACTGGCAAAGCAGCTGTCAACGCATACTCAATGGCATCACCAGGCACCCCTTCCCTAGACCCACCATGTTCTCCTGAGGAGTCCCCCAAACAGTTTGAGCACAGTGTTGGGTACATGCTCCAGGAGGATGCCCAGTGTTTTGAAGGCTCGGATGATGATACCCAGCTAGAGGAAGGCAGTAGCGTGAGTGCAGAGAGAGGGGATGCTCAAGGACAGCAATCTGGCAGTCATGTTCCACCAGCTGCAGCTTACTGCCAGGTTTGCTCCAGTGGTGAAGAGGGAGGGGATGATGAGGTCACTGACTCCACGTGGGTGCCTGAAGGGAGAGAGGAGGAGGAGGAGGAGGATGAGGCGGCACATGTCCAACGAGGCAGGATGCCTTCCGGGGGCCAGCTTGAGGCCAGCACACCAACTGAATCACACCGCAGAGCTCCGCCTGTGCAGGGCGCTGCCTCTGCACGTTATTACAAAAGTTCTTTGGTGTGGGCCTTTTTTGAGACGAGTGCATCAGATCGCACCACTGCTATTTGCAACATATGTCTCAAGCGTATCTCGCGTGGCCAAAACATCAGCCGCTTGGGCACCACAAGCATGACCAGACATATGTCGACCTGCTATGCAGCTCGTTGGCAAGCGCACATTAAAGACCCACACCAAAGAACAAAGCGGACCTCTCCTTGCTCCTCATCAGCTTTCTCTGAAAGCTGCACTGAGAGGAATGAAGGTGTAGAATTAGGTGTGTCACAGCCAAGTACTTGCGGGCACTCTGCTAGCAGTACACCGACGTCCGATTCTACCAGGCAAATTTCCCTGCCCCAGCTGCTGGACCGTCAAAAGAAGTTTACTCCCAGCCATCCACATGCCCAGCGGTTGAATGCTAGCTTGGCTAAATTGCTAGCACTTCAACTGCTGCCTTTTCAGTTGGTAGACTCGGCCCCCTTCCGTGAGTTTGTTCAATGTGCGGTTCCTCAGTGGCAGGTTCCCAAACGCCACTTTTTCTCACGGAAGGCAATTCCGGCTCTCTACCGGCATGTGGAAGGCCTCGCTGGACAGGGCGGTCAGCGGCAAGGTGCATATTACCGCGGACTCATGGTCCAGCAGGCATGGACAGGGACGTTACCTGTCTTTCACGGCCCATTGGGTCACTCTTTTGGCAGCTGGCAAGGATGCAGGACAAGGTGCAGTAGTGTTGGAGGTTGTTCCGCCACCACGCCTCCAAAATGCTACTACTGGTTGTGACACACCTCTCTCCTCCACCCCCTCCTCTTCTTCTTCCTCCATGGCCTCTTCGAGTGCTCTGTCCTCGGAACCAGCGGTGCTCCGTAGGCGTCCAAGGGGCTATGCAAGTACGCAGGCAAAAAGATGCCATGCCATGCTTGCGCTGGTGTGTTTGGGGGACAGGAGCCACACTGGGGCAGAGGTTCTGTCAGCTCTGCAGGGGCAGGCCGAGAGGCGGTTGACGCCATGCCAGCTTAAGCCAGGAATGGTGGTTTGTGACAATGGCACCACCCTCCTCTCTGCCCTGCGACAGGGACAGCTGACCCATGTGCCCTGTATGCCTCACGTCCTTAACCTGGTGGTGCAGCGGTTCTTGGGCAGGTACCCAGGCTTACAGGATGTCCTGAGGCAGGCAAGGAAAGTCTGTGTGCATTTCTGCCAATCATATAATGCCAGTGCTTGGCTGGTTGAGCTGCAAAAGGAGTTGAACCTGCCCAAGAACCGCCTTATATGTGACATGCCCACCAGGTGGGACTCAACGTTGGCCAAGCTGCAGCGACTGCACACGCAGCAGAGGGCCATCAATGAGTACCTGTGCGACTACCGCACCAGGACAGGGTCAGGGGAGCTCGGATTTTTTTCCCCACGCCAGTGGAGCATGATCAGGGATGCATGCTCTGTCCTGTCACCATTTGAGGAGGCCACAAGGATGGTGAGCAGTGACAGTGCATGCATCAGTGACACTGTACCTCTTGTCCACCTATTGGAGCATACGCTGCGTGGGATAATGGACAGGGCACTTGAGGCAGAACAGAGGCAGGAAGAGGAGGACTTCCTTGCCTCTCAAGGCCCCCTTTATCCAGACAGTGTTCCTTCTCTCCAACCCATCACACAGGAAGAGGATGAGGAGAAGGAGGAGGAGGATTGTGTCAGCCTGGCACTCAGCATCAGCAGCAGCAGTCTTTTAGGGATGATTTACAGTCCCAACAAACCAGTGGACTTGTACGTGGCTGGGAGGAGGTGGCTGCGGATCATGTCGTCCTCAGTGACCCAGAAGACTCCGGACCGAATGCCTCAGCTAACCTACGTTGTATGGCCTCCCTGATCCTGCAAAGCCTGCGGGAGGATCCTCGTATTCTTTGGATCAAGGAGAGGGACCATTACTGGCTGGCCACTCTCCTTGATCCACGGTACAAGGGTAAGGTTGCGGACCATATCTTGCCGTCGCAGAGGGAGCAGAGGATGAGACATCTCCGGGAGGCCTTGCAGAAAGGTCTGTGCAATGCGTTACCAGAGACTGGGAGGTTACAAACCCCTGGTCCTGGACAACGAGTTGCTGAGACTTCGGTCAGTAGCAGAAAGAGCGGTGGGGAAGGTGGACGTCTGACCGATGCGTTCAGACAATTTTTTAGTCCGCAGCCCTAAGGTATGATCGGTTCCACCAACCATCGCCAGCGTCTGATATACATGGTGCAGGAATACCTAGGGGCAAGGTCAGACTTGGACACCATTCCCACTGAAAATCTGGCTTACTGGGTCTTGAGGATGGATCACTGGCCAGAGCTTGCACAGTATGCAATTGAGCTACTAGCCTGTCCTGCATCCAGCGTTCTTTCCGAACGCACATTCAGTGCTGCTGGAGGCTTTGTCACCGATCACAGGGTGCGCCTGTCCACCGACTCGGTTGATCGACTGACCTTCATAAAGATGAACCAGTCTTGGATCACCACCAGCTACCAGGCACCTGAAGCTGATATAACTGAATAATTTATAATGTCACATCCCTTCAAGACTGCATATGCTGATGCTGAGTGACTGTCCTGTTATGTTGACTGACTATCCTCTTCCTTCTCAATGATTCTGATGATAGCTTGGAAGAACATTTTTGTTTCTGGGTGCCACCACCAGTGGCTAAGGCCCAATTTTTCAGCCTCTGTTTAACAGGGGCGTGTAATTACAGTTTTTAAGCAATGCTTCGCAACAGGTCTGACTGCTGTGCTCCAAGTACAGTATCTGTGAGGGGATGCAGTGTTGTGGCACCAGAACCAGTGCCTAAAGCCCAATTTTTCAGCCCCTGTTTAACAGGGGTGTGTAATTACAAATCTTGATTTAATAGTTCACAGCAGGGCCCATTCCTGCTCCCACCAAGAGTAACTGTAAGGGCTTACAGTATTGTGGCAACACCGTCCACCACCACCACCAAAGGCCCAATTTTTCAGCCCCTGTTTAACAGGGGCGTGTAATTACAAATCTTGATCTAATAATTCTCAGCAGGGCCCATTTCTGCGCCCTCCAAGAGTAACTGTGAGGGCTTACAGTGTTGTGGCAACACCAACATCTAATGGGGCAAATTTCTGCAGAGTATATACGGCAGGCCCCTACTTTCAAAACATCCAACTTACAAAGGACTCCTACTTGCAAACGGAAGGAGAAAACAGGAAGTGAGAGGAAATCTACCCTTAGGAAGGGAAATTCTATCCTGTTAGATTTAATTTGGGAAAAAGGTATCTCCTCTCTACTGATGCTTTATCACCAATCCTTGTTTCAATAAAAAAACCACTTTTCCAAAAACATTTGTCATTGGGACGGAAAGTGAGGTGAAATGTTCTGAACAGGTGCACAGACAGCAAAACAAATGTTACAGGGGTGATAACCCTTCCCTATGTTCTCCAAAAAGCTTAAAAATAGATTTTTTTGGATGGAGCTACACTTAAGATAAGTGTAAGTGTAAAGGGAGGGGGGAGCTGCATTCAGAAGGTTTTTTACCTTAAATCAGAGAATGCATTAACCTCCCTAGCGGTAACCCCGAGCTCGGGTTCAGTTTTTTCTGCTGGGAGCGGTAACCCCGAGCCAGACTCGGGCTTGCGTGCAGGATACAGGGGGGGGAAGTTACTTACCTTTTCCCCTGGATCCTGCGATGTCTCCCCGCTGTGTGAGCGAGCCGTCCGCTCGCTCGATTCACACAGTGCCGGGTGCCGCCGATTTCCGTTCCCTGCGACGTTACGACGCACGGGAGCGGAGATCGGCGCCAAATTTAAAAAAGTTTAAAAACACAGTACACATACAGTACTGTAATCTTACAGATTACAGTACTGTATACCAAAAATACACATCCCCTTTGTCCCTAGTGGTCTGCCCAGTGTGCCCTGCATGTCATTTTATATAAAAAAAAAAAAAAATTCTGCCTGGAAACTGGAGATTGTCCATAGCAACCAAAAAGTGTCCCTTTATGTCAAAAGTGGTTTTAGACCAGCTAGAAAACACCGATAAAAAATTAGAATCACAATTTATCATCAAACAATAAATTTAATGACAGCGACTATTCTGCAACTGAGCAAATTTCAGTGTTTTTGATTTGATTACATTATTGCATAATGTTTATATATATTTTTATTATATTATAATTTATGATTTTGTGTTTCAAACTTTATCATACCCGTGATGTCTACTAGACTCTGGTTCGGACAGATTTAAGTGAGTTATTCATAAGAATTGCATGCCTACAATAAAAAAAAGCCAAATTTCCATGCAAAGTAATTGTACCGCTTTCAGCACAAAATTCCAGCCAGAATCATACCGCCAGGGAGGTTAAGGTAAAAAAAACTTCAGCCTTTAGAACCACTTTAATTGCTAACAGGAACATCGCTTTCATAAAGTTTATATGTTCTTATTATTCAGTTGACTTTCCTTCAGTGCCTTTAGTCCCTTCCCGCAAAACATATGTTAAAGTGGTTGTAAACCTCAGACATGAAATATGAATAACGCATATCCCTCTATAGTGAGTACTTGTCTCAACTAAGAGCAGTAAATGTCCCTTTTGCCTGCTGCTTTGTTTCTCCGCTATCAGTATGAATCACTTCTGTCAAGTTTTCATGACACCAAGAGAAAAATTGTGAAAGGGAGGGACCTCCGGCTGATTGTCAGACTTAGCTCTTCTTCTGTGTACTGAGTGGGGGGGGGGGGTGCCTTCCCTCCAATCAGCTGTTATATCTCTCCTCACTGAGCTCTGCAGAGTGTAACTTCAGCTATCCACCCCCTTTTTTTTCTAAACTTAAAGCTTTACAATCAAGCACTTTGAATGGATGTAGAGAAGAAAAGGCTGCAGATAAACAGGCACATCTTGCAGGAGGATTTGTTTTATCTCTATGTATCACCTGAGGCCACTGGGTATAAGTAGGGATTTACAACCACTTTAACCACCTCCCGACCACGCACCGTAGCTTTACTGCTACAGTGTGGGCCGGCTGCACAAAATCACATATATATATACAGTCAGGTCCATAAATATTGTTCCAGCCTGAAGTTCCAGACTTCAGGCTGTAATTGACTGCAAAGAATTTGCAACCAAGTATTAAAAAGTGAAAGTTTGATGGATGATTGTTATTCTGTCCCATTACTTTTGGTCCCTTATACAAACTGTTGTAATTTCTACACCATTCAGCTTATTTGGATGTAAATACCCTCAAATTAAAGCTGGAAGTCTCCAGTTAAAGCACATCTTGTTGGTTTCATTTCAAATCCATTGTGGTGGTGTATAGAGCCAAAAAGATTAGAATTGTATCGATGTCCCAATACTTATGGACCTAATTGTATACATGATTCTGCTCTTCCAGGTAGGGGGTGGCACACGCTTTGCGCCACCAGCGTGCCACTTGTGTTGTGATTAGTCACAGCACAAGCCAATCAGCGGAGCTAGCCAATTGATGACCACTGATCGGCTGACGAGGAAGACAGAATAGAGCTCTGCCTATGTAAACAAAGCAGAGTTCTGTCCTGTCAGTGGGGATGTGCAGCACATCCCTTAACCACTTTGCATCCCGCCCATAGTCATATGACGCCCACAAGGTCGATCTCCCATCCTGGGTGGGCGTCATATGACGTCCTCCCATTCCCGGCCGCCTAGGGGGCGCGTCGCTCGGGACCCGGTGCGCGTGCCCGGCGGCCGGGATGTCCGCTGGGCACCCGTGATTGCCTGTGAAAACAGCGGGACCGTGCGGGACCGTGGAGCTGTGTGTGTAAACACACAGCTCCATGTCCTGTCAGTGGAGAGGAGACCGATCATGTGATCCCAGTACGGAGGAACACCGATCGGTCTCCTCCCCTTGTGAGTCCCCTCCCCCCACAGTTAGAATCACTACCTTAGGGAACACATTAACCCCTGCAGCGCCCCCTAGTGTTAACCCCTTCCCTGCCAGTCACATTTACACAGTAATCACTGCAATTTTATAGCAACGATCGCTGTAGAAATGTGAATGGTCCCAAAAATGTGTCAAAAGTGTCCGAAGTGTCCGCCGCAATGTCGCAGTCACCAAAAAAAATATCGTAGATCGCCGCCATTACTCGTAAAAAAAAAAAAAAATGCAATAAATCTATCCCCTATTTTGTAGACGCTATAACTTTTGCGCAAACCGATCTATATACGCTTATTGCGGGTTTTTTTACCAAAAATATGTAGAAGAATACGTATCGGCCTAAACTGAGTAAAAAAATATTTTTTTTTTTTTAAAAATGGGATATTTATTATAGCAAAAAGTTAAAAATATTGTGGTTTTTTTTCAAAATTGTCGCTGTTCTTTTGTTTATAGTGCAAAAAATAAAAACCGCAGAGGTGATCAAATACCACCAAAAGAAAGCTCTATTTGTGGGAAAAAAAGGACGTCAATTTTGTTTGGGTGCCACGTCGCACGACCGCGCAATTGTTAGTTAAAGCGATGCAGTGCCGAATCGCAAAAAGTGCTCTGGTAAGGAAGGGGGTAAAATCGCTCGGTGCTGAAGTGGTTAAAGAATCATACAGAAAAACACAAGGAGAGGGGCGCCTCTGAGTATGTATCAATATGACATTTATTAAAGAGATAATATCCACTCACATGTTAAAAAGCAATCTTGCATTTAGGCACATCTCTGGATAAGGAGGTCCAACAGGACTACAGGTCTCAGCAGAATCCACTCTAAGCTGTCGTATCTTATCCCGGTGGAGATGGTATGAGGAGATGGGCACAGCAGGTGGGTGTTCTTAGGTCCTCCAGAGGGGGGGGGGGGGGGTTTGTTCACATCCAATAATAATCCAGTCCGTTTAGGTCTCTGAGTTTGGATGGGTTCCAAAGTGGGGTAGGGTACAATTCCAGTATGGGGAGTAAGATAGAGGTGGGGAGGGACGTCAGCACAGTCGCCCACTGTGCTGTGGGATCAATAGAGCCAAGAGCGCTTCCGTGTGATGGTAAACACGGCCGTGTACAGGAAGCTAGTAGAATAATTCTAACACATCACGATGTGGGTGTGCTAACTGACTAACAATTTCTTTTATTGTATTCTTTGTGTGTATCTCACATTAGGTTGCAGCAGAAATCTAGTTTTTATTTTCATTATTTCACTTTCTCACAGCAGTCACTTATATGGGAAAAAAATATTTTTTTAGACAGCGCTGTTACTCCACAACATTCATACTAGTGCACAGATACAACATAACAGCAGCAGTCTTACACTTTCACGGTGCACTTCATCTATTGAATTAACGGTATAGGTTAGAACAAGTTCTCTCTTATACCTTTAATATTCTTTGTATTATTTAAGAATGGACATTTTTGAATACAGAGCATCCAAGAAGGTCAACCTTGAGGGTGTCTTTGAAATGTATAAAGATAGTGATGGGGATCTAGGGGGACTGTTTGTAAGACTTAAGAATCTTACCATCTCGGAGATCCACACACAGTGGGATATCGCATTCCTGGAAACCTATATAAAGCTTAAAATGGTTCCCAGGAGTTTACGCTGGCAGGTGTGCCCCCAAAAGGGGGAAACCGAACTGGAGGAATGGTTCCGTTACTTTAATGAGGCGGGGGTCAGTTTCCTCCAGTTTTTAGTCGATAGAAAAAATAGTAAGCTTTTAAGGCTGGATGGGGAGATTAAAACTATCAAAGACAGTCTCCTCATACATAAAGATAAAGAAGAATATAGAGAGAGAGATCTAACAACCTCTTAAAAACTCTAGACAAGGAAGAAAAGGAACAAAAAATTAAAAAGAGGAAAAAATATAACAGAGACTTTGCAGACTATCAAGCCACAAATGTGTTTGAGTGGCAGAAAAAACTGATGGCTGAGCAGAATGGCAAGTCAGACTCCAGGATGGAGGCCATTACACAAGGGGAGGAACCTCCTTTGGCTCCATCGCACGCAGTCCAACATCTGCCTATTGGTACCCAACCTCCAAAGAACTCTAAGAAATTTCAGAATAAGACAGGAAAAAAGAGTAATAGCAGTTATAAAAAGACAGCATACCAATCACCCAGGGGACCCCCAAACCAAAGTAGGGTGGGTGAACCAATGGATAACCCCACTTGGAATTACCCCTCACAACAAAGACATACTGGTAACAACAACTATGGTCAATTTACCCCATATCTCCAAACACAGGGTCAATTCAATCCATATGGTCAAACACACGGCCAATTTATCCCATATGGCCAAGCTCAACAATTTAATCAAAGAAGGGATCCACCTTACCCTAGTCAAGGTCTGGAGAGACCATACTTAAATGATTATGGACACCCTACATCTTACCATCAGGACCATCAGGGCCCACATTATGGTGGTCAACCTCAGGATTACGATGATACGGTAGATTACACTGGTGGTGGAGATATACAGAATCGTTTTTTTCCCCTGAGAGACAGACAAGGCCCTTCACGTGTCCCACTTGGTGACTTGGAAACTGGTGGAAGGACCAGGGATTCACGAAATTATGGTCCACCTAGAACCCCTCAAATTGGCCCCATCATTGGGGGCCAGGAACAACCAAATTGGGGTTTTCCCAGGGCAACCCAGGGACTAAAAAGGCCTGTAGAAGGCAAAGAGGAGTCAGAGGGGGGAGGAGAGCACAATTACAAAAAAACAAGGAAGTAAAAGGGGAAGGAATATTTAACCTCAGTTCCCAGACCCTTACCAAATCGGAAACAATGTTATTAAACAAGGGCCTCAAATTTGCGCCCCCTAAAAAACTAGACAAATTTCAAACGTATATCGATATACATAGATTTGTCCGCAAAGTCAATATTAAAAGGCATTTCGCTATGGTCCCTACTCAACAAAGCCCATCAATACAACAGGTAAATCTACATACCGGGTTGTCTAATGCATCAACATTTAATCCTCCAGGAATCTTAGCCCCTTCACTAAAGGTCTTTCGTGATGTTTTACTTCGGGACCTGGAGCTTGTTAAACCTGCAGGATGTAAGATGGAGAGAAGTCTGGAGGAGGGACTAGACTCCCTCTGCAATAACAAGAACCTGGTTATTCGCCCCGCGGATAAGGGTGGGGGCATTGTGGTTTTAGATCGTGTAGATTATCTGAAGGAGATGCACAGACTGGTTGATGATAGGGATACCTATAAAATACTTCCTGGTAACCCTGTCATTCAATATAAAAAAACATTAAAAACACTGGTGGATAGAGGCTTTGATTCACATATTCTAAATGATAAGGAGAAGGTGTTCCTCATTCCTAAGGCTCCTAGGACACCAGTATTGTACTATTTGCCTAAAATCCATAAAAACTCTACTTCCCCCCTGGGACGCCCCATTGTGAGTGGTATAGATTCCATCACGTCCCGGGTGGGCAAGTACATTGATGTTTTCCTCCAACCACTAGTGCAGCAGATGCCATCATTTTTGAAGGACACGAGGCAGGTGATAAATTTGTTATCTGATTTGAGACCTACTGCTAATACACTGTTAGTGACAGCAGATGTCACTTCATTATATACTATTATCCCACATTCTATGGGCATTGACGTGGTGAGATATTATCTCAATACATCCTCCTCTCTACCCGAACATCAGCAGAGATATATTGTGGACCTGCTGGAATATGCAGCAGGCCACAATTATTTCTGGTTTGAGCAACAGTATTACCAACAAATATGTGGCGTGGCTATGGGCGCGAAATATGCCCCTAGTCTCGCCAATTTGTTTATGGCCAAGTGGGAGGAGGACGTCATCTATAAGGATCGTAGCCCATTTCTGTCTTTTTGGGCACGATACATTGATGACGTCCTCCTCCTATGGGAGGGCACCCCGTCACAGCTTGATGAATTCTTCACAAGAATTAACACCAACAATAGGGGCATAAGGTTTACTGTGGAGGCGAGTCAGGACAGTGTGAACTTCCTTGATCTATCAATTATCAAAAAGGAAGGTCAGTTTAAAACAATGTCACATTTCAAGAAGACAGACAGAAACTCATTCATACCAATGGGGAGTTGTCACCATGCCCCTTGGTTAAAATCCATTCCAAAGAGTCAGTTCATTAGAATGAGGAGAAACTGCTCAGACTTAGATGATTACAGAGTACAGGCTGATGTCCTTAAGAAGAGATTAGAGGAGAAGGGATATGAAACCGCCCCTATGGATATTCTGATTGAGGAAATAGCGGGTATGGACAGGACGGTACTGCTAAAAGAAGGACAGGCCAGAACTAGGGACAGACCAGTAGTCCCTTTTGTGACCTCTTTCTCCACGCAGCACTACCTAATTAAAAAAATGCTAAGAAAACATTGGCATATACTGGGCAATGATATGATTATTCACACCTTCCTTTCTACCAACCCAGAGGTGGTGTTCAGGGGAGCACCCTCCCTTAGAGATAAGGTTGCACCCAATGTGGTGGACCCACCTACTAAAAAGGTTTCCTTCTTTCAACAGTTATCGGGTTACCATCAATGCCGTCGGTGCCAACTCTGTACATTAACCACTTGCCGACCGCCCCATGTAGATATACGTCGGCAGAATGGCACGTACAGGCAGAACCACGTACCTGTACGTGCCATTCTTTAGGCGGTTGGGGGTCCGATCGGACCCCCCTCCGCCGGCGGGGACGGTCGGCATCGCTTCAGGAGCGATCCGGGACGAGGGGACGGCCAGTGGTTTCTGGCCACCCCCTCGCGATCGCTCCTGGCGAATGAAAAGCTTCCCCTTCCTGTCTATTGTATAGACAGGAAGGCGGAAGTGATGTCACGCTCGGTGCGCCGGTCTATGTGACCGGAGACGCCGAGCGGCGAACATGTTAAGGTTAGTGCACAACACTACACTGACACCAGTACAGTTAGGCACACAAAACACCCCCCTGTCACCCCCTGATCACCCCCCAGATCACCCCCTTCCCCCCCCAGTCACAGTGTCACTAATTGCAGTGATCATTTATTTACTGATCACTGCATTTAGTGTCAGTGTGACTGTAATAACTGTCAGGGCAGTTAGTTTTAGGTCCTAGGTAGCCCCCTACCCCCCCCTAATAAAGGTTTAACCCCCTGATTGCCCCTAGTTAACCCCTTCACCCCCTTTTGCCAGTGTCACTAAGCGATCGTTTTTCTGATCGCTGCATTGTGTCGCTAGGTAACCATTTTTTTTTTATTTTAACCGCCATGTTTTATATAGGTTCATAAATAGTTTTATAGGTCAGGTACCCCCATATTACAACCTAAATAAAGGTTTTAACCCCCTGATTGCCCCTAGAGTTAACCCTTTCACCAGTGATCACAGTATAACTGTCACTGGTGACGCTGGTTAGCCAGTTAGTTATTTCGTTATTTAGGTTCCCCGTCAGGTTTTTATATAGCGTCAGGTACCCCCATATATTACCTAATAAAGGTTTAACCCCCTGATTGCCCCTAGTTAACCCTTTCACCCCCTTTTGCCAGTGTCACTAAGCGATCGTTTTTCTGATCGCTGCATTAGTGTCGCTAGGTAACCAGTTTTTTTTTTAGGTTAACCGCCATGTTTATATAGGTTCATAAATAGGTTTATAGGTCAGGTACCCCCATATTACAACCTAAATAAAGGTTTTAACCCCCTGATTGCCCCTAGAGTTAACCCTTTCACCAGTGATCACCGTATAAAATGTCACTGGTGACGCTGGTTAGCCAGTTAGTTATTTCGTTATTTAGGTTCCCCGTCAGGTTTTTATATAGCGTCAGGTACCCCCATATATTACCTAATAAAGGTTTAACCCCCTGATTGCCCCTAGTTAACCCTTTCACCCCCTTTTGCCAGTGTCACTAAGCGATCGTTTTTCTGATCCCTGCATTAGTGTCGCTAGGTAACCAGTTTTTTTTTGTATTACTGTTACGGGTGACGCTGGTTAGTTAGCTTGTTTTTTATACTGTCAGGGCACCCGCCATTTATTACCCAATAACGGTTTAACCCCCTGATCGCCCGGCGGGTGATATCAATTAGGTTTTAGGGTCAAATAAGGTCTGCGTCGCCCCAGGTTAGTGCCAGTACCGCAAACACCCACGCGCAAAGCATACACCTCCCTTAGTGGTATAGTATCTGAACAGATCAATATCTGATCTGATCAGATCTATACTAGCGTCCCAGCAGTTTAGGGTTCCAAAAAAACGCATTGTTAGCGGGATCAGCCCAGATACCTGCTAGCACCTGCGTTTTCCCCCCTCCGCCCAGCCCAGCCCAGCCCACCCAAGTGCAGTATCGATCGATCACTGTCACTTACAAAACACTAAGCACACATAACTGCAGTGTTCGCAGAGTCAGGCCTGATCCCTGCGATCGCTAACATTTTTTTTGTGGTAGCGTTTTGATTCAGTCGCTAACAGTCAGGAGCTTTTTTACCTGTGAATCTCAAAAAAAATAAAAAAAACTAAAATAGTTGTCGTTTTATTGTTCTCTCTCTCTCTCTATTGTTGCTCTTTTTTTACTCCATTCTATTCTGCAATGTTTTATTATGTTTTATCATGTTTTATCATGCTTGCTTTTCAGGTATGTAATTTTGTTTTACTGTGTTTTAGTGTTAAGCATTTTTTTGTTTTCAGGTGCGCCATTCAGTTGCAGCGCGGATTTATTTATCTTGACAGCAACAGCGTTTGCTCCCACGATACATAAAGCCGCGACTCCAACGCTGTAGGAGGTGATTTCACCACCACAGTTAAAAGAAAGAGCATATGTGCCGAAGCATGGGGGCAGCAGGGGGGGCGGAGGAGCGATTGGCTCCTAATGCCACGTACATACGGTCGAAATTCCGACCGTGTGTACACGGCATAACTTTTGCGGGAGGATGCCCCCCATGCATCGGCATATATAAATGGTGCATGTATGCCCATCATTAGAAGTGGGTGGATGAAGGGAGGTATTCTAATGGTGGGCATACCCACCAATCAATCTCTTTTTTTCGTTCAGCCAAGAGGCTGCATGAAAAAAAAAAAGATTACAAATATATGTCCAGTATGTTGCTGGACTTTGAATGGTTATACCAGAATGATGCCTGCAGGTTTAGGTATCATCTTGGTATCATTCTTTTCAGCCAGTGATCGGCTTTCATGTAAAAGCAATTCTAGCGGGTAATTAGCCTCTAGACTGCTTTTACAAGCAGTAGGAGGGAATGTCCCCCCTCCCGGATATAAACCGCGCCATTGGGAAATGGGGAAAGCATTTTATCACACCAATCTTGGTGTGGTCAGATGCTTTGAGGGCAGAGGAAAGATCTAGGGTCTAATAGACCCCAATTTTTTCAAAAAAAGAGTACCTGTCACTGCCTATTGCTATCATAGGGGATATTTACATTCCCTGAGATAACAATAAAAATCATAACAAAGAAAAAAAATGGAAGGAACAGTTTAAAAATAGAATAAAAAAGCTAAATAAATAAAAAAAAAAAACTAAAAAAAAAAAAAAAAAGCACCCCTGCCCCCCCTTCTCTTGCGCAAAGGCGTACACAAGCGTTGGTCTGGCGTCATATGTAAACAGCAATTGCAGCATGCATGTGAGGTATCACCGCGAAGGTCAGATCGAGGGCAGTAATTTTAGCAGTAGACCTCCTCCGTGAATCTAATGTGGTATCATGTAAAGGCTTTTAAAGGCTTTTAAAAATGTATGTAGTTTGTCGCCACTGCGTGTTTGTGCGCAATTTTAAAGCATGTCGTGTTTGGTATCCATGTACTCGGCCTAAGATCATATTTTTTATTTCATCAAAAATTTGAGCAATATAGTGTGTTTTAGTGCATTAAAATAAAAAAAAGTGTATTTTTTCCACAAAAAAAAATGCGTTTGAAAAAATCGCTGCGCAAATACTGTGTGGAAAAAAAAAAATGCAACACCCACCATTTTAATCTGTAGGGCCTTTGCTTTAACAATATATATAGTGTTTGGGGGTTCAACGTAATTTTCTTGCAAAAAAAAAATATGTTTTCATGTAAACAAAAAGTGTCAGAAAGGGCTTTGTCTTCAAGTGGTTAGAAGAGTGGGTGACGTGTGACATAGGCTTCTAAATGTTGTGCATAAAATGCCAGGACAGTTCAAACCCCCCCCAAATGACCCCATTTTGGAAAGTAGACACCCCAAGCTATTTGCTGAGAGCAATGTTGAGCCCATTAAATATTTTTTTTTTTTTGTCCCAAGAGATTGAATAATGAAAAAAAAATATATATATATATTTTTTTTACAAAAAGTTGTCACTAAATGATATATTGCTCAAACATGTCATGGGCATATGTGGAAATACACCCCAAAATACATTCTGTTGCTTCTCCTGAGTACGGGGATACCACATGTGTGGGACTTTTTGGGAGCCTAGCTGCGTACGGAACCCCAAAAACCAAGCACCGCCTTCAGGCTTTCTAAGGGAGTAATTTTTTTATTTCACTTCTCACTGCCAATCACAGTTTCGGAGGCCATGGAATGCCCAGATGGCATAAAACCCCCCAAAATGACCCCATTTTGGAAAGTAGACACCCCAAGCTATTTGCTGAGAGGTATTGTGAGTATTTTGCAGATGTCGCTTTTTGTCACAAAGTTTTGAAAATTGAAAAAAAAGAAAAAAAAAAATTTTTTTTCTTTACTTTCTTCATTTTCAAAAACAAATGAGAGCTGTAAAATACTCACCATGCCTCTCAACAAATAGCTTGGGGTGTCTACTTTCCAAAATGGGGTCATTTGGGGGGGTTTTGTGCTATTTTGGCATTTTATGGCCTTCGAAACTGTGATAGGTAGTGAGGAGTGAAATCAAAAATTTGCACCCTTAGAAATCCTGAAGGCGGTGCTTGGGTTTCGGGGCCCCGTACGCGGCTAGGCTCCCAAAAAGTCCCACACATGTGGTATCCCCATACTCAGGAGAAGCAGCAAAATGTATTTTGGGGTGCAATTCCACATATAACTATGGCATGTGTGAGCAATATATCATTTAGTGACAACTTTTTGAAGAAAAAAAAATTATTTTTTATTTTTGTCTTTATTCAATCACTTGGGACTAAAAAAAAAAATATTCAATGGGCTCAACATGCCTCTCAGCAAATAGCTTGGGGTGTCTACTTTCCAAAATGGGGTCATTTGGGGGGGGGTTTTTGTACTTCTCTGCCATTTTAGCACCTCAAGAAATGAAATAGGCAGTCATAAATTAAAAGCGGTGTAAATTCCAGAAAATGTACTCTAGTTTGTAGACGCTATAACTTTTGCGCAAACCAATAAATATACGCTTATTGGCATTTTTTTTACTAAAGACATGTGGCTGAATACATTTTGGCCCAAATGTTTGACTAAAATTGAGTTTATTAGATTTTTTTTATAACAAAAAGTAGAAAATCTCTTTTTTTTTCAAAATTTTCGCTCTTTTTTCCGTTTATATCGCAAAAAATAAAAATCACAGAGGCAATCAAATACCATCAAAAGAAAGCTCTATTTGTGGGAAGAAAAGGACGCAAATTTCGTTTCGTTACAAAATTGCATGACCGCACAATTACCAGTTAAAGTAGTGCAGTGCGAAATTGAAAAAAGACCTCTGGTCCTTAAGCTGACAATTGGTCCGGGGCTGAAGTGGTTAAATAAGAGCAAACAGAGAAAGACATTATCCTTTATATCTACTAGCACCGGAAGGGAACATAAAATTTAACCATTTATTACATGTAGCTCAAAGGGGGTGGTGTATTTACTCCAGTGCCCTTGCGGGCTTCAGTATATCGGTAGAACTAAGCGAGCCATGCAGGTGCGTTTGGGGGAGCACATCACGAACATCAAAAGTGGATACAGGTTTCATTCTGTATCCAAACACTATGCATTGCACCATGATCGTAACCCCTCGGGTACATTATTCTTAGGCATAGATAAATTCAGTGCACACTGGAGGGGGAGCCCACTAGTGAGGGATTTATCTAGATCTGAAATGTCCTGGATCCACAGAGTGCGCTGTTACACCCCTTATGGCCTTAATGTGGATGTAGATTTGAATGCCTTTATAGATAACAGCTAACACAAATATGATGTGAACCAACTCTGAGCTCTCGAAAGCCAGAAGGACAATATCCATACCAAGTCAGATATACCTGGTATACATCAAATACATCCTGACATGCATTATGTACGTAGGTAGTTTGGGAATGAAATTAACCCTTCCACTCAATCTTCTGTATAACATTAATCCCTCATATAGATCTTAGTTAATGAGGGAGAAACTACTGCCAAATGTTCCAAAAGGGATACTGATGGCCATTATACAATGATATTAACCATTAGCTCTCATTTTCCATTAAATTTCCTTTTTTTCCTCTTTCTTGGAGGTTTATGGAGTGGATGAGATGGGCTTTCTATCCCTGACCAATCGTTCCTAATGAAACGAATTTTTAATTCCAACCAGCCTTTTATAATTTGCACAGAATTAAGGAGCTATTGTACTGGTTCTTGAATGAAAAT
The DNA here is from genome assembly GCA_028564925.1 of Lithobates sylvaticus. Lineage (NCBI taxonomy): Eukaryota > Metazoa > Chordata > Amphibia > Anura > Ranidae > Lithobates > Lithobates sylvaticus. Next base: position 105,615,819 of record CM053032.1, read on the forward strand.
AATGATAAAGAGTAATAGACACATTCGGGAATGAACAATTTCTAGATGTACCCACATTTAACTGAGGGTACTCTAGAATTAACCCCAATTAACACTTGGCCTGGATGTTTAATAGATCATCCTAATATCCCAATCAGAGGCTGTGCGGATCTGAAGGGTTAAACTTGAATGTGGAGGCACTGCGCTTTAACTGGCTCTTTTAATGTTTTTAATATATATGACATATCATCCACTATAATATGTTAGGATTATCATCATCCATAGGACTCTGATCTATTAGCGTATCAATGTATCATGATCCGAGATTGTAAGTAACATAGGTCTCGTTACCTTGACACGTTACTGAGCGATAATACTAAAGGCATTCGCTAGACATTAAGCCAATAACACACCTAGCTAGACACTAGGACTGCCCATATATCTGAGAAGCCAATCAGGGATACAAAGAGGGCGATTGCCCTATCTAAAGATGGCCGACGAGAGCTCAGAAAGGGGCGTGTGTTGGACTGTAGTATGCATATTAGGCGGTGAGTCAGCACGCCGCCCGTGCCCCAGGAAGACGTCACATTTTGACGAAACGGCGTAGGGTGAGCGGCGTGCTGACGTCACCTCCTGTCTCCCGTCTATCCCAGGAAGCGACGGGTAGCAAGTAAGAGAGCCGGCCGGCTCGACCAATTTAAACCGCTCTGATATTGTTTTTAACATGTGAGTGTGCTACTTTTAGAATATTTTTTAATAAAGGGTAAAAAACGTTATTGCGCCATAGTGTCCCTTTCTCTTTCATGATAATAACCCCCTTTGATTGAGAGCCAAGTGACCCCAGAGAAAGATCCATTCTCACTGAACAACCAGGTGACTGTTTCCTTGAGGAGCTCGGACAAAGACCCAGGCAGGGGTGTATGCCATTCGCCTATCTGGTCTCTCTTAACACAGAGACCAGACCAGCTGGTAAGCGGCTATTTTTGTCTTTCGGTGGAGGATTTTCACTTTGGCTATTCCATCACTTGCTCTGTGCGTGCCAGGTGTCCCAACACGGGGAATCATTATCAGCATAACCTGAACTCTGTGGTGGCCTTTTTTCGGCATGCACTGAATATTTCCTTGCAAACGTTATTTTCCCTTACTTGGACCTCTGTTGTTCTATATGACATCTTATCAGATCTCAATTCACTGTGATATATAATTTGTGTTTTGATATTTGTTATTTGTATTTTTTCACTTATCACTGAGTGGTGGACATTCAGTCCAGATTGAGTTAGCTTGAATTTTTTCTCTTTTAGTTATACACTAAACACCTAAGTAGAATAATTCTAACACATCACGATGTGGGTGTGCTAACTGATTTTTAATTTTTCAGCGCAGCCAATTTCTTTTATTGTATTCTTTGTGTGTATCTCACATTAGGTTGCAGCAGAAATCTAGTTTTTATTTTCATTATTTTTTGAACACTTTCTCACAGCAGTCACTTATATGGGAAAAAAATATTTTTTTAGACAGCGCTGTTACTCCACAACATTTATACTAGTGCACAGATACAACATAACAGCAGCAGTCTTACACTTTCACGGTGCACTTCATCTATTGAATTAACGGTATAGGTTAGAACAAGTTCTCTCTTATACCTTTAATATTCTTTGTATTATTTAAGAATGGACATTTTTGAATATAGAGCATCCAAGAAGGTCAACCTTGAGGGTGTCTTTGAAATGTATAAAGATAGTGATGGGGATCTAGGGGGACTGTTTGTAAGACTTAAGAATCTTACCATCTCGGAGATCCACACACAGTGGGATATCGCATTCCTGGAAACCTATATAAAGCTTAAAATGGTTCCCAGGAGTTTACGCTGGCAGGTGTGCCCCCAAAAGGGGGAAACCGAACTGGAGGAATGGTTCCGTTACTTTAATGAGGCGGGGGTCAGTTTCCTCCAGTTTTTAGTCGATAGAAAAAATAGTAAGCTTTTAAGGCTGGATGGGGAGATTAAAACTATCAAAGACAGTCTCCTCATACATAAAGATAAAGAAGAATATAGAGAGAGATCTAACAACCTCTTAAAAACTCTAGACAAGGAAGAAAAGGAACAAAAAATTAAAAAAATGTAAAAATATAACAGAGACTTTGCAGACTATCAAGCCACAAATGTGTTTGAGTGGCAGAAAAAACTGATGGCTGAGCAGAATGGCAAGTCAGACTCCAGGATGGAGGCCATTACACAAGGGGAGGAACCTCCTTTGGCTCCATCGCATGCAGTCCAACATCTGCCTATTGGTACCCAACCTCCAAAGAACTCTAAGAAATTTCAGAATAAGACAGGAAAAAAGAGTAATAGCAGTTATAAAAAGACAGCATACCAATCACCCAGGGGACCCCCAAACCAAAGTAGGGTGGGTGAACCAATGGATAACCCCACTTGGAATTACCCCTCACAACAAAGACATACTGGTAACAACAACTATGGTCAATTTACCCCATATCGCCAAAGACAGGGTCAATTCAATCCATATGGTCAAACACACGGCCAATTTATCCCATATGGCCAAGCTCAACAATTTAATCAAAGAAGGGATCCACCTTACCCTAGTCAAGGTCTGGAGAGACCATACTTAAATGATTATGGACACCCTACATCTTACCATCAGGACCATCAGGGCCCACATTATGGTGGTCAACCTCAGGATTACGATGATACGGTAGATTACACTGGTGGTGGAGATATACAGAATCGTTTTTTTCCCCTGAGAGACAGACAAGGCCCTTCACGTGTCCCACTTGGTGACTTGGAAACTGGTGGAAGGACCAGGGATTCACGAAATTATGGTCCACCTAGAACCCCTCAAATTGGCCCCATCATTGGGGGCCAGGAACAACCAAATTGGGGTTTTCCCAGGGCAACCCAGGGACTAAAAAGGCCTGTAGAAGGCAAAGAGGAGTCAGAGGGGGGAGGAGAGCACAATTACAAAAAAACAAGGAAGTAAAAGGGGAAGGAATATTTAACCTCAGTTCCCAGACCCTTACCAAATCGGAAACAATGTTATTAAACAAGGGCCTCAAATTTGCGCCCCCTAAAAAACTAGACAAATTTCAAACGTATATCGATATACATAGATTTGTCCGCAAAGTCAATATTAAAAGGCATTTCGCTATGGTCCCTACTCAACAAGGCCCATCAATACAACAGGTAAATCTACATACCGGGTTGTCTAATGCATCAACATTTAATCCTCCAGGAATCTTAGCCCCTTCACTAAAGGTCTTTCGTGATGTTTTACTTCGGGACCTGGAGCTTGTTAAACCTGCAGGATGTAAGATGGAGAGAAGTCTGGAGGAGGGACTAGACTCACTCTGCAATAACAAGAACCTGGTTATTCGCCCCGCGGATAAGGGTGGGGGCATTGTGGTTTTAGATTGTGTAGATTATCTGAAGGAGATGCACAGACTGGTTGATGATAGGGATACCTATAAAATACTTCCTGGTAACCCTGTCATTCAATATAAAAAAAAACATTAAAAACACTGGTGGATAGAGGCTTTGATTCACATATTCTAAATGATAAGGAGAAGGTGTTCCTCATTCCTAAGGCTCCTAGGACACCAGTATTGTACTATTTGCCTAAAATCCATAAAAACTCTACTTGCCCCCCGGGACGCCCCATTGTGAGTGGTATAGATTCCATCACGTCCCGGGTGGGCAAGTACATTGATGTTTTCCTCCAACCACTAGTGCAGCAGATGCCATCATTTTTGAAGGACACGAGGCAGGTGATAAATTTGTTATCTGATTTGAGACCTACTGCTAATACACTGTTAGTGACAGCAGATGTCACTTCATTATATACTATTATCCCACATTCTATGGGCATTGACGTGGTGAGATATTATCTCAATACATCCTCCTCTCTACCCGAACATCAGCAGAGATATATTGTGGACCTGCTGGAATATGCAGCAGGCCACAATTATTTCTGGTTTGAGCAACAGTATTACCAACAAATACGTGGCGTGGCTATGGGCGCGAAATATGCCCCTAGTCTCGCCAATTTGTTTATGGCCAAGTGGGAGGAGGACGTCATCTATAAGGATCGTAGCCCATTTCTGTCTTTTTGGGCACGATACATTGATGACGTCCTCCTCCTATGGGAGGGCACCCCGTCACAGCTTGATGAATTCTTCACAAGAATTAACACCAACAATAGGGGCATAAGGTTTACTGTGGAGGCGAGTCAGGACAGTGTGAACTTCCTTGATCTATCAATTATCAAAAAGGAAGGTCAGTTTAAAACAATGTCACATTTCAAGAAGACAGACAGAAACTCATTCATACCAATGGGGAGTTGTCACCATGCCCCTTGGTTAAAATCCATTCCAAAGAGTCAGTTCATTAGAATGAGGAGAAACTGCTCAGACTTAGATGATTACAGAGTACAGGCTGATGTCCTTAAGAAGAGATTAGAGGAGAAGGGATATGAAACCGCCCCTATGGATATTCTGATTGAGGAAATAGCGGGTATGGACAGGACGGTACTGCTAAAAGAAGGACAGGCCAGAACTAGGGACAGACCAGTAGTCCCTTTTGTGACCTCTTTCTCCACGCAGCACTACCTAATTAAAAAAATGCTAAGAAAACATTGGCATATACTGGGCAATGATATGATTATTCACACCTTCCTTTCTACCAACCCAGAGGTGGTGTTCAGGGGAGCACCCTCCCTTAGAGATAAGGTTGCACCCAATGTGGTGGACCCACCTACTAAAAAGGTTTCCTTCTTTCAACAGTTATCGGGTTACCATCAATGCCGTCGGTGCCAACTCTGTACATTAAATAAGAGCAAACAGAGAAAGACATTATCCTTTATATCTACTAGCACCGGAAGGGAACATAAAATTTAACCATTTATTACATGTAGCTCAAAGGGGGTGGTGTATTTACTCCAGTGCCCTTGCGGGCTTCAGTATATCGGTAGAACTAAGCGAGCCATGCAGGTGCGTTTGGGGGAGCACATCACGAACATCAAAAGTGGATACAGGTTTCATTCTGTATCCAAACACTATGCATTGCACCATGATCGTAACCCCTCGGGTACATTATTCTTAGGCATAGATAAGTTCAGTGCACACTGGAGGGGGAGCCCACTAGTGAGGGATTTATCTAGATCTGAAATGTCCTGGATCCACAGAGTGCGCTGTTACACCCCTTATGGCCTTAATGTGGAAGTAGATTTGAATGCCTTTATAGATAACAGCTAACACAAATATGATGTGAACCAACTCTGAGCTCTCGAAAGCCAGAAGGACAATATCCATACCAAGTCAGATATACCTGGTATACATCAAATACATCCTGACATGCATTATGTACGTAGGTAGTTTGGGAATGAAATTAACCCTTCCACTCAATCTTCTGTATAACATTAATCCCTCATATATATCTTAGTTAATGAGGGAGACACTACTGCCAAATGTTCCAAAAGGGATACTGATGGCCATTATACAATGATATTAACCATTAGCTCTCATTTTCCATTAAATTTCCTTTTTTTCCTCTTTCTTGGAGGTTTATGGAGTGGATGAGATGGGCTTTCTATCCCTGACCAATCGTTCCTAATGAAACGAATTTTTAATTCCAACCAGCCTTTTATAATTTGCACAGAATTAAGGAGCTATTGTACTGGTTCTTGAATGAAAATAATGATAAAGAGTAATAGACACATTCGGGAATGAACAATTTCTAGATGTACCCACATTTAACTGAGGGTACTCTAGAATTAACCCCAATTAACACTTGGCCTGGATGTTTAATAGATCATCCTAATATCCCAATCAGAGGCTGTGCGGATCTGAAGGGTTAAACTTGAATGTGGAGACACTGCGCTTTAACTGGCTCTTTTAATGTTTTTAATATATATGACATATCATCCACGATAATATGTTAGGATTATCATCATCCATAGGACTCTGATCTATTAGCGTATCAATGTATCATGATCCGAGTTTGTAAGTAACATAGGTCTCGTTACCTTGACACGTTACTGAGCGATAATACTAAAGGCATTCGCTAGACATTAAGCCAATAACACACCTAGCTAGACACTAGGACTGCCCATATATCTGAGAAGCCAATCAGGGATACAAAGAGGGCGATTGCCCTATCTAAAGATGGCCGACGAGAGCTCAGAAAGGGGCGTGTGTTGGACTGTAGTATGCATATTAGGCGGTGAGTCAGCACGCCGCCCGTGCCCCAGGAAGACGTCACATTTTGACGAAACGGCGTAGGGTGAGCGGCGTGCTGACGTCACCTCCTGTCTCCCGTCTATCCCAGGAAGCGACGGGTAGCAAGTAAGAGAGCCGGCCGGCTCGACCAATTTAAACTGCTCTGATATTGTTTTTAACATGTGAGTGTGCTACTTTTAGAATATTTTTTAATAAAGGGTAAAAAACGTTATTGCGCCATAGTGTCCCTTTCTCTTTCATGATAATAACCCCCTTTGATTGAGAGCCAAGTGACCCCAGAGAAAGATCCATTCTCACTGAACAACCAGGTGACTGTTTCCTTGAGGAGCTCGGACAAAGACCCAGGCAGGGGTGTATGCCATTCGCCTATCTGGTCTCTCTTAACACAGAGACCAGACCAGCTGGTAAGCGGCTATTTTTGTCTTTCGGTGGAGGATTTTCACTTTGGCTATTCCATCACTTGCTCTGTGCGTGCCAGGTGTCCCAACACGGGGAATCATTATCAGCATAACCTGAACTCTGTGGTGGACTTTTTTCGGCATGCACTGAATATTTCCTTGCAAACGTTATTTTCCCTTACTTGGACCTCTGTTGTTCTATATGACATCTTATTAGATCTCAATTCACTGTGATATATAATTTGTGTTTTGATATTTGTTATTTGTATTTTTTCACTTATCACTGAGTGGTGGACATTCAGTCCAGATTGAGTTAGCTTGAATTTTTTCTCTTTTAGTTATACACTAAACACCTAAGTAGAATAATTCTAACACATCACGATGTGGGTGTGCTAACTGATTTATAATTTTTCAGCGCAGCCAATTTCTTTTATTGTATTCTTTGTGTGTATCTCACATTAGGTTGCAGCAGAAATCTAGTTTTTATTTTCATTATTTTTTGAACACTTTCTCACAGCAGTCACTTATATGGGAAAAAATATTTTTTTAGACAGCGCTGTTACTCCACAACATTTAGAGGAACGAGGCTTGGCCCGCACAGCAGAGTCAGGCGCAGCGGTGTGACGTCATCATTCAGCGACGCGTTTCCGAGTATGCAGCGCTATTGGTATTGTGAATAGCGGCGCTCCTTTGTCAAGCATCTTGACAAAGGATGCTTGACAAAGGAGCGCCGCTATTCACAATACCAATAGCGCTGCATACTCGGAAACGCGTCGCTGAATGATGACGTCACACCGCTGCGCCTGACTCTGCTGTGCGGGCCAAGCCTCGTTCCTAGCTTCCTGTACACGGCCGTGTTTACCATCACACGGAAGCGCTCTTGGCTCTATTGATCCCACAGCACAGTGGGCGACTGTGCTGACGTCCCTCCCCACCTCTATCTTACTCCCCATACTGGAATTGTACCCTACCCCACTTTGGAACCCATCCAAACTCAGAGACCTAAACGGACTGGATTATTATTGGATGTGAACAAACCCCCCCCCCCCTCTGGAGGACCTAAGAACACCCACCTGCTGTGCCCATCTCCTCATACCATCTCCACCGGGATAAGATACGACAGCTTAGAGTGGATTCTGCTGAGACCTGTAGTCCTGTTGGACCTCCTTATCCAGAGATGTGCCTAAATGCAAGATTGCTTTTTAACATGTGAGTGGATATTATCTCTTTAATAAATGTCATATTGATACATACTCAGAGGCGCCCCTCTCCTTGTGTTTTTCTCCTAGTTCCTATTGGACCTGGCTTCAGGCCTTTTCGGTGGCAGCCCTGACAAACTTGTTCTCTGTGTATATCCGTACACATAATACCTTGTTCCCCCCCCCCCCCCCCCATCTTCTCCGGGACTATTAGGAGCTATATGCATAAACGAGGTATTGTGATTTTGCGCCTTTTTACTTGTTTTAAAGAATCATACAGTACACTCAAAAACACTGGTTAGGCACACATCTAATCCTTTGATCACCCTAGATGTTTAACCCCTTCCAAGCCAGTGTCATTAGTACAGTGACAGTGTATATTTTATCACTGATCACTATATTAGTGTCACTGTTTTCCACAAAAGTGTCAAAAGTGTCAGTTAGTGTCAGGTTGTCCACCCCAATATCACAGTCTCGCTATAAGCCACCAATACTAGTATTAAAAAAAAGTAAAAATTTTTGTTTAGTTTGTAGACGCTATAACTTTTGCGCAAACCAATCAATATACGGTTATTGGGATTTTTTTTTTACAAAAATGTGTAGAAGAATACATATTAGCATAAATTTATGAAGAAATTTAATTTTTTACCTTTTTTATTGGATATATTTTATAGCAGAAAGTAAAAAAAATATTGTTTGTTTTTTTTTCAAAATTGTTGGTCTTTTTTTGTTTATAGCAGAAAAAATAAAAAACCCAGTGGTGATCAAATACCACCAAAAAAAATCTCTATTTGTGGGGAAAACATTTAAAAAAATGGCTTGATCATGAAAGAAGGGTAAATCTTCCGGAGGTCAAGTGGTTAGGCTAGCAACATCGAGATTTTTCTCTTCAGCCTGATACGATTCCCCCATCCATGATAAACATGGTGGATAGTGGAATCTCCCCTGCTGGCTGTTGCTCTCAGACAGCTGTAACACTTGTGACTGTCTAACTTTCCAAACAATGACTTCATATAAAACAGTCAATTCTATGATTAAACCCAATGTGGGTGAAACACATCCGAGGGGCATGACTGATGGGCTAGGTTCTGAGCTGAAGCCTGTCTTAAAAAATTTTTTGGGGGGGGGCATTTTTTTTTGTGGGGGGGATCTGGTTTTTACGGGTACCTGCTTCCACTTCTGGTTGAATCACCATTTCGACCCACCAGCCTATAACCTTCTGGGACATGTCACATGTCCCAGAAGGCTGCAGGACCATTCACAAAGAGCAGCGTGGCTCACTCATGCTCAGTGGGCAGCCAACTGTGAGGCCACAAGGAATCACATACAGCTGCCCAGAGTATACATGCTGATGCAAGGGACCCAAATACCATTGAAGAAGGGGTTCAGATGAGAATGGCACTGGACCCCTGGACAGGTTAATGTCATTTTATTAAAAGTCAGCAGCTCTCTACTCATATTGTTTAGAAAATAACTCTCTCCCCCATCTATGTACCAAGCACACATAGTCCTTATCCTCAAACCAGGTAAGGACCCAAAATAATGTGCTTCCTACCATCCAATATCACTTTTAAATTATGACCTGAAGATACTAACTAAGGTTCTTGCTGCCAGGTTGGTCAAGGTTTTGCCTTATTGGTTAATATAGACCAAACTGGGTTCATGCCAGGGAGGTCCACAGATATCAATTTAAGATGAGTTCTCACTCATTTACAGATCCCATACTCTCAGTCTCAAACTCGTGTGCTGGTGACTTTAGATATCGAGAAAGCCTTTGATAAAGTGATCTGGAGTTACATGCTAATGGTCTTGCAGGCTTTTGGTTTTGGTCCTAACTTTTGTAAATGTAATTCCCTACTGTATGAATGCCCTGTAGCCCAAATCAAGATTGGAGGCATGCTTTCCAAAACCTTCCCAGTGCAATGTGGTACCAGACAGGGGTGCCCACTTTCCCCATTTCTATTTACTCTAGTGATGGAGCCTCTGGCCACGACCATACGAAAGTCTACCACTGTAACTGGCATACAAGTAGGATCCATAACTAAAAAATTAGTCCTGTATGCCAATGATTTTGTGCTATTCCTCAATGACCCTGAACCTTCTCCCTCCGTGAGGCCCTTGCCATATTCTCTCGCTTCATAGCTCGTTTAGGACTAGGTTAATTGGGAAAAATCACAGATTCTACCTGTTGACCCATTGGCTAGTCAGTCTGCTGACTCTTCCCTCCCCTTGTCCTGGGCGTCAATTGAGGAGTCAATTTGTTACTTGGGAATTACCCTTACCTCAAATGTATTAGATTACATAAAATGAAATCTCCTCCCCCTTCTCACCATGCTTAAAGCAAAATTGAGAGCTTGGGATAATCTCCCATTGACCCTCATTGGCAGAATAAACTCACTCAAGATGAAAACTCTGCCAGTATTTTGTACATAATTTGACATGTTCCCACTTGGATACCCAAATCCTTTTTTAATCAATTAAATGTGGCTATTTTCTCATTTATTTGGAAATCTAATGCCCACAGATTCAATGAGTCAATTCTTCGGAGACCATAGATACAGAGGGCTTTAGCCTGTCCTGACCTTCAAAAATATTTTTTTGCTGCTCTTCTCTCACATGCCCATAATTGGGTAACCTCTGATGACACTAATGCTTCAGTGGTCCTAGAGGCGGCCTTACTTGGGTCTTACGAGTCGTTGAGGAATGCATTATACAGGGGCAATAAAGCCCAGCACCCCCTTAAGCTTTCAATGAAAGCAGTTGTTCGTGTATGGCAATTGCAAGTAAGTAAACTCTTTGAGGACCCCAACCTGTGGTCTCCTGTCACTCCTTTATGGTTCAACCCAATGCTCCCAGAGTTCCACTCTATACCAGATCAAGCGCTATGGGCAACAAAGAGAATTAAAACTTCAGAGCATTTATGTATAGGGTGAGGTTGTCCACTTTTTAACAACTTCACTAACAATCCCAATTCCACAGACCATCTTGGTATGCTTGCTGGGCCTGGTGAGCACTGTAGTGCACCGCTGAGCAAGTAAAACCCTCATAGGTTTATTACTTTTTTACGCCAGAAAAGCAATACTTCTGAAATGGAAACAATCAGAGCCTCCCCTCTTAAACTTCTGTAAATCTTTGGTAAATTCAGCAACTCCCCTATATAAAGCAACGTACCTTTCCAGGGGTTGTGTAGCTAAGTTTGACAAAGTTTGGATAGAGTCCGACTCAACTAATGCCAGTCCCACACTGTAATTATACTCCATTTAGTAGGTGGATGCCATCTGCCATATGGTTTAGGTCATATTGATTTTGCTTGACAGTTACCAAATAATCACTTGGGGTAACCCATGACTTGGACCATACTATGCTCTCTCCAACTCCTTTATCATCCGTAAATGATGATGTGTGACATACATCATCATTTGTATTACTATTACTCCTCCCATCAATCGGGTTGAGCAGTTAAGGTCACGGTTAGCACTAGCTGTTTTTTTTTGGTAACAGACTGTGTTTGTTTTTTTTTGTTTTCTCTTGTTTTTCTGTTCTGTATAAGTGAGCCGGGGAATGCAGAGGCTCTGTTTTGTACATTGTTTTATTTTTAAAAAAGCGAATAGACAGAGTTTACAAAAAAAAAGTCAGCAGCTACAGTATTTGTAGTTGCTCACTCTTATTTTATTTATTTTATTTATTTATTTTTGCAAAAGGGACCAAGAACCATAAATAAACAATGAACTTAACTAAAAAACTAAAATTGTGCTTTCCTATGATCTGTAAAAAGGCAAGCCATACAATCCCTTCACTGTTTCACTTTTTTGTATCTAAAGTAAAAAGTAGTAAAAGTAGTACTATAAGCTCAACACAAAAATAAATAAATGATATCCAGCAGCACCAGGTTACACAGCAAACAAACAATTTCGTAATAACTAAATTTAAAGCAGCGCCGTGTGATAAAATATACAGATAATGTGAAATAATGACAATTGATTCAACCTATAAATCAGATCCTCTGGGAAGAGAGAGGCCTGGTGCAGTGTAAAAAACATTAGAATAATGATCCAAATAAATACAGTATATGCTTTTTGTCACCTAGCACAAAGGAGTTCCCTTTGAAAAAGTGCATGCTGATGAAACGAGTAAGAGGCAGGTCTAGTGGTTCATTAAAATTTTTTTTTTAAAGCTATTAGACTATTGAGCTTTTTTCCTATCATGTTTGTTGCTGTTAAGATTGGGAGGCCTTGTGGTTGATTTAGGGGCAAACTGGATTAGAGGAATTTGACAGCTCTGGATTTAAAGAACGCTGCTGCCTTCCTTTCTATAATAAGAGAAGGCAAGGCTGTTTGGTGAGTGCCTTTCCAATTTTCGGTGAAGGTACTTCAAGCACTGAGTGGAACACTGGTGTACATATATATTTATTTGGACCATTATTGTTTTTATGTTTTTTATACCACACTGGATGTTAATGTCTCTCTTTTCCTTGAAGATCTGATGGACATCTTATATTGTAATTTATAGGTTATGTCATAATCACATATATTTTATCACACAGCACTGCTTTAAATTTAGTTATTACTGAATTGTTTGTTTGTTTTATTACTGGTTTGTGTGGGATATTGTTCTTCTCTCCTCTCGTGTTAACATTTACACACCACCATCCACTGGGGACCCGCTGAGTGACTACAGTATTATACTGTTATATGGATATTGATCTCATATTAGTGTGAGTAGCCATTTGGCTGATTTTAAATAAATATACCATTCGTTGCATTTTCTGCTGTACCTTGCTTTTCTCCCATTGTTCTTCCAGAGACTGCTTCGCTCTCATAGGGAGCTGCCACTAATGCTGCATACGTATCCTTCTTGGACTTTATAGACTTTTAGTTGTGTTATCAGTGTGTTTGGTTACCCTCTCATGCGCCATTCTGTTTTTGTCTTGTAATCCTTCCACCTACCTATCTATCCATACCATAAATCAATTTTAGCAGTCTTAAATTATCAAGTCAGTAGCTCTTCATCTGACCAACTGTCCATTCATGTGCACCCAGCAGCTAAAGTAGGGCCTATTGATTTCTCCTTCTTTACTTTTGTTCATCAAACTGTAGTAGCCATGTCTATATGCCATCATTGGCTTTATTTTATAACATATTGAAAAAAAAAAACCTGCTATAATGTAGCACCCAGTCAAATCACCTCTCAGTGTAACAAGTTAGACTATTGAAAGCTGATTTCATATTGGTATCTATGGATATTAACATACAATATAGAGTAATATATCACTATTACATAGTTACTTAGTCATGTTGAAAAAAGACACAAGTCCATCTAGTTCAACCAAAAAAAACAACAACCATACAATCGTATATGCACAATCCTATACCCACAGTTGATCCAGAGGAAGGTGAAAAACCCCAGCAAAGCATGATCCAGTTTAATACAGCAGGGGGAAAATTCCTTCCTGATCCCCAAACATTACATATTCCCTGGATCAACTTTAGTTTAAATGGGGAAGCCTCAGAAAAAGTTAAATATAAATAGGGGGAGGTACCATCATCCCATAATTGTATAGAAAAAAAAAATAGATACTAATTTCAAGGACTACTCCAATAGTACCCTGAAGCATCGACTAGTGGGAAAGAGGGTTTCCCCACTAGTCGATGCTATAGGGTACTATTGGAGTAGTCCTTAAAATTAGTATCTACTTGTTTTCTCTGGATCAACTTTACTTATAAATGTTAGTATCCAGTTATATTATGTACATACAACAATAAACCTCATTTGCCACATAGTTGCCCACTTAAACAGTGCATTGAGGTTGGCTTGTAAGTTGGAGACATCCTGTAAGGACATTATTCCACTGCATAGCTTGGTGTAATATGCAAACACTGAAATTGTACTTTTAATCCCAGACCCTATATCATTTATAACAATATTAAAAGTAATGGTCCCAACACTGAACCTTGGGGTACACCACTAATAACCTTAGACCATTCAGAGTAAGAATCATTAACCACTACTCTCTGAATTCTGTCTTTTAGGCAGTTTTCTAACCACTCCCATGTAAAGTGAAATTCTTCATCATACCTTCTTTAAATGTCCATATACCTGTAGTACTTCTGTTTCCCTTCCCTCTCCAGACTTTATTTGATAGCTTGGTACAAAGAGCAATGGGGCCGGTTTATTAAAACTAGAGCAGAAAGAATCTGGAGCAGCTGTGCATAGTAACATATCAGATTCTAGTTATAATTCAGAACACAGCAGAAATCCAGAATTGGTTTGATGTTTCAGCTTGTTCAGTTAAGCTTTGGAAAAGCTTGGAATAAAAGCTAGAAGCAAATTTGGTTGCTATGCACAACTGCTCCAGATTCTGTCTCTATGGGTTACTGTATTTTAATTCACTTTTCACTATTAAGTGAAAAAACTCATAGAATCAGCTGTGTAAATGCAGCTTTCACTTGTAAGCTTCTACTTTTCTACTTGTAGTTTATATAATATTCACACTCTAATGTGAGTGTGTATGTATGTGTATATATATATATATGTATATATATATATATATATATATATATATATATATATATATATATATATATATATATATATAAATTATAGGTCTCTGTTGTGTTCTGAATGTGTATCATCTTCATCTACAGACAGTTTGTTGGGTAGACAGACACATAAGAAGAGGGGAAGGAATTACCTGGAACACATCACATTAATGCAAATCTTGTCAAATATAATATACACAATTGCAGATCCCTTACAGATATTTATATGTAATTGCACAGAGAGGAAACTAAATTCTTGATACAGGTATAATGGCAGGTAAGAGACTCTTGGATTTGATAGTCCTACTTGCACCGTCCACTCCCTTTTTTGTTGCCAATAAACATTTTGGGCCAAAAAACATTCTTGAAACTTGCAGCAGTTTTATCTGCTGTCTGTCAATCTTTACCTTTATGTTTTCCCCACATTTTTATTTTCCCACAGACAAACTGTTGAATCTGTTGTTATTCTTCTATAGCCCTCTGCAGCATTATTTAAAAGTCTGTTGCATGTAACATCTATGTAATATTTATGGTATTATGTTTTATCTTTTTTCTTGTAATTGGTGCCGAAAGCAAAGTGAACAAGACGTTATCTATCTGTAGGCAGCAAATGATTCCTGCGTGCTCATTAGGCTTTCACTTGGTTGTTTATAATTCCGCAAATTGACATATTTTCAGCCTTTTTTTAATGGAATGTTCTATTAGTACACAAATTGTACAGAGAGACTAAGAGGTTAACACGGGAAAATAAATGCTTTTCCCCACTGGATACCTTTGCTTTAAATTAGGTTCACAACTTAAATTCAACATGAGATTGTCAGCTCTGCTGAACAGGCATGCTGTGTTCTCTTTGACCTTGAGCATAACTGTGAGATGAAAGCGCACACAGTAAACAGAACAGTGGAACACACTGCCAACCGGTAAGTGTTATCTTACCTCATGAAACAAAACCATGAACTCTATATAAGCACATTTTCTTTTTAATTTCCAACAGCACATACTTTTTAACGGACTGCATAGCCTCACTTTTTTCTTTTTACATACTTGGCATACCCTTCATAGCTGGTCCCCGAAGTCTCATCATTAGTAGTTTAATGTCAGTGAATTAAATTTGCCCTACAATCTCATTTGTAGATGCATCTCTAGGGTATTATTCACCTCTCCTTTTTCTGGACTTCTTCATGGATCTCCTAAGAGACTTCTTTTATATATTTACTACATATGTATTCTAAAGATATGTGGCACGTTTAACTCTTTGGATCCTGCCACTAGCCTCCATATTGGTATTGTATAGCCATGTATGTGGTTCTTTTACATGTATTACATAAAAGAGGATCACTGCAACATCTGTTGAACAGTTGGGCCTAGATATAATACGTTTATTAAGGTAAGGGTATTATTTCGTTTCACTTCAGAACCAATAAGAAAATCTGTTTTGAATGCCTAATGCAGCGTACACACGGTCGGAATTCTCGTCAGAAAAAAGCTCTGATGGTTTTCCCGACGGAATTCCGATGGAATTTCGCTCAAACTGTCTTGCCTACACACGGTCACACCAAATTCCAACCGTCTGTAACACAGCGGCATAAAACACGTTCGACAGCACTATAAAAGGGAAGTTTAATGCTTCCGAGCATGCGTCGGAATTTTGCGCGTCGGAATTGCATACACACGATTGGAAAATCCGATATAAAGGTTTTCCGTCGGAAATATTGAGAACATGTTCTCAATCCAAAGTCCATCGGAAATTCTGACAGAAAAAAACCGATGGGCATACACGCGGTCGGAAAATCCGTTGAAAAGCTCCCATCGGACAGTTTCCATTGGAAATTCCGACCGTGTGTACACGGCATAAGTGTGACCATAGAAAGACAGCTGCCTTTCCAAGGCAAATGGGTAGAGAGCTGTCTGTCTTGAATTGTGTCACTGTAATGCTTTCACAGGTCATACTACTTAAGGGACATGTGATGGTGGTGCAAGCGCAGTAATATTCACCTTCTCTTTTCTACATGGAAGAGCAGATCATCGTTGCCAGCTCATATAGAGATTATCCAACAAAATGGAAAATGTATATGTGCAAAACCAAGGGCATTCCATGGCCAGTAATTATTGATGTCTCCTTCAGAATTGGTCTTGAAACACTTGACTAATGCAAGTGATGGTCAAATTAGGAGCAGGGCAGGCAACAATCAAAATGTTTTGTGACCATGTGAACTTTTGCCACTACTAGACAAAGACTTATGATTATCTTTAAATAGACAGCAAGTCCATGTTTTTTACATTTTCTCTGTTTTTATGATCTCCCCTTATCTGTCAAAGTGCTTCTGGAATAAGATAAGCAATTCTGATAAACAGAATGCACAAAGGTAGAAGACTTCTTGGTTAATTCATTTCTGGGATTGATCAAAGCCTAGCTAAACCCAGCTGTGTTGTATGCTGTGCACATCAAAGTCACTAGAATCCTAAAAAGATTATCTACTACTATATATGAATGAAAAGAGAACCAGGTGTCTGTCGCAGGTCAAGTGGATCAATTGAGTAGAAAGGCCATCGGAGCTGCTAAGTCTCCAAGACAAACACATTTAATGCAGACCAGGGGTTAACACGAGCAACACTCAGTGGAGTAAATGCAGGAGGGTTATAATCAAACTTGCATTAAAATTGTATGTTAATATGTAGTGAAAATGGAGGGGGGGTCTAATCTGGCTTCACCAACAGCCGAATAGACGAACTAACAAAAATAATCCTCAAGTGATGATAACAGTGAACACATAAAAGTTTGATCTTTCCACACAAGCAGGTTTATGGGCAAAACACTTACTTACCTTTGCATGGACAAGAATCTGCACAGTAAAATTATTCTGGTGGGGATGAGCACAGCTTGGTAAATATTAAACCGACAATTCAATTGCAGATAAACACCTCATCCTTGATAATGCTTTCTCCCTGTGGATACACAGATTGTCCTCCTGGGAAAAAGGAATTACGATGTCCTATTCAGATATCTGTGTTGTTTATTCCGAAGAGTCCTTTGATGGAGAAAAAAAATGAAGCAGATCTATTTTCTTTTCTCTTCCAGAGCAGTGTCTGTAGATTCCAGTAAGAGGTGAGATGCGTTGCTCCTTCCCTGGGTATCTCTTCCTCTACCTCTCACATGTGATCTCAGGCTTTTTTCTGTGTGGAGGACTGAGAGAATGAGAAAGCGGAGGATGCGAGAACGAGGACAGATAAATAGCCAGAGACAACAGTGACACCAGATGTCTGCAGGGAAGTGCTACATTTCCAGGAATACAAACGGAAGCACTAAGGATTGCATGTGCTTGTCTGTTTGTCTCTGGTATATGCGTGCTCTTAAGATGCTGGTTTCTGTGTGATCAGAGGATATGACGATTGGGCAGCAAATTAAAGAAAGCGTTTGTTAATAGCATGTCTGTTGTAATGTGTCTTCTGAAATGACTTATTCCCCGCAAAGCTGCTCAGTGGCACCTGCTCTGTTTGTGAATTAAAGTCTTTTGATGGTCTTTTTGAAGGTCTTCCCTCAAAAAAAGTTAGTTTATTGGCTGGCCTTTAACATGCAAAAAACGGGGAGCAACCTCCCAAGGGCATACAACGTTTGAGAGCACAGGGTACAAATATATTTTTAAGGAAAAACCCTCCAATTGTGCAAAAGAAATTAAAAACCTTCAGAGTTCAAATAGTTGTAATTGATATTCCAATAAAAAAAAAGTTCATATAGCGAGAGCGTGTAATAAGCAATATACATTGGATAGACCAGCAAAAACTTTTAGAAAGCAGTGCACAGAAAAGAGACTAGAACACACACATATTCATTTAATAAATAGTGATAGCTATTGATGCACAATCAGATGCAAATAACTGAAATATTATAGAAAAAGGTTTATATTGTCCTAATATTACATTATCAAATTGATATCTTAATGATATTTCACATAGGACACAGTTAAATTGGAAAAGGGGGGACTAGTAAGGACATTAACCTCCCATGGCTCTCTCTCAATTTAAAAATGTTTACGGATCTCTTTCTTTCTATTTAAAAATGGCTATGTAATAACTGTCATTTACCCAAGGATATAGTAGCAAAGGCAATTAGGTGCAGAACTATCAGCTTCATATTTCATTTAGCATTGTGTTTCTCTATCAGCAACATATGTATCTCCAGCAGCAAATACCCCAATCTCTGACCATCTCTGGTACTATGTCTGCAGTCTCTGACCATCTCCTGTAGTATAGGGATATAGAGGGTAATCTTGCGCCAGCGCACCGAATGGCAACTAGGGAAATGCAGCGCACACCTAAGGGGAATGTCTGAACCCAAAGAAGATAAAGGAAAAGGATAGTGGCGCGCAAATAAATTAAACTAAACTATATGTTACAAAGACAAAGCCATCAGGTAATAGACGTAGGAGATCCTAATTAAAACATCCTGGTTAAAATAGTATAACACATATTAAGATGAGTAAAAGTATCAATAAATAATAAAATAAATCGCAGTGCTTCTGATTGTGCGTATAGTGATGTGACAGTGGTCAAGGTAAAAAACAAATCTTGCGGTAAAATAAATCCTGGCTAAAAATGCATGATAAACATCGCAATCAGTGACTGGATAAAATAACAGTGCATCCAAGTGTGCATAAAACCAGTGATCCAAATAAATGGTTAGATAAACGTGATGAAAATCCTTAATAAAAAATGCATCAAAATATGAATCCAATTGTGCATATAACGGAATGGTGGTGATCCAAAAAATATATCATAAATGTGATATAAAGGAATATAAAACAATAATGGCTAAAGTGATAAAGTGCAAAAAAAAAAAGAGAATTTTCCTCGAATGCCAAGGAGGAAATAACAGATAATGGTGGTCTCAAATGTGTACCACATATGCCATAATAAATGGCTATAATGAAGATGAGATAAATATATAGAAGCGATAAAAAATAATAAATAAAGTGGTGAATGGCGATAGATAAAATCGCAAAGAAATAATGTCCAATCAAAGATCTATATATAACATCAGTGCAGTGTGGAAACAATATCTTCAATCCAAAAGAGAGGTGTCAGTGCTGAGATATAAGCTGGTGACAGGGGGTAATCTGTGAATCCTGTGCAGTGATCCGTGTATTTCCGTGCAATCCTATTGAGGATATGGATGGCCCCTTACCTTACAGCTGTAAAGTTACAGCAGTGTAATATGGGTCTTTATGGTCCTTGGTGACCGTCCTCACGTGGGGGGGGGGGGGGGGGGGGGGGTGTTGGTTTCCAACTGCGTGTCCCAGGTACTTCCTATCAGCTTACTCTTTATCCAGGCGGGGGGGGGGGGGGGTGGTTGGTTTTCACC